>CM059867.1:28251068-28398803 GCA_030490815.1 Acer saccharum
TGAAATCTTGCATGTCCTCGTGCAAGCACATTTCGGTAATGTCTCCTCCCAAGACAACGCACATCCAATTTCTACTCCTTGCCTACTTGCAGAGGCTCAAGCGCTTGGAGAGCGCGCGTATCCCTGCCTGCTTGGTGGGGCCAAGTGCTTGGCGAATGAGCGCATGTAATTGAAAATGTGCGATCAGCTCTGATACCAAATGTCACAGGGTCATTATCTCACATGACATGCATCCTATGCGGCGCCCAACCCGTTGGGCCAGCCTTCACCTCCAGTGCCTATTTCTCAAGACTGACTGGTTTCGCCCTGCCTTGGGCTCATCAGGGGAGCGGCTCCAGCCCCCAACCGGTTTGTGCATACACTGCACTCCCCTTCTTCCCCTTCCCAGCCATGCCCGAAGTTAGGGGTGTGACAGTTTAGTTCTCTAACACTACCTCTCATGTGTGAGCTCCTGTTGGCTTTAATTGGCCATCCATTTTGGCAGAGCTTGGTCTAATCCAGGGCGGCTCAATGCTATTGGAAGCCTTAGACAAAAACCTTGATTGAGGCCTTATATAATGAAATCAATTGCAAGCTCAATTGTAAGCAATCAAATAACTAAAACCATGAACAAAAACATTAACAATAAAAACTTAAAAATAGAACAACTAATTTAGAAAATTTTAGAACAATAGAACCTGA
The DNA here is from genome assembly GCA_030490815.1 of Acer saccharum. Classification (NCBI taxonomy): domain Eukaryota; kingdom Viridiplantae; phylum Streptophyta; class Magnoliopsida; order Sapindales; family Sapindaceae; genus Acer; species Acer saccharum. Next base: position 28,251,750 of record CM059867.1, read on the forward strand.
AAAAGAATTTTTCATCTAACAATTGTTGCCTTCACATACCTCATATTATTGATATTCAATTTTCAATTGAGTGGAAACAGATAGTATCGGTATCAGTCGGCAAAAAAATTAGTAGGAAAAAAATGGGAATAAGTTACCAAATTATAACTTTAATTAAAACATTTCAAGGAAGTGTTTTGGAATTAGAAAAGTATTTATAGTTTTTATTTTTTTTTATTTTTATTTTTTTGAACTAGGAAACTATTAATTTGTAGATTTTTTGGAAAAAAATAATACATTAGAACTTAGAAGTTGTTGATTTATAAAAAGAATTAAAATTTATTAAAAAGTAATTTGTTTCCTTATTTTCAGGTAGCCTTATATCTTTTATGGCAGATTTTAGGAGGCCTCTAAGAATTATCTACAAGTAATAAAAGAAAATAAAAAAATTGAGGCCTTAGGCGGTTGCCTAAGGGGGGTGTATTGGTTCAAGATTTTATTAGACAATTTGGGGAAGTAAAAGTCTAGTGGTATTGGATTAAGACTTTTTAATAAGTTAGATAAGTCTGGTGGTATTGGATCTAGACTTTTAAGATTTTTTTAAAAAATTCATATTGTCTTGTGTTATTGGATCTAGACTTTCAAGAGGCAGCAAATTGTCTACTGGTATTGGATTGAGATCAAGATTTTTAGGATTTCATGACAAAATGGATTTTCTAGACTTTTTATTGATATGTATGAATAGCTTGAACCCAAAATTGTCTTGCTCTCTCCCTCAATATTTACAGACTTTTTATTTGATTTAAGATATTTGGTGGGTGTATTGATATACTTTCAACGGTTGCTTTTGCTATCTGCTGTTTCCCCTATTTGTCTTGTTTTATGGTCTTTGTTTTGTTGTCCTGCTGTTGTGGGTTTTTTTTTTGTTGTTTTTTGTTGTTTTTTTTTTTGTTTGCCCTGTTGTTGTATTTTTTGGCTTTGTTTTTGTTTGGGGCTGTGCGATTGTAGTCGTTTTTGTTGGTTTTTGGCTCTAACTTTGCCTTGATTATTATTGAATAAACTTTGCCAAAAAAAAAAAAAAAAAAAAAATGTGGCGGCCAAACATGCAAAGACAGGATAAAACTACACTTGAAAGTCGAGTACCAAATGACTGATAAAATGCCTCTATGAGCTAAAATAGTTTTATACTAGATTTCCATGATCCCACCACCACCACTAGATTTCCATAAAGAGGAAGTTGATTATATAGATATATATATATATATATCTGATAAAAAGAGCTGGTCAATTACTGATAATATTGCCCTTTGTGTAGATTGAGTTCAAAAACAAAAGAAGATGGTCACCATTTCTATTAATTTATTGCCTGAGCAAGTTAAAAAGATATGGACCTCGCATAAAACCATGCTTCTATAAAATTTAGATACATGTTTTTTTTATTTTTTTATTTTTTATTTTTTAAAAGAATCCAAAGGTTATGTGTTGGTTGGTGGTATTTTAAAATTTTATTACTTCTCTTCATAGCTTATACATGTTTCTCATTCAATTTTTATTGTTCAATGACTGCCCTCAACAAGATTATAGAGCACTGGAACTTGGGGAGAAAATTGAATACTACAATCGACTCTTGAAAGTCTATATTTTTAAAAGTCCAAAAAGTCTTGAAATAAAGTCTAGATAATCCTAATAGTCTATAAATAAAGTCCAAAGACTCTTTCAGAATCCTAAAAGTCTAGTTCATATAATCCTGATAATCCTAAAAGTATAATCCTAACAATCCTAATAATCCTAATAGTCTTGGAAATCCATAAAATCCTTGCACCTCAAAATTGTCTATTAAAATCCCAATCCAATACACCCCCTAAGTCGCCTAAGGGTATAGCCGGCTCTAGTCTAATCCCATGGTTTTTCGAAGGCTCTGATATCAGGTAAAACCCAAAGACTAGGCTATTAGATTGTGGTATCTATTAGTATATCTTCTCTTACTTTATATCTTTTTAATGTTGGATTCGTCTCATTTTTTTTAGCTTCACACGAGGGTTTTATATAGTTTTTCTCTAGACAGATCTTGTAGGCATAATTATAGTACACTTATATAGCTGATCACTATTTTGCCATTTAAGCATAACTTAAATCATGGATCTATTTAAACCATATTTATTTAACCTGTTTTCATATAAACCAAATTTACTCTGATCTCACGATTCATACACCATTTGAGAAAAAAAAAAAAAAAAAAAAAAAAAAAAAAAAAAAAAAAAACTTCATGATTTGTACTTAAAAAAAATAAAAATTCCCGATCGGTTGGAAATCAAAAGAATGACAACTCGACATTGGGTCAGCACCACATTTAGGTAATTTTCTTTCTGTACTTTTTGTTCTCCATTGAAATACTCAACTTGTTTTTCATTTTAGGGTTTTCAAATTAATTTGTAGATTTGTTAAACAATTTTTCAGAAATCTTATTCAATTGTTTGGGAACGGAAAAGTTGAAGATTTTTATTTTTTTTTTTTTTTGAACAGCAAAATTTATTAGAAAGGAAAAGCGGGCGAGGCCCTACAACCAAACAAAGAAGAACAAACGATCACCCAACAAGCAACCTGGGAACCCAAACACCAAGCCACAAGAAAATCCCAAAAAACAAAACGTTGCCTTTGAAAACAAAAAAACGCTGCCAACCAACCAACGAACGAAACACTGCAACTCAGTATAAACTTGATGAAGCTCCTCGAGAGACTAACAACCCAAACCAGAACAGAGTCACACAAAACACCACAACAGGGCCAAGCAAACAAACAACACACACGAAAGACTAAGAAACAAACCACGCCAATTCTCCCCAAACAGCTGCATCCCCCACTAAGTTAAGACATTCTGGGAGCTCACAACTTCCACATAGCCGCACAAAACAAAACAAAACACCATGTCATGCTTCACCCCACTTAATTCCCCCATCAAAATAAATGGCCCCAACTCCAACCCCACAAGTCAAAAATGACACCTATACCAGACCAAACCAGAAAAACTACACTAAAACTAACCATTCAAGGCTTCGAATCTAGCTGCATCCTCCTCCTCTCTTCTCGCAATTTCGACTAGAACTTCCTCTTCAACTTTTGAAAAATCTATTCCTAAAACTGAACCGATAGCTAGGACTTTAGTCGCCTCATCCTGCTGAACCTGTCAACATCGTCTACTATCCCACTTGATCACTTTGTCCGCCAACTACCCCCCTGTACTTTGAGTACCTCGTCCTCATTCCGTGCGAACTAGGGCCTAAGGTCTTGTTTCTAAATTTTTGTCTAGGTCCCAAACTTGAGCCACCTTCCCCTTTGCTGGACTGACGAAGCTTATCCTCCGCTGCTACAGACACACTAATTAATTCCTCTTCACTGTCAGCCGAGACTACGGAGGCCATCTCCTTTTCCACTCGAACTGTTGTCCTGACCATTTCTTCCCCGAGAACCGATTATCATTGCTTGGAATCTCTCCTACCTCTACCTCTTCTATGGCACAAACCGCCTGAGAACTACCCTTCAACTTTGCAGCTAAAGTCGCCTGGACTAACCCCTCCTTAGTGGCCTCACTGTCGCTTGAAACTCCATCAACAAGAGGTGAATCCTGACTCCTTCTATCAGCATCCTTCCTCATAATTGGACTCACCTCCAGTGGGCCTAAATCCACACAGATAGCAATTGGGCTTGAAGAAAGATCCCAAGAGACTTTCTTGGGCTTAAAAGAAGATAGCCCAGTTGAATTAATCTATGAAAATCTAGAACAGCCACCTCTCTCTGTAGTTGACTCTAAAAACACCATTTTTCTCACACTGGTGTCAAATGAAGAGGTGCTATCCGTAGAGCTACTCCCCCCTACTTTGACATCACCTTTTCACTTTTCCAAATTCACAGCTCCATTCTGAATCACAGGAGAAAATTGCTTTCGTTTGATTTTTTTGAACCACTTCCTTTTGCCTTTTTCAAGAAATCTCCTAACCACCACACCCCTATTTTTCTTCTCCAGCTTGCCTATACCTGCCTGCCCACACTTAGCTGTCCTATCTACCATATCACTCTGACAAATCACCCCTTTGTAGCCATGCAGCCTGCCAACTCGGTCAGAGAGCTTTGCAGGCGCCTCACCTACTACCTTTGGCCAACAAATTTGAAAGTTTTCCTTTTCCGGGATAGGTATCCGGCCACCTAGGTTCTAATGTTTGCTCACCGCCAGCAATTTCTCCACCAAACAAAATCCACCGGAACCTTATCTTCTTCTAACTTGACCACAAACGGCCTGCTTCCTCCAGTAATCTTAACCTCTATAGAGACTTTGTGTTGATGCGGAATTAGCACTAGCACTCTACCTTTGTCTAAGAAGACTCTGTCCACTGTATTGCTATCCACACAAGGTTCCCCAATTTTCCAACCAAGCTTCATGAAGAAAGCCGGTGACCAGCATGACAATGGGATACCCCAGCAATTAATCCACACTAAACGAGCCTACATACTAAAGAATTGGACCATCTCACCATACTAGAGAAACAATCATCCCACAAACCCTATCAGTGATGAATCTATCTCTGAGATATTCTGAATCAAAAGTCCATAGGACACTCTTGTCTCCTAGATATGCTGAGGAGAATACAATGTCCTTATTAGAAAGTCTGTTGTTAACCAATGATACCTCCTTGAATTCCTTTAAATACCAATAGCACATCTGTTCAGCCAGGCTTGATCATTCTTCCTAAAATCCCAGGACATCGTCACCCATTTATCCATCTTAACTTCTTCTTTACTGTCTCCCTTAGCCTGGGCACCTCTCACTGCCTCCACGAACGTACGATTAAAGTTCGTTCCTTTCTCTGAAACTCACTGCGATGCTGACTCTTGTCCTTCCTGAAGGAAGACCATTGCTTATCTTGGTTAACACTTCTATACTTCCAACCGCGAGCCGCCACCTTCGTCAAAATGGGCCAGCCATACACATGCATTCTGTTCGTGGTCGCAGCCACCTTGGATGCTTCCTCTTGGGTCCCAAATCTAAAAAAGCAAACCTACTCCTCCTCCTTAACTTCTCAGCAGAAAGATAAATGTCCCTAACCTTACCAAAAGGTTTGAATAGCTCCCAAAGGCATTTGTAATCCACCTTTGAATTGAGGTTATCCACGAAAATGGAGTATAAATTGTCCCTGAAATCATCTCTGTTGTCTTCTCCAGTGAAAGCTGAGCCTCTCTCTCTCTAAAATTCTCTCTCATGATCTTGGCACCTCTTTGTTGATCATCCTAAGAGAGGCTTGTAATTTTTAAGCTCAAGTAACTGACAACCAAAACATTAACGACACAACAAAATTTTTAGCTGCATCTTGTCAGATAGGATTTTCATTTACTGTCAATCATTTGTTTCTTCATTGTAAATGGGCGACTGAAATTTGGCAACAAGGGATGGTGTGGTGGGGTGTGAACTGTTGTGCTAGTAAATCCCTTGTGGATTGGGCGCTAGGGTGGTCGGTCTTTGTTTGAAAGCTTGTCAAGGAAGAGCTTGGAACACTCTCTTCTTTGCTACCGTGTGGACTATATGGGACTCAAGAAATCAAGTGGTCTTTAGGAATTCTATTTAGGGGGTTGATCAAGCCGTCGACATGATCAAAATCAGAGTTGCTTGGTGGTTCAAGTTCATGGTGAGGGGTGCTCATATTCGATCACTATGTTGCTGCAAAATAAAAGTTGAAGATTTAATAGCTAGCTCTTTGAAGAACCATGTAGACGGTAAATTTTCAACAAAAAAAATAAATTGTGTAAATATTATTTGTCATATTTTTTATTTAACAATTGTTTTTCGTATTTGTTAATCAATTGAGACTCTAAGTGTCATTGGTAATGATAAAAACCAAGAGAAGACATGGAGTTCGAAACACTCGATGATGTTCATAAGATGTATAATGAATATGCTAAAGAAGTTAGATTTAGTGTTCGTAAATCTAAGAGTTTGAAAAGATTTGGTAAGTTTTATATGAAATATTTTTCGTGCTCAAAAGAAGGATCATATAATCCTGGTACAAAGAGTGGAAAAAAAAAAAAAAAAAGACAACATAGAAATGAAAGATTCGAGTGTAATGCGAAAGTTGTTGCTAGGAGAATTCCAAATACTTCAAAGTGGGTGATTTCTCAGTTTGTTGAGGAACACAGTCATGAATTAACAACTCCTTAGAGGGTGCATATGTTGAGATCACATCGTCAAGTATCACAAATTAAAAATGATTTGGCCCAAAAACTATTTGAAGTTAACATACCTATGTGCCAACAAATTGGTCTGTTTGGTGGAATTGAAAATATGGGATGCATTGGGAAAGATTTGTATAATCATGTTAGAGATGTATGTAAAGAATTGAATGGGCATGATGTAGAGTTTATATTAGAGCACATCTTTAAGAAACAAAGTATGAATTCGGCCTTTTTTTTTTTTTTTTTTTTTTTTTTTTTTTTTTTTTTACAAATTTGAAGTTAATGGTGAGAGTAGACTAAATTGAATTATTTGAGCTGATGGGACATCTAGAAAAACTTATGGATTTTATGGTGATATTACTGTATTGATACAACTCACAAAACAAATAAATATAATATGGAATTATGCCATTTGTGGGGGTCAACAACCATGGTTAGACAACAGTTTTTCATGTGCATTTCTAACTTAAGAGACTATTGAATCATTTCGATGGTGTTTTGAAGCATTTAAAGAAGTTATGCCTGGCAGTCCACCTGTAATGATGATTACAGATCAAGATGCAGCAATAGCAAATGCCTTATATCAGGTTTATCCTGATACACTCCATAGGCTTTGTATTTGGCATATGAGACAATTTTCCGAGAAGTTGGATGCAACAAGCCCATATTATAATTACAATGCTTTCCAAATATGCATTTGGGATTTTGAGACTCTAGTAGAGTTGATTTAAAATGGAAAGAAGTTGTTGAACAAACAAAGACAACAGATAATGTATGGTTAAAGTCACTTTTTAGCTTGCGCTCCAAATGGGTTCCCGCATATGTGAAACATGTCTTCTCAGCTGGTATGTCAAGTAGTCAACGTGTGGAGAGCGTTCATATGCTTTTTAAGAGGTATGTTAGTAACAAAAATTTGTTATTCGACTTTATAAATCGGTTTGAGACTATATTAAACACCTAAGACATTCAGAATTAATAGAAGATCATATTGACATTAATTCTAAACTATTGTTGAGAACTCTTTTGGCGATGGAAAAACAATTGAGGGACATTTACACACATGAAAATTTAAAAAGTTTCAAGATGAGTTGTTGCCAAGCACGATGTGTGTAATACATCATTCAGAAGATGACAATTATACGGTGGTTGAAAGGATATTTGATGGTATTGTCCAACAGAAGAAATTGGTGTGTATCTCTAGTATCGATTTTGTGAAATGTAGTTGTAAACTTTTGAGTCATTTGGCATACCTTGTAGACATATGTTGACATTGTTTTCAAAACATATTGAGTTTTGTCACACCAGTATATTTTGAAGAGGTAGAAAAAGGTAGCTAGATTAGCATAGTTGTGGATGATGGTGGTAGAAAGATACATGATGATGTTGACTGTTCTTCGCTAGGAAAAAAAGTAGGTTGACAAGCAAGTCAAATGATATTATTGACATTGCTTTATCATCTGATTTAGCAATACGACTTTTAGATGAAGCCTTTGATAGACTCAACATTGAGGTAGATTAGTTGTAGGAAGCCAAAAACAACAGTTAACAATGAAATCTCTCAAGGTCATAATCAAATTGTCCGGTCATTGATCCGATTCCAACAAAAGCATAAGGCTCTGGAAAAAGGTTCCTACGAGGGAAAGAAAAAGCAATGGCAAAGTCTACACGACATAGCAAAAAGTGTGGGCATGTAAAAGAAAATCTTACAAGGTATAAAGTTGAAAAAAAAATAAAAAAAATTAAGGGGTTACTTCTTGTGGCTGCTCATCGGCTTTTTTTCTTCTTTATACTCACTCGTGGTCCATCCCGTGTCCTTTGTTTTCAAACCAATTAAACCATCACGTCTGCCATTTCACTTTGTGGGGTTGTTGGTGTTGCATCAACACTCAAACGTTCTCACAAGTTGTGCGGTCCATTCGACTTGAAAACTTTCTTTTCCTAGCACAAAAGGACTCAAACAACATCAAATGCATATGCTTGATACAAAAATGAAAATTACAAAACAACACAATAACAACAATTAACAACATACTAAACACACAAACAAAATACACAAAACAAGTAAATCTAAGCTATTTACATAACCTAAGCTAAAATTAGTATAGCCAACGATAAGCCACCTCCCTCATAGTGGCACCATTGTCTTTATACGCCTGGGTATAGTTCTCTAAACTATGTAAATGATGAGGCATTGAATGTATTCACCTTTGCAAGTGTACGAGTCGTTCAACTCGTATAGTGGTTATAAGTAAAGGTATCGTTCCCACAAGGAGGTGTTACCGTCTAACTATCTTTAGCTAAAGCTTATTCAAAGCAATGTAAATAGAACATGCATCACTACAACAAAATTGACATTAGATAGCATGAGACGAATGCTATCATAGGTAACATATAGCATTTAACGTGATGCTATCACTGCCAAAGCTATTAAAAGTCTTAAATTAGTTTTTTGTTTTTTTTTTTTTGTTTTTTGTTTTTGTTTTTTTTTTGATTTTTTAAATGGTGTTAGGATTCCCGTTGTTTTTAATTGGTTTATTTCGTGATCAAACCATATGTGGGGATGCTTTGTAAGGGTAGCTTAGATGTGTTGTATTGCTTAGGCCCTTTTGAAGACCTCACTATGACAAGCACCAAAGGTAATACTCTAAGTGCTTACTTGTCTTGAAGAGATAGTTGCACACACTCACAACTCATGCATATGTTTAATCCTTGTATGTTGTGTGTCTTATTTGTGTGCCTTAATGCTCATTAACATCTCTTCTTGCATGTTAGGTTGATTGCATCTTGCATTGCCCATTGCCTTGTCATGCATATATTGGGATTCTTTCTTTGCAAAGGGCGATGTTCAAAGCGCTCTACAAAGCGCTGTTCAAACAACGCCCATCTACCTGATGCAAAAAATGTCATTTAAATGCATCAGGTCTGATGCATTTTGTTGGGCGCTGTACAAAGCGCTGTTCGTACAGCGCCTCTCTGTTTTCTAGTGAAAACAGAGCAAAGGCGCTGTACAGGCGCTGTACAAGGGCGCTCTACATACAACGCTGAATGTACACAAACGAAGTTAAATTGCTTAAAGCATACCTAGAGGGGGGGGGGGGGGGGGGGGGGGGTGAATAGGTTTTTACACCTTTTTTCAAACCTTTGAACAAACATCCGTTTGTCCCTCAAGGTAGCCTTACACACAACACTAAAATCCAAGATAGACATACATAGACAATATGATGACACAATCATAATTGAAATGTCTAAGTATCAACAAGTCATGTGAGGTAAAATATCAAATAATCATAACAACAAAATAAACTTGTATTATAAGATGTTCAATGTGTTACAAGAGTGAGCAAAATGTCACTAAACAAATATTACAATATACAAAAGAATCAAAGATACAAATTGATCTATAGAATGAATACACTAATCACACTATACAAAGACTTGATTCAAAATACGTCACAAGTCAATATATGAATCAAGACAATAAAATATACAATTAAAATATAAGAGAAGAGATAGAAAGAATTAACACAAGGGATTTTTTAACGTGGTAAAACCTCCAAGGAGGAAACATCCACGGGTGAATTACAACCATTGGGTACTATATTATTGGAAAGTAAACATAGAACATTCACAAAGTGACCAATCTTTAGCTCACCCAACCTAGTGAAGTCTAAGCCTACCCAACCCTATTGGAAAGTATGAAATCCCTCAATGATGCGGAACCACCATATATTGGACAACACACTCAACCAACATCGATGGTAGATTAGAAATTCCTCAAGAGTGCATACACATCCCGTGTACCCCGCTCTATCGGAGTCTATGTCTAACCATACCTAGGCCTACCAATATGTTAGCCAACTCCCTATCCAAGGCACTCTTGCCTCTAGGGAGCCTCCCATGCATGACTATCCGAGTCCTCCCGACTCTAGCCATGACTTCTTGCTTACCTATCCGAGTCATCCCGACTCTAGGCAAGATTCTTGCTTGGCTATCCGAGTCATCCCGACTCTAACCAAGACTTCATGCCTTTTACAAGGACTTCCTAGTGTGATCATGTGAATGCAAATGATGCAAACATTCATTTCAACATAGAACATGTGATCAACATTCTATGGCACAAATAGACCTAAACATGTGTGAAAACACAATTAATCAAGTCTAGATGCAAAAATCCATGAATAGAAACCTAAGCATGTGAAACACCTAACACATATACTCAAAGTCTCATTCACACATATAACACTGAATCACAAAATGTCATTAAGTCCTAATTCAAGATGCTATCAATATACAATCAAAGTCTAGATATATGAGATTAAAATCAATCAATATACTAGACAAAAAATAGAGCAAGGTTTTGAGATTTACATCAATCAAAACCTATATTCTCTAAATCACAAACAAAAAACACAAATCCTTGATTTCTTCAATCAAAGGACCAAATCAAATCTCAAAGTCATTTTAACACAAAATTAATTCAATTAAGTATCAAACAACCTAAGATGCCATTCTAAACAATACAACTCACAAACAAATGTAAAACCTAGAATCATGAAAACTAGTCAACATAAGTTCATAAATTGAATTTCAATTGGAATGATAATCAAGCTACCTTTTCAAATAGCTTTCATAAAACAATAACAAAGATATAGAAGAAGAAACCCCAAGCAAATTGAAGGTTATAAAAGAAGAAATCCCAAAGATATGAACACTACCTGGATTTCGAGCTGGTTCGGTTTTCTGTGTGCAACCACCAGAAAAGTCGATCAAACAGCTGCCAAATCACTGGAAAGGTAGAGGACTCGATTACGAACGTTCTCCAACTTGAATCACTCAAATCCGACTTCGTATGAGAAAGTATGGTGTTTGGAAGTTGAGAAAATTTGGGAGAAAAATTCTGACGGAATTCTAACTTTTTCTTCTTGAAAACAAATGGAGGGAATGGAGGGGTTTTAAAAAGAGGAGAGAGGAGGCAATTTTTGGCCAATAAAAGAAGGCCACCTCAGCCCAGCCCCGTGGGGGGCGCGGGGCCACACGGGGCAGAGAGTCCCTCTGGCCGTGGGGCCCACGGCTCATCCACGGGGTGGGCCACACGGGCCTCTTGGCCACTTATGCCCTCGCGCGCTCCTTCGGATCTTCAGCCCATATCTTGAGCATCCGACCTCCGATTTCGAATCCGTTTTCGGATTACGAACCGTGACTCCCTCAACATGATAACGATATACAACTTGAAAAATGGTTGAGAAATCATCTCGGAAATCATCGATGAAGTCAACACAACGTAAGAGAACGTAAAGTGGCATAGACACACGTTTGGACTCGAAACCTTATGAATGAGTAACCGAAACGACCGGAACTCAATAAGGCATTGAATAAGAACATGTTCAAGTCCTAAACACAAAATATGGAAACATATAAACACAAATACACACACATATGCTAGTTTCCTGACATAGTCCTAGAAAATGCAAAACACAAAGTTTATTAACTAAAAGTGAATGCATGAGCATATTTTGCCAAGTGTGTGAAAGTGAAATGTAAATGAAATAAAATCATGAAGGGACACACAAAAATGATATGTGTGGGTGTGTGCTAGCCTTGTAAGAGATAAGAGGTCATGTATACCTTGTAGACCGATAATGTCCGAAAAACTCTTAAAAGCCGGCAACTTGAACGAATAATGGTTGAGACGTCCTTCGTCTTTGAAATCCTTCATTTTCTAACCACTAAACATTACAAGTTAAAACACGTTTTGATATGGAATTAATGCCAACACTAATTATCAACCTAACAATCTCCCCCTTTGGCAAATTCCATGTCAAAAACCCTAAACAAACACTAAAAACAATTACAAAGAAAATTTGGTCACAATGAGTACAATGAGTTACACATATAGACACAAATTATAAATCAAGTCTTGAACTTCATCTTGGTCTTCTCTTGATATCACCTAAAAAAAAAAAACTTGAAAGCACAAGAATATCCAAGAGACACCAAGTATGGCAATATCCAAGTATCCAATCATAGGCAAGAAAATAATAGCATATAAGTTCAAATGGATCAAGTATGCTCCCCTTAATACATACTATCCATCAATATATTCTAAGCCAAGATTCAAACAAAAAAAATATTACATGCCATATAGTTCAAGCTAGATACCAAATATACAAAAAACAACTAACATAAGGCTAAGTAAGCTAGATATCTCCATGTGTTTCTCATATTTCTCCCCCTTTTTGACATGATATGAAGCCAAAGGGAAAGAGTAAGAAATTATACCTCATGAAGCTTTCTAGCCACTTGTGCACCAAGGAAAGAAGAACGGTGTGCGGATCACATATTGCCTTGTTGGAGTTGATTTCCTTCCAACTCTTTGACTCTCATCTTGAGCACAAGCTTTGCACTAAGGTCTTCAATCTTCCTTTGTGACGCCTCAATCAACCTATGAGATTCTTCAACCTCTTTCCTCATTTTAAGGCCCAACTAGGAAGAGCGGGGTGAGTAAGGGACATGGTTAGAATCAAGAGAATCACCAAAAAGCCTAAGTACATCATTAGACTTTCCCTTGTCCTTGTATGACATGGTTGCCAAACGTTCTCACACAACTTCTCTAAGGGAGGAAGCATAACATCACCATCAAGATTCCTCACACCTTTAGCTAAGCACAATTGAGTTATAAACCCCGGAAAAGCCAATTTCTTGTCCAAACGACTAGTACAAGCCGCACTTTGAATTTGCCACAAGCAATTCACCAAGGTTATAGGTTGGTTAGTAACCAAGGCATACACAATCTTAATCTTGTCTCTATTGAGCTCTGAAGCATTAGTAGAAACAATAAGATTGGAGCATACAAATAAATGCCAAAATGCACTAATTTTTGTTAGCTCACCTTGCCTAACAAAAGCACGTTTCCCCCACACAAAATCATCATCATCACAAAGAGTCTTACCCATTAAATCAGGTTTCCAAGACATCAATATCAAGGAAATCCGATTCAATGTCATCGGACAAGTTAAGAAATTCATTAACCTTCCTAGGGCAAACTCTAAAGACAACTTTCCTTATGCTAAGAGTAGCACTAGTCACAGTAGAACCGGATTTGTAAGCATTATAAAATTCTCTAACAATGGTCTCATTAGATACTCCTAACATGTTGACCCATGAAATCCAATTCCTACTCTTAAGCACATCATAAACTATGATCCAATACAAGAGTCCAAGTCAATACCTCTTTCTTGAATTATCTTTTTGCACCCAAAATTCCCAATTCATCAACTTTGTTACCTTTGGAAATTTTGGACGAAATGTAGGTTTCGACTTGGCAATGGGAGATGAAGAAGTATTTCCACCAACCTTCTTTGCTTTACCCATTATCTTGCAACACAAAACAAACTAAAAACAAAGTGAGAGGAAACAAAGAAACAAATAAGAAACCAATAAACTATACAAAAGGCAAAAACACTATATTTAATAAATCACCATGCAAGTAAGAATTTATCATAGCATCTTCATGATTTATCAAAAATAAGAATAATGCCAACAATTAACAACCTTGAAGAACATGTGAACATGTCATAAAGAGAACAAGAATTTAGCATATTATGCTCCCCCTGAAAGTGCCTCATCTAAAATCAAGATAGACAAAATGTTCACAAAAATCACCACACAATCACATCACAAGCAATCTGTATAGATTGCAAATAAGCTTCACATATCTAAGAGAGTTACATCAAGATTTTCAATCATCTCATATGTCATCAAAAATTGCAAAAGTATCACAAATACTAATTAAGCAAAAGTGAGTGTGTGAAGATTTGCTTCAAGTATATGAAAAGAAGTAGTTTGATAATCAAGCATGCACACAATTTCAACATCTATTCATCTTAGGCCTTTCCATAAAAAGGTCAAAACCGGTTATCATCCGAAATTTTGCTTATAAAGAGAATAGATTTCAACATGTGAGCGTGTGTGTGCATGTGGCTCGTCAACCATTTCTATTTGTCAACCCGAGCTCATTGATTTTAAACTATACTCCAAAAGCCTTTATTTTTTTTTTTATTATTTTTTTTTATTAAGGCTTGAATCAAAGATTTTTTTTTTTATGATTCAATTCAACACTTCTTTGATTTTTCTAACATAAAACATATACACCTCATGGCGGCTTTCACTCATCACAATGATGTAGCCCTTTCCAACATTGGGTGGCTTCACAACCAAGGGTGTAGCCCTTTCCATGAGGGTGCTCGTTGAGTTCTATGTTGCCGAAGCAAATGGATACCAACCATTGGTCATTTTTAGATGTACTAGTCCTTAGGACTTCAAGGTGTATCCAAAGCGAACATCAATCAAGCTCAACATACTTAACAAAACATACAAGAGAAGCAAAGTGCATTTTTGAAACCAATTTCAAGGCTTAAAAGCACATGATCTAAAAGCAAGTAAAGAGACTTACTTAGATATCTACTTCTCAAGAGAGTAGCTATCAAAGAATATGAAGCTACATTATTCAAAAAAAAAAATTAGCCACTCAACAATCATACAAATAACAACACGCTTCATGAAATAAGATCAATGTGAACACTTATCACCTAAAGATCTTAAACTAGCAAATGTCAAAGAGTACCATATAAACACTATATTAGTTCTCAATTATGACATGCTTCATGAAAGTGATACAAACAATGAGGTTGATAGATGAAAAATCAAGTAAGCAAGCAATATGATATAGAGATACCTTCGCAAGTATTTTCATCAAATACAAAGCCTTCACCCTTTTATGAGTCCTCTTGGCTTGTGAGTCCTCATGACTACAAGTTATAGGTGTGTCGATTCCAAGAGACTAAAGGCAATGTAATCCAACTTAAACAAACAAAAAAAAAAAAAAATTGACTTTCTCTAAAAGCCATAACAATAATGTTATCATATAGATTCCAAAAAAAAACTTCTCAAAAGTAACCAACAAATTTGACTATCAAACAAACAAAGTGAGATAGCTAGTTCATGTCAAGTTGTAAAGATACAAAGCAAAAAGCTAAGCCTTATCAACGACACTAATCTTAAAGCTAACTCACATGTGCAACTTACACTAATGGTAAGAGCACTCACCCTTGACAAATTTTGTCTTGGGTGGACAAACATAAACATCATCAAGATTCTCTTTGACCACAATGTTGAACCTAGAGTAAAGTCTTCCACAACTTGATTCACAATAATATCATTAATACTCTTCTTCTCAACATTGTTAGCAACACATGCATGGTCAAACTTTGTAGGATATGCATTCTTCACCTTCCGGATATTCTTAGCATGCTTTGACAAATTATCATGCTTTCCATATTCAAAAGCTTTAGCATGCATAGAATTAGGTTCAATCGCTCTATTCCTAGATGCATTTTCTAAGTTGCAATATTCAATGAATTTATAGCACTTGGGCTTGATATGGCCTAAGGTATTGCAAAAATGACATATGGGAACAAAAGGAGAGATTTTACCTTCCGGTGGTGGTGGAGGACAAATGGGAGTTTCAAGGGGTACCTTGTTCATCAACTTGTTCT
Organism: Acer saccharum; assembly: GCA_030490815.1. NCBI lineage: Eukaryota > Viridiplantae > Streptophyta > Magnoliopsida > Sapindales > Sapindaceae > Acer > Acer saccharum. The sequence continues at coordinate 28,267,502 of CM059867.1, forward strand.
TGGTATTGGAACATCTCTTCTTAGGAGCTTTCTTATCAACAACGACCTTGCTTATAGGAAGTGATGCTACTATGAGCTTCTCCTCAACTACCAAGTCGCTTGAGCCTCCTAGAGTCAAACTAGAGATGATCCTATCCCTTTCAAGAACAAACCCTTCAACTTCTCTAAGCTTCTTGGCAAGAGCATTCTTTTCACCTAAGAGCCTCCGAGTTGTTGAGACAACTCATCCACTTGTAGCTTGATCAAATCATCTTAAGCACTCTTAATGATTTGGATCAACCTCCTCATCCAACGAATCTTGACATACATCCTCTAGGATAGAGTGAGAGGTCATGAATGCAACAAAGTTGCTTACCAACTCTTCTTCACTAGAAGACTCATCACTTGAGCTCTCCTCATCACTAGAGACATAATCACTCCATGTGGATTTCTTCATTATGTTGCTTGAGTAAGTGATCAAACCTAAATTGATCAACCTTTGGAACACAAGAACATCTTCTTCTTTGCTTTTGTAACTAACACTCTTTCAAGCTTATCAACAAATTTGTTAGTAGACAAATGCAATGAAAAATGAGAAGAACCTTTTCCACAACAAATAAAGGAGGACAACTATGACACAAAAACCTAAGCAATTTACTCGTAAGTGTAAACCGGATCTCGCGAGTGCCGTCCGACGACCCGCTATGATACCAATTGAATGTACACAAACGAAGTTAAATTGCTTAAAGCATACCTAGAGGGGGGGGGGGGGTGAATAGGTTTTTACACCTTTTTTCAAACCCTTGAACAAACATCCGTTTGTCCCTCAAGGTAGCCTTACACACAACACTATAATCCAAGATAGACATACATAGACAATATGATGACACAATCATAATTGAAATGTCTAAGTATATCAACAAGTCATGTGAGGTAAAATATCAAATATCATAACAACAAAATAAACTTGTATTTCATAAGATGTTCAATGTGTTACAAGAGTGAGCAAAATGTCACTAAACAAATATTACAATATACAAAAGAATCAAAGATACAAATTGATCTATAGAATGAATACACTAATCACACTATACAAAGACTTGATTCAAAATACATCACAAGTCAATATTATGAATCAAGACAATAAAATATACAATTAAAATATAAGGAAGAGATAGAAAGAATTAACACAAGGGATTTTTTAACGTGGTAAAACCTCCAAGGAGGAAACATCCACGGGTTGAATTACAACCATTGGGTACTATATTATTGGAAAGTAAACATAGAACATTCACAAAGTGACCAATCTTTAGCTCACCCAACCTAGTGAAGTCTAAGCCTACCCAACCCTATTGGAAAGTATGAAATCCCTCAATGATGCGGAACCACCATATATTGGACAACACACTCAACCAACATCGATGGTAGATTAGAAATTCCTCAAGAGTGCATACACATCCCGTGTACCCCGCTCTATCGGAGTCTATGTCTAACCATACGCCTAGGCCTACCAATATGTTAGCCAACTCCCTATCCAAGGCACTCTTGCCTCTAGGGAGCCTCCCATGCATGACTATCCGAGTCCTCCCGACTCTAGCCATGACTTCTTGCTTACCTATCCGAGTCATCCCGACTCTAGGCAAGACTTCTTGCTTGGCTATCCGAGTCATCCCGACTCTAACCAAGACTTCATGCCTTTTACAAGGACTTCCTAGTGTGATCATGTGAATGCAAATGATGCAAACATTCATTTCAACATAGAACATGTGATCAATACATTCTATGGCACAAATAGACCTAAACATGTGAAAACACAATTAATCAAGTCTAGATGCAAAAATCCATGAATAGAAACCTAAGCATGTGAAACACCTAACACATATACTCAAAGTCTCATTCACACATAACACTTGAATCACAAAATGTTCATTAAGTCCTAATTCAAGATGCTATCAATATACAATCAAAGTCTAGATATATGAGATTAAAATCAATCAATATACTAGACAAAAATATAGAGCAAGGTTTTGAGATTTACATCAATCAAAACCTATATTCTCTAAATCACAAACAAATACACAAATCCTTGATTTCTTCAATCAAAGGACCAAATCAAATCTCAAAGTCATTTTAACACAAAATTAATTCAATTAAGTATCAAACAACCTAAGATGCCATTCTAATCACAATACAACTCACAAACAAATGTAAAACCTAGAATCATGAAAACTAGTCAACATAAGTCCATAAATTGAATTTCAATTGGAATGATAATCAAGCTACCTTTTCAAATAGCTTTCATAAAACAATAACAAAGATATAGAAGAAGAAACCCCAAGCAAATTGAAGGTTATAAAAGAAGAAATCCCAAAGATATGAACACTACCTTGGATTTTCGAGCTGGTTCGGTTTTCTGTGTGCAACCACCAGAAAAGTCGATCAAACAGCTGCCAAATCACTTGGAAAAGGTAGAGGACTCGATTACGAACGTTCTCCAACTTGAATCACTCAAATCCGACTTCGTATGAGAAAGTTATGGTGTTTGGAAGTTGAGAAAATTTGGGAGAAAAATTCTGACGGGAATTCTAACTTTTTCTTCTTGAAACAAATGGAGGGAATGGAGGGGTTTTAAAAAGGAGAGAGGAGGCAATTTTTGGCCAATAAAAGAAGGCCACCTCAGCCCAGCCCCGTGGGGGCGCGTGGGCCACACGGGGGCAGAGAGTCCCTCTGGCCGTGGGGCCCACGGCTCCATCCACGGGGTGGGCCACACGTGGCCTCTTGGCCACTTACGCCCTCGCGCGCTCCTTCGGATCTTCAGCCCATATCTTGAGCATCCGACCTCCGATTTCGAATCCGTTTTCGGATTACGAACCGTGACTCCCTCACACATGATAACGACTATACAACTTTGAAAAATGGTTGAGAAATCATCTCGGAAATCATCGATGAAGTCAACACAACGTAAGAGAACGTAAAGTGGCATAGTCAACACGTTTGGACTCGAAACCTTATGAATGAGTAACCGAAACGACCGGAACTCAATAAGGCATTGAATAAGAACATGTTCAAGTCCTAAACACAAAATACGGAAACTATAAACACAAATACACACACATATGCTAGTTTCCGGACATAGTCCTAGAAAATGCAAAACACAAAGTTTATTAACTAAAAGTGAATGCATGAGCATATTTTGCCAAGTGTGTGAAAGTGAAATGTAAATGAAATAAAATCATGAAGGGACACACAAAAATGATATGTGTGGTGTGTGCCTAGCCTTGTAAGAGATAAGAGGTCATGTATACCTTTGTAGACCGATAATGTCCGAAACTCTTAAAAGCCGGCAACTTGAACGAATAATGGTTGAGACGTCCTTCGTCTTCGAAATCCTTCATTTTCTAACCACTAAACATTACAAGTAAAACACGTTTTGATATGGAATTAATGCCAACACTAATTATCAACCTAACAATCTCCCCCTTTGGCAAATTCCATGTCAAAACCCCTAAACAAACACTAAAACAATTACAAAGAAAATTTGGTCACAATGAGTACAATGAGTTACACATATAGACACAAATTATAAATCAAGTCTTGAACTTCATCTTGGTCTTCTCTTGATATCACCTAAAAAAAAACTTGAAAGCACAAGAATATCCAAGAGACACCAAGTATGGCAATATCCAAGTATCCAATCATAGGCAAGAAAATAATAGCATATAAGTTCAAATGGATCAAGTATGCTCCCCCTTAATACATACTATCCATCAATATATTCTAAGCCAAGATTCAACAAAAAATATTACATGCCATATAGTTCAAGCTAGATACCAAATATACAAAAACAACTAACATAAGGCTAAGTAAGCTAGATATCTCCCATGTGTTTCTCATATTTCTCCCCCTTTTTGACATGATATGAAGCCAAAGGGAAAGAGTAAGAAATTATACCTCATGAAGCTTTCTAGCCACTTGTGCCACCAAGGAAAGAAGAACGGTGTGCGGATCTCACATATTGCCTTGTTGGAGTTGATTTTCCTTCCAACTCTTTGATCCTCTCATCTTGAGCAACAAGCTTTGCACTAAGGTCTTCAATCTTCCTTTGTGACGCCTCAATCAACCTATGAGATTCTTCAACCTCTTTCCTCAATTTTAAAGCCCAACTAGGAAGAGCGGGTGAGTAAGGGACATGGTTAGAATCAAGAGAATCACCAAAAAGCCTAAGTACATCATTAGACTTTCCCTTGTCCTTGTATGACATGGTTGCCAAACGTTTCTCACACAACTTCTCTAAGGGAGGAAGCATAACATCACCATCAAGATTCCTCACACCTTTAGCTAAGCACAATTGAGTTATAAACCCCGGAAAAGCCAATTTCTTGTCCAAACGACTAGTACAAGCCGCACTTTGAATTTGCTCCACAAGCAATTCACCAAGGTTTATAGGTTGGTTAGTAACCAAGGCATACACAATCTTAATCTTGTCTCTATTGAGCTCCGAAGCATTAGTAGAAACAATAAGATTGGAGCATACAAATAAATGCCAAAATGCACTAATTTTTGTTAGCTCACCTTGCCTAATAAAAGCACGTTTCCCCCACACAAAATCATCATCATCACAAAGAGTCTTACCCATTAAATCAAGGTTTTCCAAGACATCAATATCAAGGAAATCCGATTCAATGTCATCGGACAAGTTAAGAAATTCATTAACCTTCCTAGGGCAAACTCTAAAGACAACTTTCCTTATGCTAAGAGTAGCACTAGTCACAGTAGAACCGGATTTGTAAGCATTATAAAATTCTCTAACAATGGTCTCATTAGATACTCCTAACATGTTGACCCATGAAATCCAATTCCTACTCTTAAGCACATCATAACATATGATCCAATACAAGAGTCCAAGTCAATACCTCTTTCTTGAATTATCTTTTTGCACCCAAAAATTCCCAATTCATCAACTTTGTTACCTTTGGAAATTTTGGACGAAATTGTAGGTTTCGACTTGGCAATGGGAGATGAAGAAGTATTTCCACCAACCTTCTTTGCTTTACCCATGATCTTGCAACACAAAACAAACTAAAAACAAAGTGAGAGGAAACAAAGAAACAAATAAGAAACCAATAAACATATACAAAGGCAAAACACTATATTTAATAAATCACCATGCAAGTAAGAATTTATCATAGCATCTTCATGATTTATCAAAAATAATAATGCCAACAATTAACAACCTTGAAGAACATGTGAACATGTCATAAAAGAGAACAAGAATTTAGCATATTATGCTCCCCCTTGACAAGTGCCTCATCTAAAATCAAGATAGACAAATGTTCACAAAAATCACCACACAATCACATCACAAGCAATCTTTATTAGATTTGCAAATAAGCTTCACATATCTAAGAGAGTTACATCAAGATTTTCAATCACTCTCATATGTCATCAAAAATTGCTAAAGTATCACAAATACTAATTAAGCAAAAGTGAGTGTGTGAAGATTTGCTTCAAGTATATGAAAAGAAGTAGTTTGATAATCAAGCATGCACACAATTTCAACATCTATTCATCTTAGGCCTTTCCATAAAAAGGTCAAACCGGTTATCATCCGAAATTTTGCTTATAAAGAGAATAGATTTCAACATGTGAGCGTGTGTGTGCATGTGGCTCGTCAACCCATTTCTATTTGTCAACCCGAGCTCATTTGATTATTCAACTATACTCCAAAAGCCTTTTATTTTTTTTTATTATTTTTTTTTTATTAAGGCTTGAATCAAAGATTTTTTTTTTTATGATTCAATTCAACACTTCTTTGATTTTTCTAACATAAACATATACACCTCATGGCGGCTTTCACTCATCACAATGACGTAGCCCTTTCCAACATTGGGTGGCTTCACAACCAAGGTGTGTAGCCCTTTCCATGAGGGTGCTCGTTGAGTTCTATGTTGCCGAAGCAAATGGATACCAACCATTGGTCATTTTTAAATGTACTAGTCCTTAGGACTTCAAGGTGTATCCAAAGCGAACATCAATCAAGCTCAACATACTTAACAAAACATACAAGAGAAGCAAAGTGCATTTTTGAAACCAATTTCAAGGCTTAAAAGCACATGATCTAAAAGCAAGTAAAGAGACTTACTTAAGATCTCTACTTCTCAAGAGAGTAGCTATCAAAGAATATGAAGCTCACATTATTCAAAAAAAAAAAATTAGCCACTCAACAATCATACAAATAACAACACGCTTCATGAAATAAGATCAATGTGAACACTTATCACCTAAAGATCTTAAACTAGCAAATGTCAAAGAGTACCATATAAACACTATATTAGTTCTCAATTATGACATGCTTCATGAAAGTGATACAAACAATGAGTTGATAGATGAAAAATCAAGTAAGCAAGCAATATGATATAGAGATACCTTCGCAAGCTATTTTCATCAAATACAAAGCCTTCACCCTTTTTATGAGTCCTCTTGGCTTGTGAGTCCTCATGACTACAAGTTATAGGTGTGTCGATTCCAAGAGACTAAAGGCAATGTAATCCAACTTAAACAAACAAAAAAAAAAAAAATTGACTTTCTCTAAAAGCCATAACAATAATGTTATCATATAGATTCCAAAAAAAAACTTCTCAAAAGTTAACCAACAAATTTTGACTATCAAAACAAACAAAGTGAGATAGCTAAGTTCATGTCAAGTTGTAAAGATACAAAGCAAAAAGCTAAGCCTCTTATCAACGACACTAATCTTAAAGCTAACTCACATGTGCAACTTACACTAATGGTAAGAGCACTCACCCTTGACAAATTTTGTCTTGGGTGGACAAACATAAACATCATCAAGATTCTCTTTGACCACAATGTTGAACCTAGAGTAAAGTTCTTCCACAACTTGATTCACAATAATATCATTAATACTCTTCTTCTCAACATTGTTAGCAACACATGCATGGTCAAACTTTGTAGGATATGCATTCTTCACCTTCCGGATATTCTTAGCATGCTTTGACAAATTATCATGCTTTCCATATTCAAAAGCTTTAGCATGCATAGAATTAGGTTCAATCGCTCTATTCCTAGATGCATTTTCTAAGTTGCAATATTCAATGAATTTATAGCACTTGGGCTTGATATGGCCTAAGGTATTGCAAAAATGACATATGGGAACAAAAGGAGAGATTTTACCTTCCGGTGGTGGTGGAGGACAATGGGAGTTTCAAGGGGTACCTTGTTCATCAACTTGTTCTTGGTATTGGAACATCTCTTCTTAGGAGCTTTCTTATCAACAACGACCTTGCTTATAGGAAGTGATGCTACTATGAGCTTCTCCTCAACTACCAAGTCGCTTGAGCCTCCTAGAGTCAAACTAGAGATGATCCTATCCCTTTCAAGAACAAACCCTTCAACTTCTCTAAGCTTCTTGGCAAGAGCATTCTTTTCACCTAAGAGCCTCCGAGTTGTTGAGACAAACTCATCCACTTGTAGCTTGATCAAATCATCTTAAGCACTCTTAATGATTTGGATCAACCTCCTCATCCAACGAATCTTGACATACATCCTCTAGGATAGAGTGAGAGGTCATGAATGCAACAAAGTTGCTTACCAACTCTTCTTCACTAGAAGACTCATCACTTGAGCTCTCCTCATCACTAGAGACATATCACTCCATGTGGATTTCTTCATTATGTTGCTTGAGTAAGTGATCAAACCTAAATTGATCAACCTTTGGAACACAAGAACATCTTCTTCTTTGCTTTTGTAACTAACACTCTTTCAAGCTTATCAACAAATTTGTTAGTAGACAAATGCAATGAAAAATGAGAAGAACCTTTTCCACAACAAATAAAGGAGGACAACTATGACACAAAAACCTAAGCAATTTACTCGTAAGTGTAAACCGGATCTCGCCGAGTGCCGTCCGACGACCCGCTCTGATACCAATTGAATGTACACAAACGAAGTTAAATTGCTTAAAGCATACCTAGAGGGGGGGGGGGGGGGGGGGGGGGGGGGTGAATAGGTTTTTACACCTTTTTTCAAACCCTTGAACAAACATCCGTTTGTCCCTCAAGGTAGCCTTACACACAACACTAAAATCCAAGATAGACATACATAGACAATATGATTACACAATCATAATTGAAATGTCTAAGTATATCAACAAGTCATGTGAGGTAAAATATCAAATAATCATAACAACAAAATAACTTGTATTTCATAAGATGTTCAATGTGTTACAAGAGTGAGCAAAATGTCACTAAACAAATATTACAATATACAAAAGAATCAAAGATACAAATTGATCTATAGAATGAATACACTAATCACACTATACAAAGACTTGATTCAAAATACGTCACAAGTCAATATTATGAATCAAGACAATAAAATATACAATTAAAATATAAGAGAAGAGATAGAAAGAATTAACACAAGGGATTTTTTAACGTGGTAAAACCTCCAAGGAGGAAACATCCACGGGTTGAATTACAACCATTGGGTACTATATTATTGGAAAGTAAACATAGAACATTCACAAAGTGACCAATCTTTAGCTCACCCAACCTAGTGAAGTCTAAGCCTACCCAACCCTATTGGAAAGTATGAAATCCCTCAATGATGCGGAACCACCATATATTGGACAACACACTCAACCAACATCGATGGTAGATTAGAAATTCCTCAAGAGTGCATACACATCCCGTGTACCCCGCTCTATCGGAGTCTATGTCTAACCATACGCCTAGGCCTACCAATATGTTAGCCAACTCCCTATCCAAGGCACTCTTGCCTCTAGGGAGCCTCCCATGCATGACTATCCGAGTCCTCCCGACTCTAGCCATGACTTCTTGCTTACCTATCCGAGTCATCCCGACTCTAGGCAAGACTTCTTGCTTGGCTATCCGAGTCATCCCGACTCTAACCAAGACTTCATGCCTTTTACAAGGACTTCCTAGTGTGATCATGTGAATGCAAATGATGCAAACATTCATTTCAACATAGAACATGTGATCAATACATTCTATGGCACAAATAGACCTAAACATGTGAAAACACAATTAATCAAGTCTAGATGCAAAAATCCATGAATAGAAACCTAAGCATGTGAAACACCTAACACATATACTCAAAGTCTCATTCACACATATAACACTTGAATCACAAAATGTTCATTAAGTCCTAATTCAAGATGCTATCAATATACAATCAAAGTCTAGATATATGAGATTAAAATCAATCAATATACTAGACAAAAAATATAGAGCAAGGTTTTGAGATTTACATCAATCAAAACCTATATTCTCTAAATCACAAACAAATACACAAATCCTTGATTTCTTCAATCAAAGGACCAAATCAAATCTCAAAGTCATTTTAACACAAAATTAATTCAATTAAGTATCAAACAACCTAAGATGCCATTCTAATCACAATACAACTCACAAACAAATGTAAAACCTAGAATCATGAAAACTAGTCAACATAAGTTCATAAATTGAATTTCAATTGGAATGATAATCAAGCTACCTTTTCAAATAGCTTTCATAAACAATAACAAAGATATAGAAGAAGAAACCCCAAGCAAATTGAAGGTTATAAAAGAAGAAATCCCAAAGATATGAACACTACCTTGGATTTTCGAGCTGGTTCGGTTTTCTGTGTGCAACCACCAGAAAAGTCGATCAAACAGCTGCCAAATCACTTGGAAAAGGTAGAGGACTCGATTACGAACGTTCTCCAACTTGAATCACTCAAATCCGACTTCGTATGAGAAAGTTATGGTGTTTGGAAGTTGAGAAAATTTGGGAGAAAAATTCTGACGGGAATTCTAACTTTTTCTTCTTGAAAACAAATGGAGGGAATGGAGGGGTTTTAAAAAGAGGAGAGAGGAGGCAATTTTTGGCCAATAAAAGAAGGCCACCTCAGCCCAGCCCCGTGGGGGGCGCGTGGGCCACACGGGGGCAGAGAGTCCCTCTGGCCGTGGGGCCCACGGCTCCATCCACGGGGTGGGCCACACGTGGCCTCTTGGCCACTTATGCCCTCGCGCGCTCCTTCGGATCTTCAGCCCATATCTTGAGCATCCGACCTCCGATTTCGAATCCGTTTTCGGATTACGAACCGTGACTCCCTCACACATGATAACGACTATACAAATTTGAAAAATGGTTGAGAAATCATCTCGGAAATCATCGATGAAGTCAACACAACGTAAGAGAACGTAAAGTGGCATAGACAACACGTTTGGACTCGAAACCTTATGAATGAGTAACCGAAACGACCGGAACTCAATAAGGCATTGAATAAGAACATGTTCAAGTCCTAAACACAAAATACGAAAACATATAAACACAAATACACACACATATGCTAGTTTCCTGACATAGTCCCTAGAAAATGCAAAACACAAAGTTTATTAACTAAAAGTGAATGCATGAGCATATTTTGCCAAGTGTGTGAAAGTGAAATGTAAATGAAATAAAATCATGAAGGGACACACAAAAATGATATGTGTGGGTGTGTGCCTAGCCTTGTAAGAGATAAGAGGTCATGTATACCTTTGTAGACCGATAATGTCCGAAACTCTTAAAAGCCGGCAACTTGAACGAATAATGGTTGAGACGTCCTTCGTCTTTGAAATCCTTCATTTTCTAACCACTAAACATTACAAGTAAAACACGTTTTGATATGGAATTAATGCCAACACTAATTATCAACCTAACAACGCCCAAGGCAAATTTGGTGTAACTTATCAAAACGACCACACTTCATATTGACACCCTATATATATGCCATTTTGACTTTAGGTCAATCACAAGAGTTCATATTCAGATTTCATACTTAGGATATTTTTCAAAGAGAAGAAAAATTCCAAGAACTCATTTTTAATCACTCAAACACTTGTTCCATGATCATCAATCATCATCTAGCATCATCTTAGATCATCTAGATGACATCTTGCATGGATTCTTCATCATACTTTGCTTGGTAAGCTTTTCACTAATATCTTACATATTTTGTGTTTCTATTATTTAGCAATCTCAATTAATTACTTGTATGTGATTTTATATTCTTTGAATACAAGTTTGAGATTAGTATGATGTATGTTTGAGAAGTTGTATTGTGCTAGCATATTAGGTTTTGTGCTTAATATTGATTAGCTAAACTAATTGACATGTCATTTAGTTTTGATATCTAGGATTGTTCTTAATTGCATATTAATCATCTTAGATAAGCATATAGGGTTTCCCTTGCTCTATGTTGCATTTTGGATATTCACATATATTCACTTAGGGTTGTATTCTCTTCATAGAGAAAGTAAGTCTTGTGTGTAGCAACCGGGATTAGGTTGCTTAGATCGCAAGCAAAATTGGACTAGGTTCACTCATACCGGGATTAGGTAGGTGTGTGATTACTTCCGGGATTAGGTTGTAATCGTTTGCACATTTAGTGGATTCGAGGTTCGAGTGTGGCTTACTTACATAGCCCGTGGTTTTTCCCGTGAGGGTTTCCACGTAAAAATCAAGTGTTGTTTTAATTTCCGCACCATATTACACTTGCTTGTTTATATTATCTTGAGGGCATTTTCGTAATTTTGACTAACACGAAAAATTGGGTAAAAAGCGTAAAATCTATTCACCCCCCCCCCCCCCCCCCCCCCCCCCCCCCCCTCTAGATAGTTTTATACACACCGTGCTATATTTAGTTTCAAATGGGAAAAACTTTATTAACCATAAACCAAAGGAGGACAACCGTCCAAAATTACATGCTCAAGGGATGGAGGATAAGACTCCAACCAAAAGAAATCACCAGAACAGATCAAGGCTAATTTAGACAAAGAGTGAGCTGCCTTATTAGCACCTCTAGGAACAAAAGAAAAATAAATATCAAATTGCCTACTTATCACAGATAATAACGCCAATATCAGCATATATATGACGTCTTCAACTAGTTATTGCAATTTGAAACTGCTATTGAATGACTTTTTGAAATGCTATCCCATTATATACTATAGCTTTTTGTAAATGCTACAATTGGCTTCCATTGCAATATTAAAATGTTATAAAATATTAAAGTTTTCCCTAAATCATAGCTCTTTCTACATGCTATGAAAGCTATTTGATTACATTTCAAAAAAGCTAGAAATATTATTGTCAATACTGCTATTATTCGGTTAAATGAAAGGAAATTCAAATTCCATCATGTTATTATGAACATCTGAATTATACAAAAATTACATAAAAAACAATAAATTCATAAAAAAATTCAAATAATTTCATCATTATACTAAAATAATTACAAAGTTTATCATATCAAAGGAGTAAAACACAATATCCTTATTTACAAAATTATATGTCTAAATAAAACAGATAATCCCAAAATCTACAAAAATAAAATAAAATAAAAAATAAAATGGCTAACTAGGAATCTGGGAGACTGCGATTCAACCACCCTTCATCTTCAACATACTTCCTTAAAACACAAATTCAAGTGATATTGTACCTGATATGAGAGGAAAAAAGAATTAGTAAAAAGAAAACAAAAATTTAATTTTGGGTATTAAGATATAATTGAAGATGAAAAAAAAAATTAAAAGAAAAGCTATAAAAGAATCTATCATGCGAGATTAATAAGGAAATTAAAAAGTGTTTTGATATAGATAATAGACCAATTAATAAAAGTAATTGTTGTAAACATGCCCACGGATTTTTTGTTTGTATATGAGTAATTGGATTCAGGTAGTGAAGATTTGGGATTGAGAGATCTGCACAAGTGCAGATTAATTTTGAGAAAAATGAAAATACAAACAAATGTGTGAAAGCAAATCAGATATCAGAAATCACAAAGACTCACAAAGCACATCATATTAGAAATGACAAGGACCCTCAAAGCATGAATATTATCATAGAGATATTCCCATTAAAAAACAAACCAAAAAAGATATGGCATTTTTTATTTTTTTTTAATGAATAAAAATCAAAGGTTTAGTAAAGTTCAAATAGAGAAAGTACAATAAGAACATACCATCTTCTACAAAGATTGTAGCAGCCAAATGAAAGAGAAGCACAAGCAGAGAGACCCGTTTGCTTCCTAAAGTGATGTGAGCCATTTTCTTGGCCGAAAATCTTCTTTCTCTTTTGTAGCTCCTTTGTACTCTGTTCTTTGACAAAACAGAACAGAAGAAATAAATACAAGTTCTACAAAATGGTCTTTCTTTTTTGTTCAAAAGAATATAATAAAATTAAAATAAAAATATCATTAATTTCATTCCCGCTCAAGCTAAAAGTTTTGAGTGGTGTGAAATATTTAGGTAGGACTTTCATTTTATTCCTGCTCTTAGCTTTTTATCCCAATAAAATTGTTTTTAGTTAATTATAGCATATTGGAAAAGCTATAAAATAAGGTTAAACATGGGAAATGTATTGGTTATTGTGTAGCATTTCTGAAATGCTATATTATTACTATTAAAAAATAATAAAAAATAGAAAATATTACTTGTTAAATATCTATCATAGCATTTTATAACAAAAAGCTATCATAGATGGAAATTTCATAGCATTTTGAAAAGAATGCTATTGAGCAATGCAATAAAAGATGAAATTTGTTGTAGTGATGGAAGTGGTGAGAATGGTGTGTGCGAAGTGTAAGCATAATGCGGAGAGTGTGTGAGCATGCGAGTAAAATAACCTAAATTACACTACTCCTAAAGTAAAAATGTGCTAGCCTTTCTAAATTATACTACTCCTAAATTAAATTATACTACTCCTAATGGCAAGGAACTCGAATTACGAAAACAAACAAGGTAACGAAAACTTGGGCGGATTGGAGAGATGCAAGATAGTGGTCACACTAGGGTAATGAGTTCACCAAACAAATATGCACATCAAGTTGATTATTAAACAATTAAGCACATTTAATTCAAGTTCTAGGGTTCATTCTCTTGATTAAGGAAAATACCAAAATCGATTCATCACTCATCCAAGATTATGGAATGCACCATTGTGTCTTTAAGTCAAGACCCATTAAGCACAAGAACATAGAACCAAAAAAATATTCTAGTAATTAAGGTTATGCATAAAACAAGCTTCTCCCATTCAATATAGCTAATTATCAAGACTATGCCCAGAATGTCATCCAAAAACACAATCCTAACTCTCATCAAATCATTCCAAACATGACATTTTGAATCATCCATCAACATACATACAAGAATGATATGTTACATTCCACTACTTCTAAATTAAATTATACTACTCCTAATCCCATTCATGTAGAGATCAATTTCCAATCCTCCATTAACATGCATGTAAATATAAGAGATTATTAACAACATTTATAAAGAATGAAACAAGACCCAAATCGAATCAAGAATAAATCATTACATAAATGAGCTCAAGTGTAGGTTTAAGATAAAAGAAATACAAATGAGAGTGATTTGTAAGAGAAAAACCAATTGAAAAAGTCCTTCGAAGTGTCTCTTCATCTCTTTGTTGTTGCATATATGGCTCAGATTTGGTCAAGAGAGCCCTCATTTCTCCTTGCAAACTCCTTCAATGATGGGTGGAGGAAGTGTAAAAGGTGGTGATGGTGAGGCATCCTTGGAGGAGAGCCCTCAATAGAGCCTTTAAAGCTCCTCTCTCTACTTCGTTGGTGATTTTTCTCTTTAGGCTAAGAATGGGAGTGAAATTCATAAATTCATGTCTAGGTTAAGATGTAGAGAGAAGAGGCCAAGAAGGTGCATTTATAGGCTAGGCAAGTTAGGGCATGGTTTGGGGTGGAAAAGATCAAGATGTCCCTGATAATTTGCATGTTTTCAAATGTGACGAGCGATGTGCGACTTGGTAGTGCGGCTTCATCCCGCACTTTCAACTCGGACAGTAAGGTGCAACTTGGTGGTGCGGTATATAACCCACACCTTTTATTCCGTAAAAGTTTCTGGAGATGGGTATGGGTTCCCAGTGCAGCTTCTTGCCCGCACTCTACTTCTCGAACAATCTTTTAATCTTTGTGTGTGACTTTTTTGGTGCGGCTTATTACCCGCACCAGTCTACTCGCTCATTCTTCTGGTCTTTAGTGTGGCTTTGTGGTGTGGCTTCACCTTGCACTTGCATCTCGCACTTAGGTTTATATTTGAATAACCGCCCTTTTGCCCTCAATTCCTCACTTTAAGCTCAAACACCATTTTAGGGAACTTTTACCTACACATGGCTCAAACACACATTATATACACAAAAATGCTCGAAAATGAGCACAAAAGCTAGGAAAATGGAGTTCAAAATGTGAACATTTTTAGAGTGTTCACTAACTCAGCAAGCCAATCTGGAACCGAAGTACTTTAGCAAACAGACAACAAATTTTACAAATGTATGTGCAACCATATTACAAGTTCTAGGACTATGAACAATGGAAGCCTTCCTAAACTTAGAAATCAACAAAACAATATCAAAAATGATATTATTTACATCATTACAAGACATACATTCTTCATTACACATATTAACAATCCCCAATGTATCAGATTCCAAGCACAATGGAAACAATTTCAATCGAGCTGCCAAAGAGAGGCCTTCCTAGATAGCTCTGGCTTTAGCTATTTCTGCAGATACATTGCCTCTTAATACCAAAGCTGTAGCCTCTATAATGAGCCCTTCTTCATTTCGAAAGAAAATCCCAAGCCTGACTTGGCATGTGTATAAAGTCACGAGTCCAATTAATTCTACATCTTGAACAATGTCTAAAGTTAAAAGTCTAGCTTGGATATAACATGCGTCATGTGGAAAATACTGCTACCATGGCTAGCACACCACACTCTAATGCAAATTGAATTAAATTTGGTTCTCATTAACACTTTTTCAGAGCTACTAAACGTTCTGTTTCATCAAATAGGCATCAAAACTTGCTACTTCATAATCAATATCTAAGGCAACTTGTGTAAAGTGGCCAAATGCAATTTTAGGTACCATATGTGCATTCAAAGCTAAGAGACTTGAGCAACATAATACAGATGCAAAATATTAATATCTAGTAAGAATATAAGATGTGGCCAACATGTGATATTTGATTCAAATAATTATCTGCTCCTTTTAGTAACTGTTCTTCATCTCCCGCAAAAATGTACTTATAATCCTTTAATTTTACCCAATTTTGTTGAACCAAACTTGTTAACCACACCTGTTATAATTACATGTCATGATCAGCATAATCCTTAATGAAGAAATATGCAATTACACATAAGGTTGCTACCCCTTAATCCCTTATCACCCTTAAACAAGTGGACAAGTTGAACTAGCAAATAGGGAGATAAATTTTTTTTTGAAAAAAACGGTTAACCCAAATCGTAAAGATTGGTCTCTTAGACTTAACAATGCACTTTGGGCTTACCGCACTGCTTTTAAAACATCCTTGGGTATGTCTCCCTATCGTCTTGTTTATGGAAAACCTTGCCACTTGCCTATGGAACTTGAGCATAAAGCCTACTGGGCCCTTAAAGTTTTCAACTCAAATCTTGATGGTGCTTGTAAATTATGCAAATTACAGTTGAATGAACTTGAAGAATTGAGAAATGATGCATACGAGAATTCAAGAATTTATAAAGCTAGAACTAAAGCTTTCCATGACAAATCAATTTTGAGAAAAACGTTTGATGTTGGACAAAAAGTTTTGCTTTATAATTCTCGACTTCACATTTTCCTTGGAAAACTGAGATCTAGGTGGACTGGCCCATTTGTTGTGAAAAATGTATATCCTTACGGGGCCGTTGACATTGAGAATCCTAGGAATGGTAATGTGTTTAAAGTGAATGGTCAAAGACTCAAACCATTTCTGGAAAATCAAGCTTTGGAAGAAGAGTCTGTTTCCCTTTCTAACCCTTGTTGTGAGAAAAATTGATTGAAATTGTAATTTAGATTTGCTATTCATCTTACTTTCTAACTCCATTTATTTTTGTGATTTCAGGACATTAGTTTTTGTTTTGTTTTTTTTTTGTTTCCCGGTTAAATGGCGAATAACGGTACTTCGTGACTTCTCAAGTTGGTATTTTCAGTTTCCCACTGATTCAAAAAAAAAAAAAAAAAAAAAAAATCTTGTTTTCTTCTTCTTCTTCTTCTTATTATTTTTTCTTCTTCATAACAATGGAAGATATTCTCAATAATTTGAAAAATCATTTCCCTTTACTTCCTCCAAAAGCTTTGATGACAATTTATGAAGCATGGTTTGAAAGATTAAGGATGTTAATGCATAAGGGTATCCCTGTGGAATTACGTTGGTTGATTGAAGCCAAGGTCAGATTGGCAGATGAGTTCTCAGATTCATTCATTGCTTATATGCCTGGTCTAGGTAAAAGTAGTTTTGCAAAAAAGCGAAGAGCAAAAAGATTGCATGCATGTTATAAGTGTGCTCGTACAACTTGTAACACACGCCGTCGTTCTTTGGGAATGGTGTCCGTAAATTGAGAAGATAAAATCCAATTCATTGGACAATATATTTTTGACTCTTGAGACGCATCCTAGTGGATATGTGCATATGGCTATCTTCGATTTATGGACCCAATTCTAAAAAGTACATGTTCGATATAGTCTCAGGAATCTGACTTTAAAAGACCTTACTGTTTGCCAATTTATAAGAAAATTGGATGGGAAGCCTATCCTCGACTCATAGAGGACGTTTAAGCCGTTACTGGACGTAAAACCAGAGGAAGATGTGAGCCATAATTACAACCACTTGTACATATGTTTGTTAGTTGATGTTTTAGACTGAAACCTATTTGACAACAGCCGACCTACCCATGTAGTTGTCATAATTAGATTACCATTTTGAGTTCTATAAATGGCAGAACTTCACTCTCTCAACCTTCAAACAAACCTCTAATTTTCTAAATTGGGTTTGGGGTGTGTGACGATGGATAAAACTTCATCATACAAATTCATCGATATTTGTGAATTTTATGGGTCTAGT
Organism: Acer saccharum; assembly: GCA_030490815.1. NCBI lineage: Eukaryota > Viridiplantae > Streptophyta > Magnoliopsida > Sapindales > Sapindaceae > Acer > Acer saccharum. The sequence continues at coordinate 28,285,439 of CM059867.1, forward strand.
TCTGGTAAGGATGTGGAATTTGAGGAATCGACGAAGAATCTTGGAAAAGTGTTAGCCGAAAAAATAATGCACTTAGTGTATGGGGGAGGTAACCTTGGGTTGATGGGGTGTGTGTCAAAAGCCGCTCATGAGAGCGGAAGTCAAGTTTTAGGTATCATCCCAAAAGCCCTAGCCTCATGTGATATCATCGGAGATACAATTGGGGAGGTGAAAATTGTCTCATCCATGCATGAACGAAAAGCTGAAATGCTTGACCATGCAGATGCTTTTATAGTTCTACCCGGTGGCCTTGGAACTTTAGAAGAACTTTTTGAAGTTACTTCATGGGCCCAACTAAAAATCCATCAAAAACCCATAGGCTCGTTGAATGTAAATGGTTTCTATGACAGTCTGTTGTCTTTCCTTGATTATTCTGTAGAAAAGGGCTTCATTTCACCTTTGGCACGACGAATTCTTGTTACTGCTTCAACTGCTCATCAATTGATTGAACAGTTAAAGCTTTTGTCCCTCAATATGACCATGAGACATCTCAGCTAGGTTGGTCCAGTGATGAGTGTAGCATGAGATGCAAACTTGATTAGTTTCTTCTTTCATTTTTTGTTATTTTTGTTATGTGTTTCACTTTGTTGTGTTAGTATGTTGCAGGCTTTTCTTTTCAATAATTACCGATTCAGGTGATATTTAGACATTGGGGACAATGTCTCAATTTGGTTGGGGGGAGGAATAGTTGACGATTGTTGCTATTACTATTGTTATTGTTTTCCCTAAAAAAGAAAAAAAAATTAGTGATAAATAAAAGAGTGTTATTCACCTTCATTTGAATTAGTTAAATATATAAACTCTCATCTTTATATCATTAAATTGTTTTGTTTCTAAAAAAAAATAATTGTTTTACTTATTGTTTTGCTTACATACCCTTTAGTAAGTATTTATGAACTATTCTTGTCACACACACACATTGACATATAATTGTGGGTTGCAAATTGGAATTTAGTATGCTTCATTCTTTTAGTTATAATTGAAACAATGATCAAGGGCAGTGGATTTTAAAAAAAAAAAAAAAAAAAAAAAAAAGAAGAAGAATTTTTTTTTTTTTTTCGGAATTATAATTGAAACAATGATCAAGGGCAGTGGATTTAAAAAAAAAAAAAAAAAAAAAAAGAAGAAGAATTTTTTTTTTTTTCGGGATAAGTTTGGTTTAATAGACTTCTTAACTCGAGTAATTAAGTCCGTAGGGGTGTCTCAACACCTAATGCCCTAAAACCAACTGGTTTGGGAGTCATTGACCCAAAGCTCATTACATGGGTTAAGTAGAAAGCTTAAAGGAACTAGACATTGCACTATCCACAAAAAAAATGTATCTAGTTTGATATCATTCTTATCCCAAGTAATTAAGTCCGTAGGGGTATCTTAACACCTAATGCCCTAAGGCCAACTGGTCTGGGAGTCATTGACCCAAAGCTCGTTACATGGGTTAATAATGTGTTGTAAATAAATAATAATAATAATAATAAATAAATGTGTACAACTAATAACTGTCCTTACCTGAGGAAATTGACTCTAAAGGACAATTTAGAACGAACCATACTCTTTTTCGATAAAGCCCCATAATTTTATGTTGGTTTACAATGAGCACAAAAGAAAGTTTATTAATATTCTCATTGAGGGTATGTCGCCCAAAAAAAAAAATTACTTGAAATAAAGATATTTATGTGAGAGTTTGTTTATTTAATTAGAGCAAATTTAGGGAGAATGATGAATGCCTTGGACATATATTCATAAATCATTACTAAACGGTATCACTCTAATTGCTAGAGACTAGCAATAAGCTGGTTGGGGGATGTGATGAACATATAAAAGTGTATGTTTATCAAGGATTGAAATCATTATTTTACACTAGTAGTGTCATCAACTCTCCTAACTTAAGCACATTTACACTTTTGTCTTTTATTTTTGATATTATTATTTTGATGCAGTTTACTTAAAATGAGCATAACTTTTCACTCAAATATTGGATTGATCCCATTCTTTTTCCTATTGAAAGATGATTTAATTTCCTACAAAAATGCATTTCACGTTGAATTCAAGATTTGGACGTTTTTAAGGTCAAATAGAGGATGGAAAATGACATATGTACAGTTTTCGCACACACTGAACATGCTTCAGTGTTTTAGGCATAACTTGAGCTACAGATTTCGGATAATTACGAACCAAACCACTCTAGAACGATAAGTCAAAAATACACACTTCTTTTGTTCATGTTAGAGGCCAAATCTGAAGCAAGTAGCATGAAATATGGGTTCAAAGACAGTGCATGCATGGGCAATCCAAAATTGTCAATGTTAGGTGGCTAAACATTAATTAACCATGTTCCCCTTTTGTGACCCTTTTGCCCTTCGAGCTCTATATAAAAAGAGGCCTTGTAGATGGCTGAAGACACATCTTGAAAATCTTAATTTGTCACTTGAATCATCTTGGTTCATTGCAAGTTTACCTTGCATGTATTATTATTATTATTTCTCTCTTTCACTATAAACTTTCTTCTTGCCAATTAGTTTTCTTTTACATGTTTTTTCTTTATATTTCCATGCTTATTTCTATTTCCATGAGTAACTAGTTTCATTATGCTAAGGTGAAAAGGTGGAGCTCTTGGTATGAAAATAAAGGTTTATTAAACTCTTAAATTGTGGTTAATGTTTATATTCATTTGTTATTCACTTATATGATTTATATTATTTTCTTTATCAACTTGACTCTAATATTGATTTCTCTCTTGTGTATGGGGATCTTGACTTATTGTAGACAATCCTATCAATGGATACTTGAATCCTTTTAGACGGTTGTGTCCTTCTAGATACCATATGGTTTTAGTTATACCTACACCTCTAGTAAAGGATTCTTGATTCATGGTAGTGATTGGGACATGGAGTACTTGAAACCCATTGAATTGAAGAGTGGGTAATCCTTGTAATTTAATTAAATGGAAAGAGATATAATTTCTTATATGTTCAAACGAGCTTAGATTGTTGTATTTTCTTATTGGAAACTCCTTTGTGTGTGGATTCCGATTGAGTTATAAAAAGAGTTAAATAAATCTTTATTCTAAATATCAAGAGTGGAACCTCTAACCTTAGCACACATATTTTTATTTGAGTAATTTTATCATTATATTTGCCCATCATTCATCAATTTAATCATTTAATTTCTTGATATCTCTTTAGATTATTGTTGGTTATTGTGAACATTAAAACTCCTTCCCTGAGGAACAACCCTGTACTTACCGGGTTATATTATTATTTCGACACTCCTACACTTGGGAGTAAAATCCTTTTTCCAGACGTGTCAACTTGTTGGGCTTCAATGCAGTGCTCTTTCACGTTTAATAACATAGAAGTGATCGAGTTTTTCGAACCCTCCTGGTGAAACTTGAACCACCAGACTATCCTCATTTTAACCATGCCAACGACCTGAGAGAGAGCACTTTGAATTCCTAGAAAACCACCTTATTCCTCACCTCTCAAACTGACCAAACCACTGCAAAGAAAAGCGAGTTCCAAGCTTGGTTAAACTTGGCAAACCGGCAAATACTTGTCCAACCACTCGCCCAATCCTTCAGGGACTTATTTGCATAACAACTCACCCCCACCACTCCACAGTTTATGAGTCTGTGAGCAATGTAAAATGAGATGGTCTAAGGATTCCACTGCCAAACCACAGAGCGGACAGTCTAGGGAGGAGCTAGGATCAAAACCGAACCTTTGCATCACTTGGCAAACCATAACTCTCCTTCTTAAGAGTTGCCACACAAACATCTCAATCTTAAGAGGGTAGATACCTTGCCAAATAAACTTGTGATGCATATTAGAATCCATCGAAGACTTTTCCAGGCACAAGCGAAAAGAGCCCACAATGAATCTTCCATCAGGTGTGAAGGACCAAGCAAGGGCATCCGAGACCTTCCTACGGACTTTAATACAATCCAAGAGACTAGTGAAGACTGTCCATTGATCCTTCTCCCCATCAAAAAGAGGTTTTCGTAGATGAATCTCCTAAACCCACCTAGCCCCGAGCCATTGATCGCGCTCCAAATGTTCACATTTATCGCGCTCCAAATGTTCACATTTATCGCTTTCTTTTCTGATCTTATACGTTCGTTTTCGAGCACTTTTATGAATTTAATGTGTTTTAGCCATATGTAGGTAAATATCCCTTAGAGAAGGTGTTTGTACCTAATCTGAAGAAAATAGGGAAATTCAAGGGCAATTACGTCATTATGGAGAATCAGGGGTCAAAGTGAAAACCTGCAGTATATATTGAATATTCGGTGATTAAAGAAGAGATAAGGGGTCCATATTGTAATTTTCCTGACAAAGCACAGCAGTGCGCCACGTCACCAAGTGAAACGGTGCGTTTTGGCGCCTGCTGTAGATATCATCGTGACGTCATGCGTCTTTAACCTTCAGACGGGCAAAATAGACCCATGTGAATCGACCTAAATCGGCGTGTGACCCAACATTCCAGACCATTTTTCAGCATCGTTTCTAGTGGTTTTCCGCCCATATCAATGACCGACACTTCTCTGGTCAGATTTCCATCCATTTTAGGCCTTCATGCACTTAATTCACTCTCCACCAAATCCTCTAAACTCTATGGCCAAAACCAAGCTTCAAGCTCATTCTAGCGACCATATTCCTGCGCACCAGACGTTCTAACCCACGGAATCTCCGCGACTTTATGAATTCATCGTGGTTTTTGACGGCTGGAATAAACCCACAAAGCAGGGGGTTTCGAATCAGCGGGACGACCAATTTAAGAGGATATTGATGTCTTTTCATGCCCAGCTAGTGCCCTAAACATTTCCCTCTATAAATACACCTTTTACCTCTCTTTCTAAGTGTGAAGTAGTGAACCAAACCGTACCATAACCAAATACCTAGATCTGAGATCTTACACTAGAAAATAGAGATAGCAGCCTTTAAGCTTCCATAGAGGATCTTCTTCCATGGAAAGCTTTCTATGGAGGATTAGATTCGAAGAGAAAGGAGGGCTTGTGTGTCATAACCGAGCCATGGAAGTTCATAAGATATTGAGAGCTTTTGGAGGACTTGTCTTTAAGGGTTTTCTCTTATTACTCATCATTTTGTATCTTCTATCTTTAATGTGTAGCCCTATGTGGGAATATTTGTAAACCAACACTTATGTTATATTATGTTTGTATTATTCTTTGATTTTATTTGTGTTTTGTTCTATTCTATGCTATCCATTATATTCTCTTATTATGATACTCATGTCTATGGAGAGTTATATATTGATGTGTATGTATGGATGAGAATAGGAGTAGATTAACCTAATGATGTAGGAGTAGTTATAATCAAGTATCTCATTTGTGTATGTATGTTGGTAGATGACTTAATATATATGTGTTTGGAATGATTAGAGTGATTGAGAGCTAGGTTTGTGCTTGGATAACCATTCCGGGTATGAGCTTGGCTATTAGCTCTATAAAATGGGAGAAGCTTATGCATAACCTTGCTAGGATAGCTTTGGTTCATGTTCTTGTGCTTAATAGGTCTAGATCTAGACACAATTGCTTATTCCATACCCTTGGTTGAGTGATGATTTGATTTTGGTAATTCCCTAATCAAGAGAACAAACCCCTTACTTGAATTAAATGGTATTCACATGATCTACAATCTACATGATTTGTATCTTGTGTTTGGTAAACTTATTTTTCATGTGTGTCTCATATCTTGCATCTCTCCAAGCCACCATTATTTTCGTAACTAGTGTGTCTTGCCTTTAGGAGTAGAGTAACGTAATTAGGAGTAGACTAATTAGAAAGGCAAGCACCCGGTTACATTTCTACCCTTAGCTTTAAGTCATTTAGTTAGTTTACATCTCCACTCACACACACCATTCTCACCACATCTGCATTCCATTTACATTGCTTCAATAAACTCTAGAGTTAGATACAGTTGACGGATTCCATCTCTCTATGGGAACGACCATCGCTTGCCCGCTTTACTTGTTTTTAAACATTAGAGCACACTGCTAGGAACTTTATAAATATCTTTCTGAATCGCAATTTCATAACGACAGAAAAAGTGAGGTCAACCACTTTCCATAATCTCTCACTGGGCCATTTTTGTTCATTGACAGGGCGTATATCCTAGGACATACCATCTTCAAAGAAGTATCAGGACCATATGTATCAGACCAAAATTTTGCCCTTATGCCATTTCCTACCACCACTTTTAAACCCTCCTTTAGAGCCATTTCAAAGGTAGAGCCAGATAAAAAAGACTTCGAACAACTTTAACTAAAAATGAGGCTTGCTTGTTTACCTCCCAATTCCAAGACATGTTATCCAACAAAACCCCGTATTTTGCACAAATAACTTTCCTCCATAACGAGGAACCCTCATTGAAAATCTCCAAATCCGCTTGGCCAATAAACTGAAATTTTTGTCAACCATCCTACCTATACCCAAGGAACGTAATATCGGTATCGGTATCAATATCGGGCTTCTAAATTTACGGATATATCGGGGATATTATCGATATCGGTGGATATTTCGTCAAAAATTAAAAAAAATGATGGATATTTATATCTAAAGTTAGATTTTTTTTGTGAAATTTTAGGACAAACTTAAACAAGTAATTATACATCAAATGAATCATATTTCAATGATAAATTATCATAGTTATGAGTTTATTATAAATTATAACACAGATAGAGTCTATATATAATTTTTAAAATTGAGTATTTAATAGAATAATATTTTGTTTCACTTTTACAATATTATATACAATATAAAGAGATTAAATATTTAATAAACAAAATGATCATTAAAATATATATAGTAATAGTTCCACACTTTCAAGATTCTATCATAAATCATAATTCATACATAATAATCTGAAATTTAAAACCAAAATGAATTCCTTGCTGGTTCAAATACATAAGATACATTTCTATCTTGATTCGAACAATAATTTTCCCAATAAAATGTGCTTGCATAGTTTTCAATGTAGTTATTAATATGCCACACGTATGTTGCTTGATCTCTTCCAACTGATCCATGAATTGGGTAGTTTGGATTTACCCAACTTGGTGGATATTGTTGATCTGCATGCATAGGTATTGCATATGACATTTGTGGAGAAGGATAATCAAATATATTGCAGCCACCATAACTACCATAATTTGGTACATGAGAACCTGACATTGTCTGCGAATCACCTAAAGAACTGTTTTCTATGTCTATACTCATTGAGGAGAGAGTCATATTCAAAGAATCTTCAACATTTTGACTTTTTCCTCCATGTTATCTACCACAATTTTGATCAAAATTACTTGCATGAGCATTCCAACCCGCCACACTAGCATTTCAACCTGTTGCACTAGCATCCCAACCTCTAGCACGAACATCCCAACTTGTTGCACCAGCATTTAAACCTCTTGCACCAGAATCCCAACCTCTTGCCTCATCCCCATCATCTCTATCATATTTTCCTCCACTATTTACATCAGAGGTATGTTGATCATCGGAAAAGCTAGTAACAATAACTCCAAGATCTACACTAACTTCTTCTCTAATCACTTGTTCAATATTTATTCCCATGTCTTGAGCATGAGAAACAATATGTGAATCAGGATTTCCTTCGTCATCATCCAAGGAGGCAAGTCTAACCCAGTTAAAAATAGGATTCTCATTATCATCTCCTGCTTCAGCAGCTACTTGAAGTAGATCCATAAAATCAGTTTTATTTACTTTATCTTTTTCAGTTGCCATATACCTAAGTTTCAACTTCATATTATAATAACAATAAACAAGTTGTTCAAGCTTAAAATAGACAAGACGGTTCCTTTGTTTTGTATGGATTAAAGTAAATGTGGACCAATTTCTTTCACATGCAGAAGATGATGATGTTTGTGATAGTATGCGAATTGCTATTGCACTCAATGATAGAGCACAATTTCCATACATTACCCACCAATCAACTGTAATAAAAATTATTAAGTATTATAAGTATGATGAAAATAAATATAAACGTGTCCTAAAGTAATCTAGAGGGGGGTGAATAGATTTTAAACATTTTTACCCAATTTTTCGAGATAAGTCCAAATTACGAAAAAGCCCCAATCTAGTCAATATACAAAAACAAGCATACAAGTGCGGAAATTAAAGGACACACAATATTTACGTGGAAACCCACACGGGGAAAAACCACGGGCTGTTATGTGCGCCACACGAGAACCTCGAATCCACTATTTGCAAATACGATTACAAATTAGGTTGACCACATCACACCTAAATTTACTAATCCGTCTTTGCTACCCGCAGGGCCTTTAATAGTGACTCTAGTCCCTTGCTTGCAAACTACCTAAGAGGTAAATACAAGACTTGTCTCTAAAGTGAAGAGATAGCACAACCTAAGGTGAATATGTGAAATACTCAAGATGCTAAAAATGCAAGGTTAGACATTTAAGCTTATCTAGGCATGGATGAACATGTTAGACATTCCTAGATATCATATTACTTGATGACATGCATATAATAATACTAAATAAGCAACCAAAATCCTATATGCATTATCTATCACAAAACAACTCACAAACCATAATAAAACACTCTTGAAACTAAGTCAAGTCATAAAGATGCAATCTTGAATCAATTCAAGTGATAAAAAGGCTATCTTGTAAAGCAAGAACATATAGATATGAGAATGATGTTCTAGATACAAGTCATGTGAGTAAAACTAAAAACCCTAAATGAGATCAACCTAGAATCATGCTAGATGATGAATGAAAGATGCAAGATGAAGGGTGTTTGTGTTTTGGAACCTTAAAGATGAAGTCTTGATGCCTTGAAGTGGAAGATGCTCAAAAAGCTCTCAAATGAGTAATTTTTGCTCTCACAAACGAGCCAAGGCACACAAGACACATATATATATGATCCAAATGAAGTGATGTCGTTTTGAAAATAAGATCAGAAAAAAGCAGATCTGCGCCCTTGATTCTTTGGTCGGTGTTCGTAGAATGAGGGCGCCGAATACCAACAGACGCGCGACACTTAGGATTATGCGCCCTGTTTCTGCGCCCTTGGCCGCCGAACAAGGGCGCCGAAATGAGACCTGACTTTCTGGTCCCTTTCGGCGGCCTGGTTTTATGGCCCCTTAACGTAGAACTAGGGGCGCCGAATAAAACGGCGGCCTAAATCGGCGGTCACTGACCGCCGAACCAAGGGCGCCGAAAAAGACCAGACTTTCTGGTCCCTTTCTGCGGCTTGGTTTTTACAGCCCCTTAACGCCGAACCAAGGGCGCCGAAAAACGGCGGCCTATTCTGCGGTCATAGACCGCCGAATAGGGGCGCAAAAAGCCCCTTGGCTTTACAACCTAAAACCTAGCAAGATGCAATTTTGTGCAAGTGTGAAGAGTGCATGCTAAGTAGGAATCAACCAAGAAATGCACACAAGGAATTCAAATCAAGTAGATGAATGACATGTGAGTGTGTGCATTCTAAATCTCTTCAAAATAGAGTTAAGTCAAGAAATTTACCTTCCTTAAAGCTCTTCATTCCACAATGAGGTTGTAAGGTTCCCAATTGTTGATTGGCTAATTTCGTGGACAAACCACATGTTGGGGTACTTTGTAAGGGTAGCTTAGGTATTGGTTTTATTGTTCGAAGCCCTTTGAAGACCTTGTGTTGATAAGCACCGAAGGTAATTTTCTTTGTGCTTACTTGACTTGAAGAGATAGTTGCACACACTCACAACTCATGCATATGTCTTATCTTTGTATGTTGTGTTCATTTGTGTTGTGCATTAATGCCTATTTTCATCTCTTCTTGCATGTTAAATGATTGCATCTAGCTTATTAATTGCCATATCTTGTTAAGCATTAGGTTGCATTGTTTTCACACTCACACGTGCACTTATTGCATGTTTCTTTTGTGTGAAGTGGCTTAGAAGGCTTGCCCTTCTTGTGTCGCGGTTGTGCTGCCGCGGTTGCCTAATTTTGGCATACCGCGGCATGCAAGCGACAGAGACTTCCATGTCTCTACCGCGGTTCATCTGCCGCGGTGCCACAACCGCGGCAGTCGAGCGACAGCAATGTCTTTGCTGTGCCGCGGTTATAGTGCCGCGGTTGAGCAACCGCGGCAGGCGAGCCACAGAGATATTTTTGGTGCGTTTTTTCAAAACGACCACACTTCACTTATGGCCCCTATATATATAACACTTTGACTTTAGGTCAGCTAAGAGAGTTCATATCAGATTTCATACTTAGGATATTTTTCAAAGAGAAGAAAAATTCCAAGAACTCATTTTTAATCACTCAAACACTTTTTCATGATCATCAATCATCATCTAGCATCATCTTTGATCATCTAGATGTCATCTAGCATGGATTCTTCATCATACTTTGCTTGGTAAGCTTTTCACTAATATCTTACATATTTTGTGTTTCTCTTATCTAGCAATCTCAATTAATTACTTGTTTGTTATTTTGTATGCTTTGGATACAAGATTGAGATTAGTAGATGTATGTTTGAGAAGTTGTATTGTGCTAGCTTATTAGGTTTTGTGCTTAATATTGTTTAGCTAAACTAATTGACATGTCATTTAGTTTTGATATCTAGGATTGTTCTTAATTGCAAATTCATCATCTTAGATAAGCATATAGGGTTTCCCTTGCTCTATGTTGCATTTGGATATTCATATATTCACTTAGGGTTGTTATTCTCTTCTAGAGAAAGTAAGTCTTGTGTGTAGCAACCGGGATTAGGTTGCTTAGATCGCAAGCAAATTGGACTAGGTTCACTCATACCGGGATTAGGTAGGTGTGTGATTACTTCCGGGATTAGGTTGTAATTGTTTACACATTTAGTGGATTCGGGGTTCGAGTGTGACTTACTTACTAGCCCGTGGTTTTTCCCATGAGGGTTTCCACGTAAAAATCAAGTCTTATTTAATTTTCGCATATTTTACTTGATTTATTGCTTTATCTATTTAGGGGTAATTTCGTAATTTTGACTATCACGAAAAATTGGGTAAAAAAGCGTAAAATCTATTCACCCCCCCCCCCCCCCCCCCCCCCCCCCCCCCTCTCTAGATAGTTTTATACACACCGTGCTATATTTAGTTTCAGAGGTTTTCTTCCATTCTAAGCTACCCTTACATATAGAACCCCATTGTGATTTTGCCAACGAAATACGCCAATCAAAAGTGAGGCACTTACAATCTCCCCCTTTGGCTATTTCGTGACAAAATCACCACTCACATAGCAACCTCACAAAACAAAAGATTGGTCAACTAAAAATTTTCTACATTACAATGAAGCTCCTAGTCTAAGTCTTGAACATCTTCAAGTCAATTCCAAGCTTGTAGAAAAAGATCCAACCTACACACAATCAACAAGAGAAATACCTTCCAAGAACAAGTGTGTGAGAGATGCTAATGATAAAAGAAATGCCATTTCAAAAAGGAATCAAATGCAATGCAACTCCCTCTAAATGCAATCATCTCCTAACATGGGTTAATCACTCTCAACTCCCCCTAAATGCAATGCCTAGAGGCACAAATTCTCCCCAAACCTTACTCCCCCTTTTTGTCATGAGATAGGCAAAGGGAGTCTCCCCTAATGGGTAAGCATTAGCAAGGAGAGCTTGTAGCACAAACACATATGCAATCATATAGGCAATTTTATGCACCTCAATCAAGTAAGAGAGATTCAAGGGGTTTTATTTTATGAAAAATGTGTGACAATGATGCTTTGCATGCAAGACATGTTGCATCTAAGACCAAAACAATGGTATTTGACAAAGCAAACAACAAAGGTTTCCAATAGAATTCAAACCAATTTCACCCTTTGTCATGGAAAAAGCAAGGATATAGAATTTTAGTATTTCAAAATAAAGAGCAACTATATCCAACTTTATAGGCAAAACAAGACATGAGCGACTTTGCACCCTATTTGATTTTTCCGGGTGAGATACCCGTATGATAGTAGCCTTGTTCTACAAATAAAGAAAGAGAGACTTTGGATATTAAGATCCTTATTGATTTAAGTCTCAATATTGCTTTTGCACACATATTTGCATTTAACATTTGCAATCAACCATTTCACATTTTCATCTCATACTTTTCAACTTAAGCATGTCATTTAAAAGGAATCATCATGTCATGGAGATCAATTAAAGGTCATTCAAAAAGTACTTCCAAAGTACATCTCCTATTCCAAAAATGCATGTTTGAGCATAAATATGACATGGATTGCAAGCAAGGCAATGTAGCACACTTATTAAGAAAAATACATATAAGTAAGTACAACCAATCATCTCAAGCAATTAACTAAGAGGCATAAAATGTATCAATGTGGCACAATGCATGATCATGCAACTTTGCTCTCTTTGCTTGAGCTCCCTATATGGGGTCAAGACACACCAAATCAACCCAATTGACAAATCCCAATAGACTTGCTAAGGTTCCCAAATCTAATGGTGTCTAAAGGCTTTGTAAACAAATCCGCTAGTTGGTCATTTGTTCCCACATGTTCCAATGCAATAGTTTTGCTCTCAACTAGCTCTCTTATGAAACGGTGTCTAATGTCAATATGCTTTGTCCTAGAATGTTGGACGGGATTCTTAGAAATGTTAATGGCACTCATATTATCACAAAATAAAGTAAGAGTACCTTGCTCCAAGCCATAATCGGCTAGCATTTGTTTCATCCACATCAATTGAGTGCAAGCACTATCGGCGGCAATATATTCCGCCTCGGCCGTGGATAGGGAAATTGAGTTTTGCTTCTTGCAAAACCAAGAGACCAAATTGTTCCCAAGGAAGAAGCAACCGCCCGATGTACTCTTTCTATCATCACAATTTCCCGCCCAATCGGCATCACTAAATCCAACAAGACTTGGATTAGTGTCAAAGGAGTATCATATCCCATGATTTGAGGTACCATTCACAAACCGAATGATCCTCTTCACCGCCACAAGGTGAGACTCTTTGGGATTAGCTTGGTACCTAGCACAAACACCCACACTAAAACAAATATCGGGCCTACTTGTGGTCAAGTAAAGCAAGCTACCTATCATGCCACGATATAGACTTTGTTCCACATCCTTTCCATTAGCATCTTTGCTAAGTTTCAAGGTGGTGCTCATGGGTGTGTCACAATGTTTGGCATTCTCAAGGCCAAACTTTTTCACTAGGCTCTTAGCATACTTAGCTTGGGATATGAAGATCCCATCATGCATTTGCTTGATTTGCAAGCCTAGGAAATAATTTAGTTCACCAACCATGCTCATTTCAAACTCATGAGACATGACATCAACAAATTGTCTAACTTTGGATTGGTTGGTGGAACCAAATACAATATCATCAACATAAATTTGAGCTATGAATAGCTCATCTTTAGTGCACTTGATGAACAAGGTCTTGTTAACACTACCTCTAGAGTAGCCATTGTCAACAGGATAAAGAGTGAGGCGCTCATACCAAGCCCTCGGTGCTTGTTTCAACCTATATAGAGCCTTCTTGAGGCGATAGACATGAGAGGGGTGGTGAGGATCCACAAACCCCTTGGGTTGTTCAACAAACACTTCCTCATGCAATAAGCCATTGAGGAAGGCACTCTTGACATCCATTTGGTGTAACTTGAACTTGTACACACAAGAAATGGATAAGAGAAGCCTTATGGACTCAAGGTGGGCAACGGGAGCAAAAGTCTCCTCAAAGTCAATACCCTCAATTTGAGAGTACCCTTGTGCAACAAGCCTTGCCTTGTTTCGCACAATGTTACCATCCTCATCGGATTTGTTCCTAAACACCCATTTAGTGCCTATGACATTAGTGTTTCTAAGTCTAGGAACAAGAGTCCAAACCTCATTTCTCTCAAATTGGTTTAGCTCTTCTTGCATGGCAAGAACCCAAAACTCATCTTCCAAGGCTTCATCAACCTTTTTGGGTTCTATTTGAGAGGTATAACAAGTGTAGCTAATTTGATTAGCTATTTGACACCTAGTCCTAACACCCTCTCCAACCTCTCCAATGATATCATCCTTATCATGGAGTTTTCTAACCCAAGGAGCGGGTTCATTAGAGTCCAAATGAGGAACTCTATTAAGAGGCAAATCATCCTCTTCATCTTGGTTTGACTTCACACCACTTGAAGTCTCACCACTTTCCTTAAAGGGAAAGACATCCACCTCACAAACATCCTCCTCATGGTCATCATGTTTGGGCCTACAATCATCAAAGACAACATTTGATGATTCCATAACACTTTGAGTCTTTAGATTAAAAACTCTATAGGCCTTGCTATTAAGTGCATACCCAATGAAAATACCCTCATCACTCTTGGCATCAAACTTGCCAAGTTGATCCCGGTCATTTAGCATATAGCACTTACTCCCAAAGATGTGGAAGTAGCTCACATTGGGTTTTCTACCCTTCCATAACTCATAGGATGTTTGTTTAGTCCCGGGCCTAAGGAAGACTCTATTCCCTATGTAGCAAGCCGTATTGATGGCTTCGGCCTAAAGATTTCTAGGGACTTTGTTGCTAAGCAACATCACACGGGCCATCTCTTGGAGGACTCTATCCTTTCTCTCAACAACACTATTTTGTTGAGGAGTCCTAGGGGCCGAAAATTCATAGGAAATGCCTAGGCTATTGCAAAAATTTTCAAACTTAGCATTTTCAAATTCTTTCCCATGATCACTTCTAATTTTCTTAATGCTTTTAATGTGAGAGGTTTTCTCATTTTGAATTTTGACACAAAGCATTTTAAATTTCTCAAAGGCTTCGGACTTTTCTCTAAGGAAGTAAGTCCATGTAAATCTAGAGAAGTCATCAACAACAACAAGAATGTACCTTCTACCACCTAAACTTTCGGTTTGAATGGGACCTATAAGGTCCATATGGATGAGCTCCAATGGCTCTTTGGTGAAGAGGTATTTGCCTTTCTTGTGCACACTTTTAGTTTACTTTCCTTGTTGACAAGGTCCACAAACTCCCTCAACCTTTTTCCCAAGCTTGGGAAAGCCCCTAACAACATTCAACCTATCAAGGACTTTCAAGTCCCTATAGTTCATATGGCCAAGTCTTTGGTGCCACACCTTAATTTGCTCACTAGTAGACAAGTTACAAGAGATGAGATTAGACTCAAGACAATAGCAATTGTCACTTGATCTCTTGCCTTTCAACAAAACTTGCCCATTTTCCTTAAGAATAGAGCAATCAACTTTGCCAAACATAACCGAAAGCCCTTCATCACTTAAGTGTGATATACTAATGAGATTAGCTTGTAAGCCATCAACATAGAGAGCATTGGGCAAGGAGGCTAAACCAGGAATTGATATATTACCTTTCCCTATGACTTTTTTCTTAGATCCGTCACCAAAGGTGACAAACCCACCATCCTCCATCACAAGAGTTTCAAATAAACTCTTGTTTTCGGTTGTTAGGTTGATAATTAGTGTTGGCATTAATTCCATATCAAAACGTGTTTAACTTGTAATGTTTAGTGGTTAGCAATTGAAGAATTTCGAAGACGAAGGACGTCTCAACCATTATTCGTTCAAGTTGCCGGTTTTTAAGAGTTTCGGGCATTATCGGTCTACAAAGGTATTCAAAGACCTCTTATCTCTTACAAGGCTAGGCACACACTCACACATATCATTCTTGTGTGTCCCTTCATGATTTTATTTCATTTACATTTCACTTTCACACACTTGGCAAAATATGCTCATGCATTCACATTTAGTTAATAAACTTTGTGTTTTGCATTTTCTAGGACTATGTCCAGAAACTAGCATATGTGTGTGTATTTGTGTTTGTATGTTTCTGTATTTTGTGTTTAGGACTTGAACATGTTCTTATTCAATGCCTTATTGAGTTCCGGTCGTTTCAGGTTACTCATTCATAAGGTTTCGAGTCCAAACAAGTTGACTATGCCACTTTACGTTCTCTTTCGTTGAGTTGACTTCATTGATGATTTATGAGATGATTTCTCAACTGTTTTTCAAAGTTGTATCATCTTTGTCGTGCGTGAGAGAGTCACGGTTTGTAATCCAAAAATGGATTCGAATTCGGAGTTCGGACGCCCGAGATACGGGCCGACGAACCGAGAGAGCGCTCGAGAGGACAGCATGGGCTGGCCGTGGTTGAGGCCGTGGGCCCCACGGCCTGGAGTAGCCTCTGCTCCCGTGTGGGCCATGCGCCCCCCATGGCCAGGGGGTGACGTGGCACCACCTGGTTGGCCGGAATCTTCCCTCTCTCTCTCCATTTTGAATTTCCAAGAAGAAAAATTCTGATTTCCCGTAAGAACTTCTCTCCAATTTTTCCAAACTTCAAAACACCATATCTTCCTGATCCGGATTCGAATTTGAGTGATTGAAGTTGGAGAGTGTTCGTGTTTGAGTCCTCTAACATCTCCAAGTGGTTTGGTAGCTGTTTGATCGTGATTTCAAGTGGTTGGACACTGAATTTCACACCAGCTGCGGAATCCGAGGTTTGAGTCTCAACTTTGGGATTTCTTGTTATTTGACCTTCCATTTGCTTGGGGTTTCTTCTTCTATATCTATGTTATTGTTTGGTAAAAGCTATTTGGAAAGATAGCTTGATTATCATTCTAATTGAAACTCAATTTGTGGACTAATGTTGACTAGATTTTATGATTCTAGGTTTTACATATGTTTGTGAGTTGTATTGTGATTAAAATGGCATCTTAGGTTGTTTGATACTTAATTGAATTAATTTTGTGTTAAAATGACTTTGAGATTTGATTTGATCCTTTGATTATTAAAATCTAGGATTTGTGTATTTGTTTGTGATTTAGAGAATATAGGTTTTGATTGATGTAAATCTCAAAACCTTGCTCTATATTTTTGTCTAGTATATTGATTGATTTTAATCTCATATATCTAGCTTTTAATTGTATATTGATAACATCTTGAATTTGTACTTAATGAACATTTTGTGATTCAAGTGTTATGTGTGTGAATGAGACTTTGAGTATATGTGTTAAGTGTTTCATATGCTTAGGTTTCTATTCATGTATTTTTGCATCTAGACTTGATTATTTGTGATTTCACATGTTTAGGTCTATTTGTGCCATAGAATGTATTGATCACATGTTCTATGTTGTATTGAATGTTTGCATCATTTGCATTCACATGATCACACTAGATTTTCCTTGTAAAAGGCATGAAGTCTTGGTTAGAGTCGGGATGACTCGGATAGCCAAGCAAGAAGTCTTGCCTAGAGTCGGGATGACTTGGATAGGTAAGCAAGAAGTCATGGCTAGAGTCGGGAGGACTCGGATAGTTATGCATGGGAGGCTCCCTAGAGGCAAGAGTGCCTTGGATAGGGAGTTGGCTATTGTATTGGTAGGCCTAGGCGTATGGTTAGACATAGAGTCCGATAGAGCGGGGTACACGAGAGGTGTATGCACTCTTGAGGAATTTCTAATCTACCATTGATGTTGGTTATGTGTGTTGTCCAATATATGGTGGTTCCGCATCATTGAGGGATTTCATACTTTCCAATAGGGTTGGGTAGGCTTAGACTTCACTAGGTTAGGTGAGCTAAAAATTGGTCACTTTGTGAATGTTCTATGTTTACTTTCCAATAATATAGTACCCAATGGTTGTAGTTCAACCCATGGATGTTTCCTCCTTGGAGGTTTTACCACGTTAAAAAATCCCTTGTGTTAATTCTTCCTATCTCTTTCTCTTATATTTTAATTGTATATTTTATTGTCTTGATTCATAATATCCACATGTGATGTATTGTGAAGCAAGTCTTTGTATAGTGTGATTAGTGTATTCATTCTATAGATCAATTTGTATCTTTGATTCTTTTATATATTGTAATTTTTGTATAGTGACATTTTGATCACTCTTGTAACACATTGAACATCTTATGAAATACAAGCTTATTTTGTTGTGTTGTTTATTTGCTATTTTACCTCACATAACTTGTTGATATACTTAGACGTTGCTCTTATGATTGTATTATCTTATTGTCTATGTGTGTCTTCCTTGGCTTATTGTGTTGTGTGTAAGTCTACCTTGAGGGACAAACGAATGTTTGTTCAAGGGTTTGAAAAAGGTGTAAAAACCTATTCACCCCCCCTCTAGGTATGCTTTAAGCAATTTAACTTCGTTTGTGTACATTCAATTGGTATCAGAGCGGGTCGTCTGACGTCACTCGACGAGATCCGGTTTACACTTACGAGTGGATTGCTTAGGTATTTGCTAGAATGGTTTTCCAAGATGATGTGATGACCGAAGGGGCTTCGAATTCTAGGCCTCCTCTTTTCAAGGGTCATAACTACGGGTTTTGGAAATTGAGGATGAAGGCTTACATCCGATCTATTGATGAGAGAGCTTGGATGACCGTTGAAGAAGGTTACCTTGCTCCTAACAAGATTGAGGATGGAGTGACCATTTCCAAGCCTAGGAGTGAGTGGTCTACTAATGAGTTTGAGTTAGCAAAATGGCATCATCGGGTGGTGAATGCTATTTTTGGAGGTGTTGATAGTAGGTAATTCTCCTACATTCAAAATCTAGAAACCACTAAGGAGGCATGGGAGGCTCTCCAAGTCACCAATGAGGGGACTAAAGCGGTGAAGAAGTCTCGTCTTCAATTGCTCACTTCCCAATTTGAGGTTTTGCAAATGGGTGAGGAAGACAAGTTTGTTGACTTCCAAGATAAGCTTCTAGACATCGCCAACCAATGCCAAGCACTTGGTACTCCTATCTCCGGTGAGAGGCTAAATTGGAAGATTCTTAGATCACTTCCAAAGAGGTTCAAAGCCAAGGTTACCGCCATTGAAGAGAGCAAGGACGTTGACGTCATGAGCATAGATGAGTTACTAGGATCTCTTCAAACTTTTGAGGCGTGCATGAAACCAAAGGCTAAGAACAAGGGTTTAGCTCTCAAGGTTGTCAAGGAAGCTAGTAGTAGCGATGATGATAAGGAGATGGCGTTATTGGTTAGGAAGTTTAGGAAGTTCATGAGGAAAGGTGCCAAGTCAAGTGGCAAGTACTCAAGGGACAAGGAAGTCAAGAAGTCATTTACTCCACCTCATGAAAGGAGTGGCCATGCTAATAGCAATAGGAAGGTTCAATGCTTCAAGTGCAAGAAGCTTGGACATTATGCTTCGGATTGTCCTAGTGGTGATTCTAAGAAGGACAAGAAGGGAAAGGCTATGGCGGCTACATGGAGTGAAGATGATGCCTCTAGTGATGAGAAGAGCTCAAGTGATGAGTCTTCTAGTGAAGAAGAGCTAGTAAGCAACTTTGTTGCATTCATGGCTTCTCACTCTACTCTAGAGGATGTTAATCAAGATTTGTTAGATAAGGAGATTGATCAAAGTCATCAAGAGTGTTTAAGTGATAATCTATCCTACATTGATCTTTTGGCTAAGGTGAAGTTTCTTGAGGAGAAGTTGAAATTAGCCTTGAGTGAGATTGATGAGAAGGAGGACTTGATCAAGATTCAAGTGGATGAGTTTGTTGCTACAACTCGTAGGCTCTTGCGTGAAAAGAATGCTATTGAAAAAAAGCTTTACGAAGTTGAGGGTATTTTGCTTGAAAAGGATAGGATCATCTCTAATATGAACTTAGAGAGCTCAAGTGTAGCGGTGGTTGAAGAGAAGCTCATAGAAGCATCACTTCCTACTAGTGAAGCTATCATTGAAGAGAAAGCTCCTAAGAAGAGACGTTCTAAGAAGAAGAACAAATTGAAGAATAAGGTACCCCTTGAAACTCCCATTTGTCCTCCACCACCACCGGAAGGTAAAATCTCTCCTTTTGTTCCCATATGTCATTTTTGCAATACCTTAGGCCATATCAAGCCCAAGCGCTATAAATTCATTGAATATTGCAACTTAGAAAATGCATGTAGGAATAGAGAGATTGGACCTAATTCTATGCATGCTAAAGCTTTTGAATATGGAAAGTATGATAATTTGTCAAAGCATGTTAAGAATGTCCGGAAGGTGAAGAATGCATATCCTACAAAATTTGACCATGCATGTGTTGCTAACAATGTTGAGAAGAAGAGTATTAATGATATTATTGTGAATCAAGTTGTGGAAGAACCTTACTCTAGGTTCAACATTGTGGTCAAAGAGAATCTTGATGATGTTCGTGTATGTCCACCCAAGACAAAATTTGTCAAGGGTGAGTGCTCTTACCATTAGTGTAAGTTGCACATGTGAGTTAGTTTTAAGACTAGTGTCGTTGATAAGAAGCTTAGCTTTTTGCTTTGTATCTTTACAACTTGACATGAACTTAGCTATCTCACTTTGTTTGTTTGATAGTCAAAATTTGTTGATTAACTTTTGAGAAGTTTTTTTTTTGGAATCTACATGGTAACATATTTGTTATGGCTTTTAGAGAAAGTCAATTTTTTTTTGTTTGTTTGAGTTGGATTACATTGTCTTTAGTATCTTGGAATCGACACACCTATAACTTGTAGTCATGAGGACTTACAAGCCAAGAGGACTCATAAAAAGGGTGAAGGCTTTGTATTTGGTGAAAATAGATTGCGAAGGTATCTCTATATCATATTGCTTGCTTACTTGATTTTTCATCTATCAACTCATTGTTTGTATCACATTCATGAAGCATGTCATAATTGAGAACTAATATAGTGTTTATATGGTACTCTTTGACATTTGCTAGTTTAAGATCTTTTGGTGATAAGTGTTCACATTGATCTTATTTCATGAAGTGTGTTGTTATTTGTATGATTGTTGAGTGGCTAATTTTTGAATAATATGAGCTTCATATTCTTTGATAGCTACTGTCTTGAGAAGTAGAGATCTTAAGTAAGTCTCTTTACTTGCTTCTAGATCATGTGCTTTTAAGCCTTGAAATTGGTTTCAAAAATGCACTTTGCTTCTCTTGTATGTTTTGTTAAGTATGTTGAGCTTGATTGATGTTTGCTTTGGATACACCTTGAAGTCCTAAGGACTAGTACATTTAAAAATGACCAATGGTTGGTATCCATTTGCTTCGGCAACATAGAACTCAACGAGCACCCTCATGGAAAGGGATACACACCTTGGTTGTGAAGCCACCCAATGTAGGAAAGGGCTACGCCATTGTGATGAGTGAAAGCCGTCATGAGGTGTATATGTTTATGTTAGAAAAATCAAAGAAGTGTTGAATTGAATCATAAAAAAAAAATCTTTGATTCAAGCCTTATAAAAAAAAAAAAAAAAAAAAAAAAAAAAAGGCTTTTGGAGTATAGTTGAATAATCAAATAAGCTCGGGTTGACAAATAGAAATGGATTGACGAGCCACATGCACACACACGCTCACATGTTGAAATCTATTCTCTTTATAAGCAAAATTTCGGATGATAACCGGTTTGACCTTTTTATGGAAAGGCCTAAGATGAATAGATGTTGAAATTGTATGCATGCTTGATTATCAAACTACTTCTTTTCATATACTTGAAGCAAAATCTTCACAAACTCACTTTTGCTTAATTAGCATTTGTGATACTTTAGCAATTTTTGATGACATATCAGAGTGATTGAAAATCTTGATGTAACTCTCTTAGATATGTGAAGCTTATGTGCAATTCTAATAAAAATTGCTTGTGATGTGATTGTGTGGTGATTTTTGTGAACATTTGTCTATCTTGATTTTAGATGAGGCACTTGTCAAGGGGGAGCATAATATGCTAAATTCTTGTTCTCTTTTATGACATGTTCACATGTTCTTCAAGGTTGTTAATTGTTGGCATTATTCTTACTTTTGATAAATCATGAAGATGCTATGATAAAGTCTTACTTGCATGGTGATTTATTAAATATAGTGTTTTGCCTTTGTATATGTTTATTGGTTTCTTATTTGTTTCTTTGTTTCCTCTCACTTTGGTTTTAGTTTGTTTTGTGTTGCAAGATTATGGGAAAAGCAAAGAAGGTTGGTGGAAATACTTCTTCAACTCCCATTGCCAAGTCCAAACCTACAATTTCTTCCAAAATTTCCAAAGGTAACAAAGTGGATGAATTGGGAATTTTTGGTTGCAAAAAGATAATTCAAGAAAGAGGTATTGACTTGGACTCTTGTGTTGGATCCTATGTTTATGATGTACTTAAGAGTAGAAATTGGATTTCATGGGTGAACATGTTAGGAATCTCAAATGAGACCATTGTTAGAGAGTTTTATCATGCTTACAAATCCGGTTCTACTGTGACTAGTGCTTCTCTAAGCATAAGGAAAGTTGTCTTTAGAGTTTGCCCTAGGAAGGTTAATGAATTTCTTAACTTGTCCGATGACATTGAATTGGAATTCCTTGATGTTGATGTCTTGGAAAACTTTGATTTAATGGGTAAGACTCTATGTGATGATAATGATTTTGTGTGGGGGAAACGTGCTTTTATTAGACAAGGTGAGCTAACAAAAATTAGTGCATTTTGACATTTATTTGTATGCTCCAATCTTGTTGTTTCTACTAATGCTTCGGAGCTTAATAAAGACAAGATTAAGATTGTATATGCCTTGGTAACTAACCAACCTATAAACCTTGGTGAATTGCTTGTGGAGCAAATTGAAATTGCGGCTTGTACTAGTCGTTTGGACAAGAAATTGGCTTTTCCGGGGTTTATAACTCAATTGTGCTTAGCTAAAGGTGTGAGGAATCTTGATGGTGATGTTATGCTTCCTCCCTTAGAGAAGTTGAGTGAGAAACGTATGGCAACCATGTCGTACAAAGACAAGGGAAAGTCTAATGATGTACATAGGCTTTTTGGTGATTCTCTTGATTCTAACCATGTCCCTAACTCACTCGCTCTTCCTAGTTGGGCTTTAAAATTGAGGAAAGAGGTTGAAGAATCTCATAGGTTGATTAAGGCGTCACAAAGGAAGATTGAAGACCTTAGTGCAAAGCTTGTTGCTCAAGATGAGAGGATCAAAGAGTTGGAAGGAAAATCAACTCCAACAAGGCAATATGTGAGATCCGCACACCGTTCTTCTTTCCTTGGTGGCACAAGTGGCTAGAGAGCTTCATGAGGTATATTTTCGTACTCTTTCCCTTTGGCTTCATATCATGTCAAAAAGGGGGAGAAATATGAGAAACACATGGGAGAAATTTAGCTTACTTAGTCTTATGTTAGTTGTTTTATATTTTTGTGTATTTGGTATCTAGCTTGAACTATATGGCATGTAATATTTTTTGTTGAATCTTGGCTTAGAATATATTGATGGATAGTATGTATTAAGGGGGAGCATACTTGATCCATTTGAACTTATATGTTACTATTTTCTTGCCTAAGATTGGATATTGCTATACTTGTTGTCTCTTGGATATTCTTGTGCTTTCAAGTTCTTTTTAGGTGATATCAAGAGAAGACCAAGATGAAGTTCAAGACTTGTTGTTATAATTTGTGTCTATATGTGTAACTCATTGTACTCATTGTGACCAAATTTTCTTTGTAATTGTTTTAGTGTTTGTTTAGGGGTTTTGTCATGGAATTTGCCAAAGGGGGAGACTGTTAGGTTGATAATTACTGTTGTCATTAATTCCATATCAAAACGTGTTTAACTTGTAATGTTTAGTGGTTAGTAATTGAAGAATTTCAAAGACGAAGGACGTCTCAACCATTATTCGTTCAAGTTGCCGGTTTTTAAGAGTTTCGGGCATTATCGGTCTACAAAGGTATTCAAAGACCTCTTATCTCTTACAAGGCTAGGCACACACTCACACATATCATTCTTGTGTGTCCCTTCATGATTTTATTTCATATACATTTCACTTTCACACACTTGGCAAAATATTCTCATGCATTCACATTTAGTTAATAAACTTTGTGTTTTGTATTTTCTAGGACTATGTCCGGAAACTAGCATATGTGTGTGTATTTGTGTTTGTATGTTTCCATATTTTGTGTTTAGGACTTGAACATGTTCTTATTCAATGCCTTATTGAGTTCCGGTCGTTTCGGTTACTCATTCATAAGGTTTCGAGTCCAAACAAGTTGACTGTGCCACTTTACGTTCTCTTTTGTTGAGTTGACTTCATCGATGATTTCCGAGATGATTTCTCAACCGTTTTTCAAAGTTGTATAGTCATCGTTGTGCGTGAGAGAGTCACGGTTCGTAATCCAAAAATGGATTCGAATTCGGAGTTCGGACGCCCGAGATACGGGCCGACGAACCGAGGGAGCACACGAGAGGACAGCCTAGGCCGTGGGCCACATGGGCTGGCCGTGGTTGAGGCCGTGGGCCCCACGGCCTAGAGCAGCCTCTGCTCCCATGTGGGCCACGCGCCCCCCATGGCCAGGGGGTGACGTGGCACCACCTGGTTGGCTGGAATCTTCCCTCTCTCTCTCCATTTTGAATTTCCAAGAAGAAAAATTCTGATTTCCCGTAAGAACTTCTCTCCAATTTTTCCAAACTTCAAAACACCATATCTTCCTCATCCGGAGTCGGATTTGAGTGATTCAAGTTGGAGATGTTCGTGTTTGAGTCCTCTAACATCTCCAAGTGGTTTTGTGGCTGTTTGATCGTGATTTCAAGTGGTTGGACACTGAATTTCGCACCAGCTGCAGAATCCGAGGTTTGAGTCTCAACTTTGGGATTTCTTGTTATTTGACCTTCCATTTGCTTGGGGTTTCTTCTTCTATATATATGTTATTGTTTGGTAAAAGCTATTTGGAAAGATAGCTTGATTATCATTCTAATTGAAACTCAATTTGTGGACTAATGTTGACTAGATTTTATGATTCTAGGTTTTACATATGTTTGTGAGTTGTATTTGATTAGAATGGCATCTTAGGTTGTTTGATACTTAATTGAATTAATTTTTTGTTAAAATGACTTTGAGATTTAATTTGATCATTTGATTATTAAAATCTAGGATTTGTGTATTTGTTTGTGATTTAGAGAATATAGGTTTTGATTGATGTAAATCTCAAAACCTTGCTCTATATTTTTGTCTAGTATATTGATTGATTTTAATCTCATATATCTAGCTTTTAATTATATATTGATAACATCTTGAATTTGTACTTAATGAACATTTTGTGATTCAAGTGTTATGTGTGTGAATGAGACTTTGAGTATATGTGTTAGGTGTTTCATATGCTTAGGTTTCTATTCATGTATTTTTGCATCTAGACTTGATTATTTGTGATTTCACATGGTTAGGTCTATTTGTGCTGAAACTAATTATAGCACGGTGTGTATAAAGCTATCTAGAGGGGGGGTGAATAGATTTTACGCTTTTTACCCAATTTTTCGTGTTAGTCAAAATTACGAAATTACCCTCAAGATAATATAAACAAGCAAGTGTAATATGGTGCGAAAATTAAATTAACACTTGATTTTTACGTGGAAACCCTCACGGGAAAAACCACGGGCTATGTAAGTAAGCCACACTCGAACCTCGAATCCACTAAATGTGCAAACGATTACAACCTAATCCCGGAAGTAATCACACACCTACCTAATCCCAGTATGAGTGAACCTAGTCCAATTTGCTTGCGATCTAAGCAACCTAATCCCGATTGCTACACACAAGACTTAGCTTCTCTAGAAGAGAATACAACCTTAAGTGAATATATGTGAATATTCAAAATGCAACATAGAGCAAGGGAAACCCTATATGCTTATCTAAGATGATTAATATGCAATTAAGAACAATCCTAGATATCAAAACTAAATGACATGTCAATTAGTTTAGCTAATCAATATCAAGCACAAAACCTAATATGCTAGCACAATACAACTTCTCAAACATACATCATACTAATCTCAATCTTGTATTCAAAGTATATAAAATCACATACAAGTAATTAAATTGAGATTGCTAGATAAGAGAAACACAAAATATGTAAGATATTAGTGAAAAGCTTACCAAGCAAAGTATGATGAAGAATCCATGCAAGATGTCATCTAGATGATCTAAGATGATGCTAGATGATGATTGATGCTCATGGAAAAAGTGTTTGAGTAATTAAAAATGAGTTCTTGGAATTTTTCTTCTCTTTGAAAAATATCCTTAGTATGAAATTTGAATATGAACTCTCTTTATTGACCTAAAGACAAAATGGCATATATATAGGGTGCCAAGCCAAAGTGAGGTCGTTTAAGTAAGTTTCAAAGAAACGCGCCAATCGGCGGTTTCAATCGGCGGTCGGTGGCAGCCGATTTCAACTGTCGAATTGCTCCCGGAGAAAAAGGGGAGAAACGGCGGTTCCATTCGGCGGTTTCGTGACCGCCGTTCCCACCGCCGAATTAAACCCGAGAATAAAATCAATCAGGTCTAAAACGGCGTTTCAGATCGGCGGCCACCCAACCGCCGAATTAAAACGGCGGTTTCATTCGGCGGCCAGGCCGCCGATCACGACCGCCGATCACCAACAGAGGTGAAAACCAAGGAGATGCCAAGTGCATCTCCATAGGTGGTCTTCGCGCAAAACCAAGCACATTCTAGTGCGTGCGCGGACGTTTCCGAACACTATCGGGAAACGAATTACAAGACACAAAAACACATAACAAGATACAACATCAAAGTGCTAGTGTGTAAAGTGACATGTGAAGAGAATGCACACATGAACAAGTATGCTAAGTGAGTGTGTGCAACTATCTCTTCAAGATAAGTAAGCACATAGAATTTACCTTCGGTGCTTATCATGACGAGGTCTTTGAAAGGGCTTCAAATAGTAAACCAACTTTTAAGCTACCCTTACAAGGATCCCCACATATGGTTTGATCACGAAATAAGCCAATTAGAAACTACGGGAATCCTTACAATCTCCCCCTTTGGCTATTTCGTGACAAAACCCCCACTCACATTGATTCCTCACAAAGAATTAGAAACTACGGGACTACAATGATTATCTACAATACAAAGAGATAAGAAAATAAAACTTCAAGTCTTCAATCTCTTGTAGAACAATCAAGCCCTGAAAAATAAGGTTTCTAGCATTTCCAATACAAGTAAAGTGTGAGATTAATCATGTGAGAACAATAACAAGCATTTGCATTAAAAGTTTAGGCACAACATTATGAAATGTATGTGTATGCAATGCTCCCCCTCAACGGGTTACTCCCCCTCAATGTATGTTCTCCCCAAAGTGCACAATAGCTTCTATATTTTGCAACTCCCCTTACCATATCCTACTCCCCCTTTTTGTCATGATATAGGCAAAGGAGTAGTCCCCAACCGGGTCACTCATAGCAACGAGAGATAGAAGCATGCAAGATATGCATATACATATAAGGCACTTTATGCACTTCAATTAATTTGAGAGAAACAAGGAGATTTATTTGTAGAAAATGTGTGAATCCAACATGCTTTGCATACAAGACATATAGCATTCAAGTCCAAAATACAATGGTATTTGGCAAAGCAAATGACAAAGGTTTCAAATAAGAATTCAAACCAATTTCACCAATGTCATGGGAAAAGCAAAGATATAGAGATTATTAATTTTAGTTTATGAGCAACTATATCCAACTTTATAAGCGAAACATGGCATGAGCGACTTTGCACCCTTTTTGATTTTTCCGGATAAGATATCCGTATGATAGTAACCATGTTCAACTAATAAAGAAAGAGAGACATTTGGAATGTAAATTCCTTTGAACGGATACAAGATCCTTTATTCATTTAGAGTCTCATAAGCTTTCACACAAGTTTTGCATTTTAAGAATATGCAATCATCAATTCATGCTTTTCATGTGAGCATGTTGTATGAATTTCATGCTTTTTCATTTATCATTAGCATGTTATTAAAGAAACATCATGTCATGGAGATAACTATAGGTCATTCACATCATACTTCCCATGTAAATCTCCTAGTCCAAAAATGCATGTTTGAACATAAATATGACATGAATTGTAGACAAGCAAGGTTCACACTTATAGAATTGAAAACATATATACATATGTACAACCAAGCTTACTCAAGCAATAAAAAGAAGAGGCATAAGTTATTTCAAATTTTTTGCAAGTTACAAGAATGCAAAATAGCTCTCTTTGCTTGAGTTTCCCCATATGGGGTCAATCATAGAATACATCACTCCACAAGACATATCCCAATAGATCTACTAAGAGTTTTAAATCGAGTAGCATCTAAGGGTTTAGTAAATAGGTCCGCAAGTTGATCACTAGTACCTACATGTTCAAGTACTATGCATTTATTTTCAACAAGCTCTCTAATGAAGTGATGGCGGATGTCAATATGCTTAGTTCTAGAATGTTGTATCGGATTCTTGGAAATATTAATAGCACTCATGTTATCACAAAAGAGAGTGAGAGTACCTTGGTTGAATCCGTAGTCTACTAGCATTTGCTTCATCCATAGGAGTTGTGTGCATCCACTCCCCGCGGCTATGTATTCGGCCTCGGCCGTGGACAAGGAAATCGAGTTTTGCTTCTTGCAAAACCAAGACACCAAGTTGTTGCCTAGAAAGAAGCAACCACCCGATGTACTCTTCCTATCATCACAATTTCCTGCCCAATCCGCATCACTAAAGCCAACAAGAATATCATTAGTGTCAAAAGAGTACCAAATCCCATAGTTGGATGTCCCATTCACATAGCGAATGATCCTCTTCACAGAAGAGAGGTGGGACTCCTTAAGATCCGCTTGGTACCTAGCACACACACCCACACTAAAAGATATATCGGGCCTACTTACGGTCAAATAAAGCAAGCTACCTATCATGCCCCGATATAGAGTTTGTTCCACACTTTTACCACTAGCATCCTTGCTTAGCTTCAAAGTGGTACTCATGGGTGTATCACAATGTTTGGCATTCTTTAAACCAAACTTCTTCACTAGGTTCTTAGCATATTTGGCTTGAGTTATGAAAATCCCATCATTCATTTGCCTAATTTGCAAACCTAGGAAGTAACTAAGCTCACCAACAAGACTCATCTCAAATTCATGAGACATGACATCAACAAATTGTTGGACTTTGGTGTTGTTGGTGGAGCCAAACACTATGTCATCAACATATATTTGAGCTATGAAAAGCTCATCATTGTCTCTCTTGATGAATAGTGTCTTGTCAACACTACCTCTTGTGTAGCTATTGTCAACAAGAAATTGAGTGAGGCGCTCATACCAAGCCCTCGATGCTTGTTTCAACCCATAAAGTGCCTTCTTGAGGCGATAAACATGGTTGGGGTGGTGTGCATCCACAAACCCCTTAGGTTGTTCAACAAACACTTCCTCTTGCAAGAAGCCATTGAGGAAGGCACTCTTGACATCCATTTGGTGCAATTTGAACTTGTGCATACAAGAGATGGACAAGAGAAGCCTAATTGACTCTAAGCGGGCAACGGGAGCAAAAGTCTCCTCAAAGTCGATACCCTCAATTTGAGAGTACCCTTGTGCTACAAGTCTAGCCTTGTTTCGCACTATGTTGCCATCCGCATCGAATTTGTTCCTAAATATCCATTTAGTGCCTATGACATTAGTGGTCTTAGGCCTAGGAACTAGAGTCCAAACCTCATTCCTTTCGAATTGGTTTAGCTCTTCTTGCATGGCAAGAACCCAAAATTCATCATTTAAGGCTTCATCAACCTTTTTGGGTTCTATTTGAGAGGTGTAACAAGTAAAGCTAATTAGATTAGCTATTTGACGTCTAGTCCTAAGACCCTCATTAACATCTCCAATAACGTCCTCTTTGTTATGGAGTCTTCTAACCCATGGAGCGGGTTCATTAGAGTCCAAGTTAGGAACTCTAGTACTAGGTTGTGTGACTTCATTAGATGTCCCAACATTGGGAGTCACCACAACCCTCTCCAAAGGAGAGTCATCCTCTAAAACATCCTCTTCCTCATGGTCATTTGACTTGAGCCTAGTATCATCAATGATAACATTCGATGATTCCATGACGGTTCGAGTCTTCAAGTTGAAAACTCTATAGGCTTTACTATTCAAGGCATAGCCAATAAAGATACCCTCATCACTCTTAGCATCAAACTTGCCAAGTTGATCACGGTCATTTAAAATGTAGCATTTGCTCCCAAAAGTGTGGAAGTAGCTAACATTTGGCCTCTTGCCTTTCCATAACTCATAGGAGGTGTTTCTAGATCCGGGCCTTAGGAATACTCTATTCCATATATAGCAAGCCGTATTGACGGCTTCGGCCCATAGGTTCCTAGGGACATTGTTGCTAAGCAACATCACTCGGGCCATCTCTTGGAGGACCCTATTCTTCCTCTCAACAACTCCATTTTGTTGAGGTGTCCTAGGAGCCGAAAACTCATGGGAGATGCCTAAGCTATCACAATAGCTTTCAAAAGAAGCATTTTCAAACTCTCTCCCATGGTCACTTCTAATCCATTTAATGCTTCTAATGTTAGAATTCATTTCATTTTGCAATTTAGTACAAAGCATTTTAA
Source organism: Acer saccharum (assembly GCA_030490815.1). Lineage (NCBI taxonomy): Eukaryota > Viridiplantae > Streptophyta > Magnoliopsida > Sapindales > Sapindaceae > Acer > Acer saccharum. Next base: position 28,315,833 of record CM059867.1, read on the forward strand.
ACTTATCAAAAGTTTCGGATTTTTCTTTAAGAAAATATGTCCATGTAAATCTAGAGAAATCATCAACACAAACAAAAATGTATCTCTTTCCACCTAAACTTTCGGTTTGCATGGGACCCATGAGATCCATGTGGAGAAGCTCAAGAGGCTCCTTGGTGGAGAGATACTTGCCCTTTTTGTGCATGCTTTTGGTTTGTTTTCCTTGTTGGCAAGGTCCACAAATACCATTGGCTTTCTTCCCAAGCTTAGGGAGGCCACGCACACACTCGAACTTTCCAAGGGTTCTTAAATCCCTAAAGTTCATGTGGCCAAGTCTTTCATGCCACAACTCAACTTGCTCATCCATGGACACATTGTTTGAGACTATTCTAGCTACAAGACAATAACAATTGTCGCTAGATCTCATACCTTTTAACAAGGTTTGTCCATCGGGCTTTAAGATTGAGCAATCATTTTTATTAAAGAAGACGGAATATCCTTCATCACTTAGATGTGAAATGCTTATTAAATTGGCTTTCAAGCCATCAACAAATAAAGCATCAGATAAGGAGGGTAAACCAGGAACGGAAATGGATCCTTTCCCTACAACCTTCTTTTTGGATCCATCACCAAAGGTGACATATCCATCTTCCTCCATAACAAGAGTCTCGAAGAAACTCTTGTTTCCCGTCATGTGCCTAGAGCACCCACTATCCAAATACCAAAAATTAGAAGAATTTGCCTTCAAGGCTATTTGTGCAACATGGCAAACATTTTCATTCTTTCTAATCCACTTAGCAACAATTTTAGCTTTCTTAGTGGTCTTTAGTACATGTGCACTACTATTCCTAGGATCATGCAAATTAATATTATCATTCCTAAGAACATGCATCATGGCTCTTTTCTTTTTCTTCTCTATCATGCTTCTAGTTTTGCACATTTTTATATAGCGAAAGCATTGTGGTCTAATATGACCAACAAATCCACAAAAGTGACAAATAGGAGTAAAATAAGGAATCATACCTTGTCCTTGTCTTTGTGGATGAAGGGGTTCATTGCGTCTTCGTTGTTGAACCGGTCTAGGTTGCTTCCAAGCTTGAGGTTGCATGATAGGCCTCTTTCCTTTGTGAGCCATTTGAGGAGGAATGTTGGCTTGAGGAACCCTAGGGGGTTGAGCTTGAGGTTGCCTTCTTGGCCCCATCTTCACTTGAGCATTTGAACTTTGTCCTATTTCTAACTTCTTCCTAGGAAGTTGCACAAATGAAGTTTATTCTTTCTTCAAGCTCTTGACAAATACGGTCTTGTTAGAGGTTGAGATCTTCTTGCCATCTTCATACCCAAGACCCCTCTTGTCACATGGACTCTTTCCAACACCAAGCATATGGTCAAGCTTCTTGGTGCTAGAATCCATCCTAGTCATAGATTCTCTAACTTCTTCAAGCTCCCTCATTAGACTATCCTCATTCCTCCTAGATAAGACTAACTCCTCTTTTAGCTTATCTTCCATCTTTTTGAATTTTTCCACTTGTTCACTTAAGTGGTCATTATGAGATGCAAGCTCAAGATTTTCTTCTCTCAACATCTTGATCTTTCTTGTGCTCTTGATTGCTAAATCATTAAACTCGGCATGATATTTAGCAAACTCCTTTTTCTCCATAAATCCATTCATGGAGTTAGAAGAGGAATCACTTTCTACTTCACTTGAGTCATTTTCCTCTTGACTCATTTCCTCTCTCTCACTAGCACTTTTGCTTTTATGGGAGGAGGCAAAAGCTAGGAGATTAGCCATGAGCTCTTCATCATCCGAAGACTCATCTCCCTCATAGGAGTCATCACTACTTCCACTCCAAGTGGCGGCCATCACTTTCCCCTTTTTCTTCTCAACATGATTTGCACAATCGGGGGCAAAATGACCTATGCCACCACACTCGAAACATCGGACCCCTTTCCTTTCGGTCCTCTCTTGCCTAGGTTCAAACTTCTTGAAAGAACCCTTTTTCTTCAAATCTTGTCCTTTTGATCCAAAGTTCTTTCTTCTAAACTTCATAACCTTGTTGAACCTTTTTACAAACAAGGCAAGGTCTTCATCCGAGTCAACCTTCTTTTCCTCCTTTTCATCCTTGGAGGTTTTTAAAGCAATTCCTTTTTGCTTTTTAGTGGGTGTGGAGATAGGCCCCTTCCTAGACTTATAAGCTAGAAGTCTCCCAATCACCTCACTCGGCTTCATATTCTTATAATCACTATTTTCTTCTAAAGCCGTCACCTTCGATTCAAACCTATCGGGTAGAGATCTCATAATCTTTTGCTTGATTCTCCTATCCGAATATGGATCACCAAGTTGATGGCTTTGGTTGACTATATCCATTAACTTGATCTCGAAGTCGTTGAAGCATTCATTCTCCTCCATCTTAAGCGTCTCGAATTGAGTTTGGAGGACTTGAAGCTTGGAGTCCTTCACCACTTCGGTTCCCTCATGTGCAATCTCTAGGATGTCCCAAGCCACCTTAGCTATCCTAGTATTTTGAATCAACTTGTATTGATTTTCGTCCATGGCACACAAGATGGCATGCATCGCCTTCCTATTCCACTTTGAAGCATCAAACTCTTGCGAGTTCCATTGCGCCTTAGGCTTCAAAACATCTTCTCCTCCACCCGCGGGAGTCATCATAGGGAGATCATATCCGTCTTCCACCGCCATCCATGCACGGTCATGAATTTGGCATATGTAGGATTCCATCTTCCCTTTCCATTGGGAATAGTTCAATCCGGTAAGAAGTGGAGGCCTTGTGCTAGAAGCACCTTCGTTGCTACCAACCGTTTCCACCGTTTCCACTCATAGTGTTTATGAATGAATGAAATGAATGCAAATGTATGAATGATCAAAAATCACACAAAATGCAAAACACACCAAAATAAGCAAGGATCACCTATGTATGTCTAGGAACCCGCTCTGATACCAATTGAAACTAATTATAGCACGGTGTGTATAAAGCTATCTAGAGGGGGGGTGAATAGATTTTACGCTTTTTACCCAATTTTTCGTGTTAGTCAAAATTACGAAATTACCCTCAAGATAATATAAACAAGCAAGTGTAATATGGTGCGGAAATTAAATTAACACTTGATTTTTACGTGGAAACCCTCACGGGAAAAACCACGGGCTATGTAAGTAAGCCACACTCGAACCTCGAATCCACTAAATGTGCAAACGATTACAACCTAATCCTGGAAGTAATCACACACCTACCTAATCCTGGTATGAGTGAACCTAGTCCAATTTGCTTGCGATCTAAGCAACCTAATCCCGATTGCTACACACAAGACTTAGCTTCTCTAGAAGAGAATACAACCCTAAGTGAATATATGTGAATATTCAAAATGCAACATAGAGCAAGGGAAACCCTATATGCTTATCTAAGATGATTAATTTGCAATTAAGAACAATCCTAGATATCAAAACTAAATGACATGTCAATTAGTTTAGCTAATCAATATCAAGCACAAAACCTAATATGCTAGCACAATACAACTTCTCAAACATACATCATACTAATCTCAATCTTGTATTCAAAGTACATAAAATCACATACAAGTAATTAAATTGAGATTGCTAGATAAGAGAAACACAAAATATGTAAGATATTAGTGAAAAGCTTACCAAGCAAAGTATGATGAAGAATCCATGCAAGATGTCATCTAGATGATCTAAGATGATGCTAGATGATGATTGATGATCATGGAAAAAGTGTTTGAGTAATTAAAAATGAGTTCTTGGAATTTTTCTTCTCTTTGAAACATATCCTTAGTATGAAATCTGAATATGAACTCTCTTTATTGACCTAAAGACAAAATGGCATATATATAGGGTGCCAAGCCAAAGTGAGGTCGTTTAAGTAAGTTTCAAAGAAACGCGCCAATCGGCGGTCCGTGGCAGCCGATTTCAACCGCCGAATTGCTCCCGAAGAAATAGGGGAGAAACGGCGGTTCCATTCGGCGGTTTCGTGACCGCCGTTCCCACCGCCGAATTAAACCCGAGAATAAAATCAATCAGGTCTGAAACGGCGTTTCAGATCGGCGGCCACCCAACCGCCGATTCAACCGTCGAATTAAAATGGCGGTTTCATTCGGCGGCCAGGCCGCCGATCACCAACAGAGGTGAAAACCAAGGAGATGCCAAGTGCATCTCCATAGGCTGTCTTCGCGCAAAACCAAGCACATTCTAGTGCATGCGCGGATGTTTCCGAACACTATCGGGAAACGAATTACAAGACACAAAAACACACAACAAGATACAACATCAAAGTGCTAGTGTGTAAAGTGACATGTGAAGAGAATGCACACATGAACAAGTATGCTAAGTGAGTGTGTGCAACTATCTCTTCAAGATAAGTAAGCACATAGAATTTACCTTCGGTGCTTATCAAGACGAGGTCTTTGAAAGGGCTTCGAATAGTAAACCAACTCCTAAGCTACCCTTACTAGGATCCCCACATATGGTTTGATCACAAAATAAGCCAATTAGAAACTACGGGAATCCTTACATGTGCCATAGAATGTATTGATCACATGTTCTATGTTGTATTGAATGTTTGCATCATTTGCATTCACATGATCACACTAGATTTTCCTTGTAAAAGGCATGAAGTCTTGGTTAGAGTCGGGATGACTCGGATAGCCAAGCAAGAAGTCTTGCCTAGAGTCGGGATGACTTGGATAGGTAAGCAAGAAGTCATGGCTAGAGTCGGGAGGACTCGGATAGTCATGCATGGGAGGCTCCCTAGAGGCAAGAGTGCCTTGGATAGGGAGTTGGCTATTGTATTGGTAGACCTAGGCGTATGGTTAGACATAGAGTCCGATAGAGCGGGGTACACGGGAGGTGTATGCACTCTTGAGGAATTTCTAATCTACCATCGATGTTGGTTGTGTGTGTTGTCCAATATATGGTGGTTCCGCATCATTGAGAGATTTCATACTTTCCAATAGGGTTGGGTAGGCTTAGACTTCACTAGGTTGGGTGAGCTAAAGATTGGTCACTTTGTGAATGTTCTATGTTTACTTTCAAATAATATAGTACCCAATGGTTGTAGTTCAACCCGTGGATGTTTCCTCCTTGGAGGTTTTACCACGTTAAAAAATCTCTTGTGTTAATTCTTCCTATCTCTTTCTCTTATATTTTAATTATATATTTTATTGTCTTGATTCATAATATCCATATATGATGTATTGTGAAGCAAGTCTTTGTATAGTGTGATTAGTGTATTCATTCTATAGATCAATTTGTATCTTTGATTCTTTATATATTGTAATTTTTGTATAGTGACATTTTGATCACTTTTGTAATACATTGAACATCTTATGAAATACAGGCTTATTTTGTTATGTTGTTTATTTGCTATTTTACCTCACATAACTTGTTAATATACTTAGACATTGCTCTTATGATTGTATTATCTTATTGTCTATGTGTGTCTTCATTGGCTTATTGTGTTGTGTGTAAGGCTACCTTGAGGGACAAACGAATGTTTGTTCAAGGGTTTGAAAAAGGTGTAAAAACCTATTCACCCCCCCCCCCCCCCCCCCTCTCTAGGTATGCTTTAAGCAATTTAACTTCGTTTGTGTACATTCACTGGTCATGTGCCTAAAACACCTACTATCAAGGTACCAAGTGTTAGAGGCATTTGCTTTTAAGGCAACTTGGGCCACATAGCAATAATAGTCATCATGTCTACTCATCCTAGGTGAAACATGGTCATTCCTAGGAGCCATTGGTCCATTAGCTTTAAAATTCCTAGGTGCATGCATTGTGGCTCTTCTAAGCATATTTTTCTCAATCATACTTTCTCTTCTACACAGTTTAATATACTTAAAGCAATTAGGCCTAATATGGCCTTCAATTCCATAAAAATGGCAAGTAGGAGTAAAGTTGGAATTCATACCATAGCCTTGTGCAAGCATTTGTGGTCTCCTTCTATTTTGAGTTGCTCTTGGGTGTTGAGGCAACTCTCTCCTTTGTGGTTGAGCCAAGTTGGCATGTCTTCTAGGTTGAGCATGGAAGACCTCATGTTGAACTTGTGGGATCCTTTGTTGAGAAGGTCTTGGTTGTGGAGGTCTTGGTTGTGGAGCTCTTGTTGGAATCCTTGCTTGTGCTGGCTTGGAAGATTCACCAACTTCAACCTGTTTTATTGATTGTTGAGGAGTTTGAGCATTTTTGACCTCTTTGCTCTTGACAAATGTTATCTTCTTCAAGGAAGTGGCTTCCACTTCTTCCACATAACCTAACCCCTTCTTGTCACTTGGACTCTTCCCACAAGATAGCATCTTATCAAGCTTCTCGGTTCCGGAAGTCATCTTAGCAATCAACTCATTTGCTTCCATAAGCTCTTTCCTTAAGCTTTCCTCATTCTTCTTGACCAAGACTAACTCCATCTTCAACCCTTCTTCCATTTCTTTTGCTTTACTCATTTCCTTACTCAATTGAGTCACCTTGGAAGTCAATTCGAGCTTCTCCCCTTTCAACTTTTGTATCTCCTTTTTCTTCTTCAATCTTGAGTTTTCAAAAAATCTCATAAAGTCATCATAGTCCATCTCTTCATCAAACTCAAAATTAGACATTGAGGAGTTGCTCTCTCCATTTGAGTCATTTTCATCTACTTCTTCTTTATCACTCATGACTTCATTGCTATTATGAGAGGATGCAAAAGCAATGAAGTTGGCAATGAAGTTCTTCCTCATCATCCGATGACTTGTCTTCATCTTCTAGGTCATCACTATCACTCCAAGTAACAGCCATGTCTCTTCCTTTCTTCTTCTTCAAGTTTGCACACTCGGGAGCAATGTGTCCAAACCCACTACACTCATAGCATTGGACACCCTTCTTATGGTCTTTCTCTTGAGCTTGCTCCACTTTCTTGAAATGAGCCTTCTTCTTTACAAACTTTCCCTTGGAGCCAAACCCTCTCTTCTCAAATCTCACAAATTGCTTGAACTTCTTTGCCATCAAAGCAATTTCTTCATCCGAGTCTTCTTCATCCTTCTCAACCTTGACACTCTTCAAGGCAAGACTCTTTTGCTTCTTTGGAGATGTAGGTGTAGGACCTTTCGTAGATTCATAGGCCAAAAGCCTTCCAATAACCTCACTTGGCTTCATTCTTGAGTAGTCACTATTTTCCTCCAATGCCGTCACTTTGGATTCAAACCTCTTGGGAAGTGACCTCATGATCTTTTGCTTGATTCTTCTATCCGAGTAGGGATCACCAAGTTGGTGACTTTGGTTCACTATATCCATGAGCTTCACTTGGAAGTCATTGAAGCACTCATCATCTTCCATCCTTATAGTCTCAAATTGTGTTTGGAGAACTTGGAGCTTGGAATCCTTAACCACATCGGTTCCTTCATGAGCAATCTCTAATATATCCCAAGCTTCCTTCGCTATCCTTGTAGTTTGAATGAGCTTGTATTGGTTGTCATCCATGGCACATAGGATTGCATGCATGGCTTTGTTGTTCCATTTTGAAGCCTCAAATTCTTATGGAGTCCATTTTGCCTTCGGCTTGAGGACTTCCTCTCCACCTCTCGTAGGAGTCATCATAGGTGGAGTGTATCCATCTTCAATCGCCATCCATGCCCGGTCATGAATTTGACTCACATAGGCTTCCATTTTACACTTCCATGAGGCGTAACTGACCCCGGTGAGCAAGGGGGGTCTTGTGCTAGAGGCACCCTCACCTCCCATTCCATTTCCACTCATTGTGTTTGGGTTTGAATGAAATGAATGCACACAATCAAGCTAAGCACACACAACAATGCAAACAAATGCAAGAGACTCTAACAAGAGCAAGGGATCTCCTAATTATGTTAAGGAACCCGCTCTGATACCAATTGAAAATAAATATAAACGTGTCCTAAAGTAATCTAGAGGGGGGGGGGGGGGGGGGGGGGGGTGAATAGATTTTAAACATTTTTATCCAATTTTTTGAGATAAGTCCAAATTACGAAAAAGCCCCAATCTAGTCAATATACAAAAACAAGCATACAAGTATGGAAATTAAAGGACACACAATATTTACGTGGAAACCCACATGGGGAAAAACCACGGGTTGTTATGTGCGCCACACGAGAACCTCGAATCCACTATTTGTAAATACGATTACAAATTAGATTGACCACATCACACCTAAATTTACTAATCCGTTTTTGCTACCCGCAGGCCTTTAATAGTGACTCTAGTCCCTTGCTTGCAAACTACCTAAGAGGTAAATACAAGACTTGTCTCTAAAGTGAAGAGATAGCACAACCTAAGGTGAATATGTGAAATACTCAAGATGCTAAAAATGCAAGGTTAGACATTTAAGCTTATCTAGGCATGGATGAACATGTTAGACATTCCTAGATATCATATTACTAGATGACATGCATATAACAATACTAAATAAGCAACCAAAATCCTATATGCATTATCTATCACAAAACAACTCACAAACCACAATAAAACACTCTTGAAACTAAGTCAAGTCATAAAGATGCAATCTTGAATCAATTCAAGTGATAAAAAGGCTATCTTGTAAAGCAAGAACATATAGATATGAGAATGATGTTCTAGATACAAGTCATGTGAGCAAAACTAAAAACCCTAAATGAGATCAACCTAGAATCATGCTAGATGATGAATCAAAGATGCAAGATGAGGGGTGTTTGTGTTTTGGAACCTTAAAGATGAAGTCTTGATGCCTTGAAGTGGAAGATGCTCAAGAAGCTCTCAAATGAGTAATTTTTGCTCTCACAAACAAGCGAAGGCACACAAGACACATATATATATGATCCAAATGAAGTGATGTCGTTTTGAAAAGAAGATCAGAAAAAAGCAGATCTGCGCCCTTGATTCTGCGGTCGGTGTCTGCAGAATGAGGGCGCTGAATACCAACAGACGCGCGACACTTAGGATTATGCCCCCTGTTTCTGCGCCCTTGGCCACCGAACAAGGGCGTCGAAATGAGACCTGACTTTCTGGTCCCTTTCGGTGGCCTGGTTTTACGGCCCCTTAATGCAGAACCAGGGGCGCTGAATAAAACGGCGGCCTAAATCGGCGGTCACTGACCGCCGAACCAAGGGCGCCGAAAAAGACTAGACTTTCTGGTCCCTTTCTGCGGCCTGGTTTTTATGGCCCCTTAACGCCGAACCAAGGGCGCCGAAAAATGGCAGCCTATTCTGCGGTCATAGACCGCCGAATAGGGGCGCAAAAAGCCCCTTGGCTTTACAACCTAAAACCTAGCAAGATGCAATTTTGTGCAAGTGTGAAGAGTGCATGCTAAGTAGGAATCAACCAAGAAATGCACACAAGGAATTCAAATCAAGTAGATGAATGACATGTGAGTGTGTGCATTCTAAATCTCTTCAAAATAGAGTTAAGTCAAGAAATTTACCTTCCTTGAAGCTCTTCATTCCACAATGAGGTTTTCTTCCATTCTAAGCTACCCTTACATATAGAACCCCATTGTGATTTTGCCAACGAAATACGCCAATCAAAAGTGAGGCACTTACATATGAATATTATTTCAATGATATTATTATTTATTATTAATATGTAAATTTTTGTAATAAAAGTTATATACCTGGTTGCATTTTGCTTCTAGTTGCAATGGCTGCTCGTTCATCAAAACTTTTCTTTCCATCCTTAAAGTATGTGAGCTATATTCATGAGATCAATATGTATATAATATATATTAATATGATACAATACTCACATACAAAGAATTTATAATATTGGAATTATAAAATTGGTTGTAAATTGTAACTTTTTACCTCATTTACAAAATTAGCAATTCCTACAACTTCAGTGTCTAATTGCACATAGACATTATATACGGCTTTCAGAAGATCCGAATTATCCCCAATATTGTCTCTATATTGGTACTTTGGGTTCAAATAGTAAGTTAGAATAAAAAAAAAAAAGAATAATTTTAGTATAAATACTATACTAAATTTTAATTATGAATGACAAACAATCCAAAATAAAATTTACCTACAGCATGTCGTGGGTGATTGAGCATTTTATCCCATCGGTCTTGTATAATGTTTAGAACCCATTTACTCCATCTCTGTTGTTTTACTGTATCTTTCATCACACGCATTAACTCATACACAATAGGCATAGTGGGTACAACTTCTGTATCAACCAATCTCAGAACTTGGTACAGTGGCTCATATATTTTAAGATTCTTTTATTTGGAATGTCGGCACAAAGTTACAAAAAAATCAATTCTACATATTTATAAATTGATTGGCACATATTTAATACTATTTGGAATTAGTTTTGCACATTTGAGTCACAAACAATTTTTTTTTTTTTTCAGATTGCTTTCACAAAATTTTACATATTTTACACATCCACTCTTTGGTTTTTTATCCAATTTTACTTCAAGTATTCAATAATTTTACTATTTACTATTATGTTGGAAATTTTTATAAATTTGTTAATGCTTCTTCTAAAATAATTTTCAAGCTAAATTATTTTAACAATAATTTAATTGTTTAGGATTAAAAAAATTATTTTAATAATATGCAAAATATCCATGGACTTTCGGGGTGAAATTCATGAAATTTCGGGAATTTCGGGATTTCGGGAATATCGGTGGATTTTTACGGATATTTCAAAATCGGCCGGATATTCTGCAGGATATTGGATATTTGCCTGTTTCGATATTGGTCCCTCCAAAATACGGATATATCGGTGGATATTTCGGTATATCTATCGATTTTAAGTACCCTGCCTATACCTAGCCCACCCTTTCTCTTACTTATACACAATGTTCCCCAATCCACGACATGGATTTTTTCTTTTCAGAACCATTCCCCTAGAAAAAATTCATTTGCAGTTTTTCCATGGCAATTGCCACACCAATTGGGAGACGGAGAACGGACATAAAGTACGTGGGTGTACTACTAAAAGCTGCTTTGATTAGGACCAATCTACCTCCTTTATTCAAGAATTTCCTCTTCCATGGTGCGATCCTACTTTCCACGTCTACACGGTTATCAAACACAACTCACTTACTCACTTTACTTTAATTCAACTATAAATTTTTATTAATTTAATTGATTTGTAAACCGAAAAACTGGGTGGATGGATTTAAAAAAAAAAAAAAAAAAAAAAAAACCAAATTTTTAAATGAAAAAAAAATTGATTTGTTTGATGATTGAAAAACTAGGTTTTTTTAAGATAAAAGAAGATGCACATTGTTGTTTGTTTTATTATTATTGTTGTAATTTTTTCTGTGACGATGATTAAGTGTGTAAACCATTATGATTTCATGGTTTTTTAGATAATACAATATATTGATTCTGCAAGTAACAACGAAAAAAATATAATTAGTTTTAGAGTTGAATTTGTATTTTTATTTTTGCCCAAGTAAAATCTTAATTGTAGAGTTTTATTTGAATATAATATATTTTTTTATTTGAGTAAATTCTAAAATATTTGTTAAAGGAAACGAAGAAATTATACGTAAATTTTTTTTTTTGAAAGAAGAAACTATTTGTACAAGAATTTTTTATTTATATTTTTTGCTGTGGTGGAAGTAAATGAAGAGAAATTGGTGCAATGAGTAAAAATATATATTAAAATAAAATAAAAATACTTAAGGGAAAGTTTTGGTATTTTAAAGGGTGTATGGAGTAAAATTAATAATGATTTGTAATTAAGTGAACAGTCAAGAATTTTTACTTTACATTTTGGTATTTTAAAGATGTTTAACCACTTACACAAACAAACAAAACAACCTACTAGAATCAATTTAGTCAAATTAAGTGCTAAGTGAGTGAAAAAAAAAAACTGTCATATTCTATTGGAAAGTTATAAGATCTTAGGCTATGTATGTTACATGTGATAGGATAGGATATGACTAATTTTAGTCATATATCCTATGTTTATTGCTTGCATGGGATTGGATTATTTAATCCCATACAGGCAACTTATCTCACAACTTTATACACAATTTTTTTTTTTTTTTCAGTTTATTTTATTCTTTATGATTTAATATAAATATATTTTAATAAAATATTTTAAAAATAATAATTTTTAATTTTAACAAATAAAAACAAATATTATTTTGTTTTAAATTGGTTTCAAATATTTTTAAAAATTTTAAAAATTTTAATTTGTTTTCAAAATTCAATTTAAATAATTATTTTAACCGGTCTAATTATATGTAACCATTTTATCCAGGTGAGGTGGGTCAATTTAGTCCCATGTTTTTTTAAAAAAAATATTTTATTATTATTATTATTATTATTAATCTTCTTCCTTTATTTTTTTATTTAATAATAAATTTTTTATTCATTTAATATATCTTATTATAATATTTAAAAATATTTTTAAAATATTAAATATTAATTAAAAATGTTATTTTCTATAATATTAATTTTGAATATTTTATTTATTTTTAAAAAACTTTAAATAATTTATTTATTTAAAAATTATTTTATTTTATTTTATATTAATCAATTTCACATTGTATTAAATATATGATAAAATTGTTTTTTTAGGATTAATATTATAAACTTCCCCTCACTTTTGAACTATTATTAGATGTATAGTTAAAAATACTTTTATTTTAGAAACCTCCCTTATGAACTAACACTGTTAGCATTCCGTTTGTGTTAACTGAGTTTGACCATTAAAAAGTCTAAAATGTCTTTATTTAATCTTCAGTTGTATGAATTTACCATTATACCCTCATACGTTTACCAAATAAAAATTAATAAAATGATACAAAAGGGGGGAATGTTAACTTGCAAAGGAGAGAAGTTATTTTGTAGACAATTTTATCCCTAAAAATAACAAAATTACAAATAAACCAAAAGCACTGAAATAAAACCGGAATATGTATTTATTTCTATATTTATTTGTCTTTATTTTATTTTTATTTTTTTAAAACCCAAGCAAATACTCATTTTCAATGCTTTTGGTTCATTTGTAATTTAATTGTTTTTAGCGATAAAATTGTCCATGAAATAACTACTCCTTTGAAAGTTAACATTTCCGTCTTTTGTATCATTTTATTAATTTATTTGGTAAAAGTACGAGGGTATAATAATCAATTTATACAATTGAAACTTAAATAGTAACATTTTAGACTTTTTCATAGTCAACCTCAGTCAACGTAAACGGAATGCTAACGGTGTTAATTCATAAAGGAGGTTTCTAAAATAAAAGTATTTGTAACTATACATCCAATAATAGTTCAAAGGTGAGCGGAGGTTTTTAATATTAACTCTTTATTTAATCTAAACTCATACTAAACCAAACAAGAGATCGGATTATTTTAATCCAATCTCATATAGGATTTGGTTCATCTACTGACCTGATCTATCATTTTAATCCAAATGATGATATACATACATACACACACACATATATATATATATATATATAGAGAGAGAGAGAGAGAGAGAGAGAGAGGGGGTTTGGGGGTTGAATTTGATTTTAAACGATTATTACTAATTTTCGCGATTAGTCAATATTACAAAAATACCCCAATCTAGTCAAAACAATAAATCAAGTGTAAATTGCGGAATTTAAATAACACTTGATATTTATGTGGAAACCTTCAACAAGGAAAAATCATGGGTTGTTATGTGTGCCACACACGAACCTCGAATCCACTAATTGCAATGGTGTTTACAACCTAGGTTGACCTCAACCTTTCACGGTCTATAACCCACCACTACTACCCACAAGCCTATAAAAGTGAACCTAGTCCAATTTGCTTGCACTACTCACCGGTAGTCACAAGACTTACTTCTCAATGAAGAGATTAAACAACCTTATGTGAATAATATGATATTCAAAGAGCAAGTAATGCTAGGTTACACTAAATGCTTATCTAGAATGAAATATGACAATAATCACAATCCTAGATATCAATCTTTGCTATCTAACATGGCATAAAGCATACCTAACTTAGATTAAGCAATCCTAGCTAGGTATAGCTATCACAATACAACTCTCAAACATTCAACACAATAATCTCAATCTTGTAAATAGAATATGTTCTAATAGCATACAAGTGATAAATGAGATTGCTTGTTAAGAAAGACACAAAATATGTAAGATATAAGTGACCAACTTACCAAGCTAAGTGTGTTGAAGAAAACCCATGCATAGAGGCACATAGATGATCATGAATAATGCTAGATGATGTTTGATGCACATGGATAAGTGTTTGAGTGATTAAAGGTGAGTTCTTTTGTGAATTTTTCTCTTGGAAAAATATGCTAAGTCAAAAATCTGATTTTGAACTCTCTAATTCAACCTAAAGACAAAGAGGCATAGATATAAGGTATCAAAATGAAACTATGGCATTTTGATAAGTTTACACAAATTTGCCTAAGGCGTTATACGAGTCTACCTGGCATTTTGATAAGTTTTGGTGACTTGTGCAGCGCCTACCTGAGAAAATGAAGAACACTCTTCATTGTTGTAAGGTTCCCATTTGTTGATTGGCTAATTTCGTGGACAAACCACATGTTGGGGTACTTTGTAAGGGTAGATTAGGTATTGGTTTTATTGTTCGAAGCCCTTTGAAGACCTTGTGTTGATAAGCACCGAAGGTAATTTTCTTTGTGCTTACTTGACTTGAAGAGATAGTTGCACACACTCACAACTCATGCATATGTCTTATCTTTGTATGTTGTGTTTATTTGTGTTGTGCATTAATGCCTATTTTCATCTCTTCTTGCATGTTAAATGATTGCATCTAGCTTATTAATTGCCATAACTTGTTAGGCATTAGGATGCATTCACTTCCCACACTTGCACTTCATGATTAGTCTTAAGTGTGGTGTAATTCGTTTCCGTTTGTGTGATCGGAAACGTCTGCGCTTGCACGATGGTGTGCATGTCTTAGCGCGATGGTTGACCACTTGAGAAGGTCTCATTCTTCTCTTGGATAAGTGTTAGATTTGGTTTGGTTATTTGGAGTAAGTGTCTAGTTTCAAAAGATTGGATTTCAAGGTTTTAAGTGTTTTCAAAACTGACTTTTGTATGGTCTTGTGACCATAACTTTTTATGAAAAGATTGAAATTAAGTTTTGTAAAATTCTGGACAAACTAGACTCTCATACCTTTCCAACGGTATATTATTCGTAATATTTCATGACCGTTTGGATTGGTTTTGAAATTTCCAAAGTGACCATTAAAACAGGGCATCACAGCTGTTATCCGAATCTGACCTTTGGTCACTCAAATGACCATAACTTTTTCTACAGTTATCCAAATCATGTTTTATTTAGAAAGTAGACTTCCATACCTTTCCAACGGTATATTATATGAAAGGTTTCGATGTCGTTTGGTCATGTTTTGAGTCGCTTGAAAATCAAGCTTTGTGCTGTGACGTCCGCTGCGGTTTCAGTGCCGTGGTTTGTGACAGCGGCAGTCGAGCGACAGCAACGTCCTTGCTGTGCCACGGCTACAGTGCCGCGGTTGAGCGACCGTGGCAGGCGAGCCACAGAGATATTTTTAGTGCGTTTTTCCAAAACGACCTCACTTCACTTATGGCCCCTATATATATAACACTTTGACTTTAGGTCAGATAAGAGAGTTCATATCAGATTTCATACTTAGGATATTTTTCAAAGAGAAGAAAAATTCCAAGAACTCATTTTTATTCACTCAAACACTTTTTCATGATCATCAATCATCATCTAGCATCATCTTAGAACATCTAGATGTCATCTAACATGGATTCTTCATCATATTTTGCTTGGTAAGCTTTTCACTAATATCTTACATATTTTGTGTTTCTCTTATCTAGCAATCTCAATTTAATTACTTGTATGTGATTTTATATTCTTTGAATACAAGATTGAGATTAGTATGATGTATGTTTGAGAAGTTGTATTGTGCTAGCTTATTAGGTTTTGTGCTTAATATTGTTTAGCTAAACTAATTGACATGTCATTTAGCAATTGATATCTAGGGTTGATTTAATTTGAATATATCATCATCCTAGATAAGCATCTAAGGTTCCCTAGCCTTGTTTGTTAATTGAATATTCATACATATTTACATAGGGTTGTGCATCTCTTTTGAGAGATTGAAGTCTTGGTCTAGGGTTGCTATTACAGGCCTGCGGGTAGTAGTGGTGGGTTACAGACCGGGATTAGGCTGTAAACATCATTACAAGTAGTGACTGCGAGGATCGAGCAAATTGGAATAGGGTTGCTAATAAAGGCCCGCTGGGTAGAAGTGAGGGGTTACAGACCGGAGTGTTAGACGAGGTCTACATAGGTTGCAAACTTCATTTCAATTAGTGATTTCGAGTTCCGAGTGTGGCGCACTAAACAGCCCGTGGTTTTTTCCCAGTGGTTGGGTTTCCACGTAAACATCAAGTGTCATTTATTATTTCCGCATCTTATTACACTTGTATGTATATTTGACTTGCTAGGGGTATTTTCATAAAATTGACATGCACGCGAAAATTGGGTAATAATTAGCTAAAATCTATTCACCCCCCCCCCCCCCCCCCCCCCCCCCCCCCCCCCCCTCTAGCTTTATATATTAAACACGCCTCCAGGACTTTTCAATTGGTATCAGAGCGGGTTCCTAGATATACTTAGGTGATCCTTTGCTCATTGTTGGTGTGTTTTGCATTTTGTATGTTTGTTTGATTTCTTCATACATTTTGCATTCTTCTCATTTGCATTCATTCAACTCAAAAACTATGAGTGAATTTGAGAGAGAAGAAAATAAATCCGATGAGGAGATGTCCCTCTAAGGTGAGAGAGGAGACGAAGATGAAAGGGCGTTGCTCATCACCAAAGAGTTTCAAGCCCAAGCCTTCCTCAATCTTGGTCTAACCAACCAAGAAGGCTAACTTCCCTCAACCTACGATCCTAAAAGGGAAGTGCTCAATCATGCAAGCTCAACTGAGCAAGCAACATTGTCTTGGTCATCAACAAAGGAGGAGAGATCCTATCCAACTACCAAGACAACCACAACGACAAGGGAAAGCACCTTTGCATGCTCAAGGGAATGGTATAATTCCTAACCTTATCTCCTCTTGTCATTTGTGTGATATTGATGGTCGTGTTAGACCAAGTTGCTTGCATTACATTAAAATATGTAGATTTTAATGCATGATTGAAAAGAAAAAGGCTAGAGCTAAGATGCATAATCCTTTGACATCTATAACTCTAGAACCTATGACCACTAGAAATGTAATTGAGACATCTATGTGGATTAGAAATGATGAACCCGCTTGCTACGAGACTAACAAGTCTCAAATAGGTTCAACTAAGTCCAAAGGACTTGGTAGGTCCATAGGACCTCATGCCCTTCTTTGAAGAGGTATGGAAAATTGACCCCATATGGGGATCTTAAGCAAAGAGAGCTATTTTGCATTCTTGTCACGTGCAAAAAATTTGAAATATCTTACGCTTCTCTTTTTTTTGCTTGAGTAAGCTTGGTTACACTATGTATATATATTTTCTATTCAATAAGTGTGATCAATGCTTGTATCGCAATCCATGTCATATTTATGTTCAAACATGCATTTTTGGACTAGGAGATATATACATAGGATAAAATTTGAATGACCTATAATGATCTTCATGACATGATGATTGTTAAATAACATGCTAATGCAAAATGAAAAAGCATGAAATTCATACAACATGCTCACATGGAAAGCATGATTTGATGATTGCATATTCTTAAAAATGCAAAGCTTGTGTGAAAGCTTATGAGACTCAAAATGAATAAAGGATCTTGTATCCGTTCAAAGGAATTTACATTCCAAATGTCTCTCTTTCTTTATTAGTTGAACATGGTTACTATCATACGGATATCACATCCGAAAAAATCAAATAGGGTGCAAAGTCGCTCATGCCATGTTTCGCTTATAAAGTTGGATATAGTTGATCTTTAATTGAAATCAATAATCTCTATATCCTTGCTTTTCCCATGACATTGGTGAAATTGGTTTGACTTCTAATTAGAAACCTTTGTCATTTGCTTTGCCAAATACCATTGTATTTTGGACTTGAGACTTGAATGCTATATGTCTTGTACGCAAAGCATGTTGGATTCACACATTTTCTCAAATAAATCTCCTTGTTTCTCTCAAATTAATTGAAGTGCATAAAGTGACTTATATGTATATGCAAATCTTGCATGCTTCTATCTCTCGTTGCTATGAGTGACCCGGTTGGGGACTACTCCTTTGCCTATATCATGACAAAAAGGGGGAGTAGGATATGGTAAGGGGAGTTGCAAAATATAGAAGCTATTGTGCATTTTGGGGAGAACATACATTGAGGGAGAGTAACCCTTTGAGGGGGAGCATTGCATTTATCATACATTGCATATATTTGGTAATGTTGTGCCTAAATTCTAAAAATGCAAATGCTTGGTATTGTTCTCACATGATTAATCTCACACTTTTCTTGTACGGGAAATGTTAGAAACTTTTTTTAGGGATTGATTATTCTACAAGAGGATTGAAGACTTCAAGTTGCATTCTCTTATCTCTTTGTAATGTAGAATATCATGGTAGTCCCGTAGTTTCTATTTTTTTTGTGAGGAACCATGTGAGTGGTGGTTTTGTCACGAAATAGCCAAAGGGGGAGATTGTAAGGTTCCCATTTGTTGATTGGCTAATTTCGTGGACAAACCACATGTTGGGGTACTTTGTAAGGGTAGCTTAGGTATTGGTTTTATTATTCGAAGCCCTTTGAAGACCTTGTGTTGATAAGCACCGAAGGTAATTTTCTTTGTGCTTACTTGACTTGAAGAGATAGTTGCACACACTCACAACTCATGCATATGTCTTATCTTTGTATGTTGTGTTTATTTGTGTTGTGCATTAATGCCTATTTTCATCTCTTCTTGCATGTTAAATGATTGCATCTAGCTTATTAATTGCCATAACTTGTTAGGAATTAGGATGCATTCACTTCCCACACTTGCACTTCATGATTAGTCTTAAGTGTGGTGTAATTCGTTTCCGTTTGTGTGATCGGAAACGTCTACGCTTGCACGATGGTGTGCATGTCTTAGCGCGATGGTTGACCACTTGAGAAGGTCTCATTCTTCTCTTGGATAAGTGTTAGATTTGGTTTGGTTATTTGGAGTAAGTGTCTAGTTTCAAAAGATTGGATTTAAAGGTTTTAAGTGTTTTCAAAACTGACCTTTGTATGGTCTTGTGACCATAACTTTTTATAAAAAGATTGAAATTAAGTTTTGTAAAATTCTGGACAAACTAGACTCTCATACCTTTCCAACGGTATATTATTCGTAATATTTCATGACCGTTTGGATTGGTTTTGAAATTTCCAAAGTGACCACTAAAACAGGGCATCACAGCTGTTATCCGAATCTGACCTTTGGTCACTCAAATGACCATAACTTTTTCTACAGTTATCCAAATCATGTTTTATTTAGAAAGTAGACTTCCATACCTTTCCAACGGTATATTATATGAAAGGTTTCGATGTCGTTTGGTCATGTTTTGAGTCGCTTGAAAATCAAGCTTTGTGCTGTGACGTCCGCCGCGGTTTCAGTACCGCGGTTTGTGACAGCGGCAGTCGAGCGACAGCAACGTCCTTGCTGTGCCACGGCTACAGTGCCGCGGTTGAGCGACCGTGGCAGGCGAGCCACAGAGATATTTTTAGTGCGTTTTTCCAAAACGACCTCACTTCACTTATGGCCCCTATATATATAACACTTTGACTTTAGGTCAGATAAGAGAGTTCATATCAGATTTCATACTTAGGATATTTTTCAAAGAGAAGAAAAATTCCAAGAACTCATTTTTATTCACTCAAACACTTTTTCATGATCATCAATCATCATCTAGCATCATCTTAGATCATCTAGATGTCATCTAGCATGGATTCTTCATCATACTTTGCTTGGTAAGCTTTTCACTAATATCTTACATATTTTGTGTTTCTCTTATCTAGCAATCTCAATTTAATTACTTGTATGTGATTTTATATTCTTTGAATACAAGATTGAGATTAGTATGATGTATGTTTGAGAAGTTGTATTGTGCTAGCTTATTAGGTTTTGTGCTTAATATTGTTTAGCTAAACTAATTGACATGTCATTTAGCAATTGATATCTAGGGTTGATTTAATTTGAATATATCATCATCCTAGATAAGCATCTAAGGTTCCCTAGCCTTGTTTGTTAATTGAATATTCATACATATTTACATAGGGTTGTGCATCTCTTTTGAGAGATTGAAGTCTTGGTCTAGGGTTGCTATTACAGGCCTGCGGGTAGTAGTGGTGGGTTACAGACCGGGATTAGGCTGTAAACATCATTACAAGTAGTGACTGCGAGGATCGAGCAAATTGGAATAGGGTTGCTAATAAAGGCCCGCTGGGTAGAAGTGAGGGGTTACAGACCGGAGTGTTAGACGAGGTCTACATAGGTTGTAAACTTCATTTCAATTAGTGATTTCGAGTTCCGAGTGTGGCGCACTAAACAGCCCGTGGTTTTTTCCCAGTGGTTGGGTTTCCACGTAAACATCAAGTGTCATTTATTATTTCCGCATCTTATTACACTTGTATGTATATTTGACTTGCTAGGGGTATTTTCGTAAAATTGACATGCACGCGAAAATTGGGTAATAATTAGCTAAAATCTATTCACCCCCCCTCTAGCTTTATATATTAAACACGCCTCCAGGACTTTTCAATTGTCGCTCTACAAACATCGCCTATGTAGAGCGACCTAACAATGCCAAAACTTTGTTCTTCTTCGGAAACAGAGTGTCGCTATACAGAGCGCTGTACGTACATCGCTTTGTATAACGACCGTACAATGACTGAAATAAATCGATTAGGTTTGTACAGTGCCAAACCCAGATGCCATCAGGTCTCAAATGGGCGTTATACGAACAGCGCTATCAACAGCACTTTGTACATCACCTTCACAAAGTGCATGCAACATAAGCCTAATCATGTCAAGGCAAGTAACACACAAGAAGTAATAATTTAAACATGCATGAAGAGATATCAATGAACATGAATTCACACATATAAAACACACAACATGT
Organism: Acer saccharum; assembly: GCA_030490815.1. Taxonomy (NCBI): domain Eukaryota; kingdom Viridiplantae; phylum Streptophyta; class Magnoliopsida; order Sapindales; family Sapindaceae; genus Acer; species Acer saccharum. Next base: position 28,336,873 of record CM059867.1, read on the forward strand.
AAGAATCAGAGATATGCAAGAGTTATGTGTGTGTGCAACTAGATCTCTTCAATGCAAAGTAAGCACAAGTAATTTTACCTTTGGTGTGCTTCTTCTCTTAAGGACTTGAAAGGGCTTTTGTTGTGCAAGAGCACCAACAATCAAATGCCTAAGCTACCCTTACAACAAACCCTACATATGGTTTGTCATCTAAATAAGCCAATCAAGCTTGAGGTACTTACAATCTCCCCATTTGGCTATTTCGTGATAAAACCACCACTCACATTGATCCTCATAATAAAATTGAAACTAAAGGTCAACAAAGATAATCTACATTACAAAGATATAAGAAAAAATAAATAAAACTTCAAGTCTTCAATCTCTTGTAGAACTATCAATCCTTTAAAACAAAAAGATTACACTTTCCAAAGCAAGTGTATGTGAGGTGATCATGTGAAGTTAAAACAAGCATTTGCATTAAAGAATTTCACATTATAGAAAACATGCAACATCATGCAATGAATGTGCAATGCAATGCTCCCCATCAACAGGTTACTCCCCCTCAATATGTAAACTCCCCAATCATATGAATTTGCTACTTTAATTAGCATTCTCCCTCACCACTACTACTCCCCTTTTTTGTCATGAGATGGGCAAAGGAGTATCCCCCAACTGGGTCAATTGTAGTAAAGAGAAATGGTAGCATACAAGTCATTTGCATAATTATATAAGGCACTTTATGCAACTCAATTAAATAGAGAGATACAAGGAGATTTATTTTATGAAAATGTGTGAATTAAAATGCTTTGCATGCAAGACATATTGCATTCAAGTCCAAAGATCAATGGTATTTGGCAAAGCAAATGACAAAGGTTTCCTTTATAAATTCAAACAAATTTCACCATTTGTCATGAATCAAAGCAAGGATATAGAAATTTCATTGAATTCAATTTTTAGAGCAACTATATCCAACTTTATAAGCGAAACATGGTATGAGCGATGATCGTGCCAAATATGTTGTATATTTAGGCCCTAAATTCCATATCTTTTGTTCCATTTTCTTTTCTTTTAGTGTCTCTGATGGGCTTATTGTGCGTAATTGCTAGTATTTATACATTTATGATGTTAGGAGCATGCTGCGGGAATTTCGACTGAAAAATGGGCCAAAAGAAGGCAGAAAGAGGGACATATGGTCACTAGCAGCTCTAAAGTGCGGGTCAAGTGCGGGTCTCAACTGCACTCCACCCGCACTCCAGAATAGACCAAAGACCTGATACCTGAGGTGAAGATAAAGTGCGGGTGCCAACCGCACTTCACCCGCACTCCAGATGAGATCCAAGACCTGATTCTTGAGGAGAATTTAAAGTGCGAGTCATCCAACCACACTCCACCCACACTGTTGCCCAGATCCGGAAGTAGAAAAGTGATAAAGTGCGGGTGAGTGCGGGTCCAGGAACCGCACTCCACCCGCACTCCGCGCGTGTCAGATTACATTTTTAAAGCTTAAGTGACCTATTTTTTGTAACTAATATAAATAGAACATGAAGGGAGCGTTTTTAGTAGCTTTTACACTTAGAATTTCTGCAACTTTACTAAACCTAGATCTAGAAACACCTCTCCCTCTCATCCAAACCCATCTCTACTCATCCAAAGGCAACTAGGAGAATTGGAATCAAGCTTCAATGAAGGAGATTATCTTCAAGGTTTTTCTCTCAATCTTTTCTCTTAGTTTTAATTTGTTGTAATAGAACATGAGTAGCTAAATCCCCCACTAAGGGGTTGATGTGATTAGTTGATGGATATTGGGTTTTTGTAATTAAACTCTATTGTTTATATTCATATCTATCTTTATATTCCATTCTATTGCTTTAAATGATTTCCATTATTGATTTGTCTTGGATACACCCTCTAAGCATGTTGATTTGGTTTCTTTATTGCTTTATTGAATGGAAGGGATTTCCAAAATTTCGGCTCAACAATTGCGGCCTTAATCTAATCTCGATTGAGTTACCTTCACTATACACCCCTAGGTCAGCATTGTGAGAGAATTAGAAGCCTTCATTATACATCCTTGGTTGGCTAATTTAGTGATTTTACGAGAACTAACCTTCGAGTAGAATCCTGTTGAATAACCTCGAGCCTCATCCAATCTCGAACGGGTGGCCTTCACTATACACCCTAGGTCGGCCACTTGTGAGGGAATTGGAAGTCATCGCTATACACCTTAGGATGCCTACGTTAGAAATAGGTTGAGCCATAGTTGGATAGATGAGCTTTCATGATTAGAATCCCAATTGAGCAACTAGCCATAGTTGGTTGCGTAGGAGGGATTAATTGCTAGTAGGAGGTCTTCGCTATACACCTTAGGTTGACCCCTTGCTAGAGATAAATAGCCAATTCTATATACCTTAGGTTGGTTACATTTGTCATAACGTGCTTAATTGAGAGTTTGTTGCCTTGCCCAGTGTTCGCTTACGAGTCCATCAACTCCTTAGTAATATCACTTCATTCGCATCCATTTTTAATCATTGCATTCCTAGTTTAGTTTATATTTGAAACTAAGTATAGCACGGTGTGTATAAAGCTATCTAGAGGGGGGGTGAATAGATTTTACGCTTTTTACCCAATTTTTCGTGTTAGTCAAAATTACGAATTTACCCTCAAGATAATATAAACAACCAAGTGTAATATGGTGCGGAAATTAAATCAACACTTGATTTTTATGTGGAAACCCTCACGGGAAAAACCACGGGCTATGTAAGTAAGCCACACTCGAACCTCGAATCCACTAAATGTGCAAACGATTAAAACCTAATCCCGGAAGTAATCACACACCTACCTAATCCCGGTATGAGTGAACCTAGTCCAATTTGCTTGTGATCTAAGCAACCTAATCCCGATTGCTACACACAAGACTTACCTTCTCTAGAAGAGAATACAACCCCTAAGTGAATATATGTGAATATTCAAAATGCAACATAGAGCAAGGGAAACCCTATATGCTTATTTAAGATGATTAATATGCAATTAAGAACAATCCTAGATATCAAAACTAAATGACATGTCAAATAGTTAAGCTAATCAATATTAAGCACAAAACCTAATATGCTAGCACAATACAACTTCTCAAACATACATCATACTAATCTCAATTTTGTATCCAAAGCATACAAAATAACAATCAAGTAATTAATTGAGATTGCTAGATAAATTAAACACAAAATATGTAAGATATTAGTGAAAAGCTTACCAAGCAAAGTATGATGAAGATTCCATGCAAGATGACATCTAGATGATCTAAGATGATGCTAGATGATGATTGATGATCATGAAAAAGTGTTTGAGTAATTAAAATGAGTTCTTTGTGTATTTTCCTTCTCTTGAAAAATATCCTAAGTATGAAGCATGAATAAAAACTCTTTTTAAGTGACCTAAAATCAAGTTAGCATATATATAGAGGCCATAAGTGAAGTGAGGTCGTTTTGAAAACTCGCCAGAAAAATGCACTGTGCGCTGGTGGACTAGCGCAGGACCAGCGCACAAGCACATTTTGGCTTGAGCGCTGGATGACAGGCGCTGCCACCAACGCCAGTCCAGCGGCGCACACCTGGGCGATTGGCGCTGGTGGCCTTGCGCTGGTCCACACCAGCGCACGACCAGTGGCGCTCCACTGGGCGTTTTGCACCGGTGAGCGGCGCTGGTCGACCGGCGCTGGTGGACCAGCGCACAGCCTACATTTTTGTACCCCACAAGCAATCATGCAAGGGGAACAAAAGTAAACTAAGATGCATCCTAAAAGCCTAAATGCTATGATGTTATAAACACAAGATGCAATCATAAAATCAAGCAAGAAGAGATGTAAATAAGCATTGATGCACAACAAAAAGAAACACAACATACAAAGATTAAACATATGCATGAGTTGTGAGTGTGTGCAACTATCTCTTCAAGACAAGTAAGCACTTAGAATATTACCTTTGGTGCTTGTCAATAATGAGGTCTTCAAAGGGCCTAATGCACTAACAACAACATCTAAACTACCCTTACAAAGAATCCCCATTTATGGTTTGATCACGAAATAAGCCAATTAAAAACAACGGGAATCCTTACAATCTCCCTCTTTGGCTATTTCGTGACAAAACCATCACTCACAATGATTCCTCACAAAAAAAATAGAAACTACGGGATTACAATGATATTCTACATTACAAAGAGATAAGAGAATGCAACTTGAAGTCTTCAATCCTCTTGTAGAATAGACAATCCCTGAAAAGAGTTTCTAACACTTCCAATACAAGAAAAGTGTGAGATTAATCATGTGAGAACAATACCAAGCATTTGCATTTTTAGAATATAGGCACAACATTACCAAATGTATGCAATGAATGATAAATGCAATGCTCCCCCTCAAAGGGTTACTCCCCCTCAATGTTTTATCTCCCCAAAGTGCACAATAGCTTCTCTATTTTGCAACTCCCCTTACCATATCCTACTCCCCCTTTTTGTCATGATATAGGCAAAGGAGTAGTCCCCAACTGGGTCACTCATAGCAACGAGAGATAGAAGCATGCAAGATTTGCATATACATATAAGTCACATTATGCACTTCAATTAATTTGAGAGAAACAAGGAGATTTATTTGAGAAAATGTGTGAATTCAACATGCTTTGCATACAAGACATATAGCATTCAAGTCCAAAATACAATGGTATTTGGCAAAGCAAATGACAAAGGTTTCTAATAAGAATTCAAACCAATTTCACCAATGTCATGGGAAAAGCAAGGATATAGAGATTATTGATTTCAATTTAAGAGTAACTATATCCAACTTTATAAGCGAAACATGGCATGAGCGACTTTGCACCCTATTTGATTTTTCCGAATAAGATATCCGTATGATAGTAACCATGTTCAACTAATAAAGAAAGAGAGACATTTGGAATGTAAATTCCTTTGAACGGATACAAGATCCTTTATTCATTTTGAGTCTCATAAGCTTTTACACAAGTTTTGCATTTTTAAGAATATGCAATCATCAATTCATGCTTTTCATATGAGCATGTTGTATGAACTTCATGCTTTTTCATTTAGCATTAGCATGTTATTTAAGAATCATCATGTCATGGAGATAACTATAGGTCATTCACATCATACTTCCTATGTAAATCTCCTAGTCCAAAAATGCATGTTTGAACATAAATATGACATGGATTGTAAACAAGCAAGGTTCACACTTATAGAATAGAAAAACATATATACATATGTACAACCAAGCTTACTCAAGCAATCAAAAGAAGAGGCATAAGTTATTTCAAATTTTTTGCAAGTTACAAGAATGCAAAATAGCTCTCTTTGCTTGAGTTCCCCATATGGGGTCAATCATAGAACATCACTCCACAAGACATATCCCAATAGATCTACTAAGAGTTTTAAATCGAGTAGCATCTAAGGGTTTAGTAAATAGGTCCGCAAGTTGATCATTAGTACCTACATGTTCAAGTACTATGCATTTATTTTCAACAAGCTCTCTAATGAAGTGATGGCAGATGTCAATATGCTTAGTTCTAGAATGTTGTACCGGATTCTTGGAAATATTAATAGCACTCATGTTATCACAAAAGAGAGTGAGAGTACCTTGATTGAATCCATAGTCTACTAGCATTTGTTTAATCCAAAGGAGTTGTGTGCATCCATTCCCTGCGGCTATGTACTCGGCCTCGGCCGTGGACAAGGAAATCGAGTTTTGCTTCTTGCAAAACCAAGACACCAAGTTGTTGCCTAGAAAGAAGCAACCGCCCGATGTGCTCTTCCTATCATCACAATTTCCTGCCCAATCCGCATCACTAAAGCCAACAAGACTAGCATTAGTGTCAAAAGAGTACCAAATCCCATAGTTGGATGTCCCATTCACATAGCGAATGATCCTCTTCACGGAAGAGAGGTGGGACTCCTTAGGATCCGCTTGGTACCTAGCACACACACCCACACTAAAAGATATATTAGGCCTACTTGCGGTCAAATAAAGCAAGCTACCTATCATGCCCCGATATAGAGTTTGTTCCACACTTTTACCACTAGCATCCTTGCTTAGCTTAAAAGTGGTACTCATGGGTGTATCACAATGTTTGGCTTTCTCTAAACCAAACTTCTTCACTAGGTTCTTAGCATATTTGGCTTGGGTTATGAAAATCCCATCATGCATTTGCCTAATTAGCAAACCTAGGAAATAACTAAGCTCACCAACAAGACTCATCTCAAATTCAAGAGACATGACATCAACAAATTGTTGGACTTTGGTGTTGTTGGTGGAGCCAAACACTATGTCATCAACATATATTTGAGCTATGAAAAGCTCATCATTGCCTCTCTTGATGAACAGTGTCTTGTCAACACTATCTCTTGTGTAGTTATTGTCAACAAGAAATTGAGTGAGGCGCTCATACCAAGCCCTCGGTGCTTGTTTCAACCCATAAAGTGCCTTTTTGAGGCGATAAACATGATTGGGGTAGTGTGCATCCACAAACCCCTTAGGTTGTTCAACAAACACTTCCTCTTGCAAGAAGCCATTGAGGAAGGCACTCTTGACGTCCATTTGGTGCAATTTGAACTTGTGCACACAAGAGATGGACAAGAGAAGCCTAATGGACTCTAAACGGGCAACGGGAGCAAAAGTCTCCTCAAAGTCGATACCCTCAATTTGAGAGTACCCTTGTGCTACAAGTCTAGCCTTGTTCCGCACTATGTGGCCATCCTCATCGGATTTGTTCCTAAATATCCATTTGGTGCCTATGACATTAGTGGTCTTAGGCCTAGGAACTAGAGTCCAAACCTCATTCCTTTCGAATTGGTTTAGCTCTTCTTGCATGGCAAGAACCCAAAATTCATCATTTAAGGCTTCTTCAACCTTTTTGGGTTCAATTTGAGAGGAGTAGCATGTATAGCTAATAAGATTAGCAAGTTGACGTCTAGTCCTAACACCCTCATTAACCTCTCCAATGATATCTTCTTTATCATGGAGTTTCCTAACCCATGGAGCGGGTTCTTTAGAGTCCAAGAGAGGAACTCTATCAATAGGTTGTGTGTCATTATTGTTGACATTAGATGTCCCAACATTAGGTGACACCACAAACTCCTTCAAAGGAGAACCATCACTAAAAATAACCTCCTCCTCATGATCATTTGACTTGAGCCTAGTATCATCAAATAAGACATTGGATGATTCCATAACACTTAGAGTCTTTAAATTGAAAACTCTATAGGCTCTACTATTTAAGGCATAGCCAATAAAAATACCCTCATCACTCTTAGCATCGAATTTGCCAAGTTGATCACGGTCATTCAAAATGTAGCATTTGCTTCCAAAAGTGTGAAAGTAGCTAACATTTGGCCTCTTGCCTTTCCATAACTCATAGGAGGTGTTTCTAGTACCGGGCCTTAGGAACACTCTATTTCCTATATAGCAAGCCGTGTTGATGGCTTCGGCCCATAGGTTCCTAGGGACATTGTTGCTAAGCAACATCACACGGGCCATCTCTTGAAGGACCCTATTTTTCCTCTCAACAACTCCATTTTGTTGAGGTGTCCTAGGAGCAGAAAATTCATAGGAGATGCCTAAACCATTACAAAAGGTTTCAAAGGTGGCATTCTCAAATTCCCTCCCATGGTCACTTCTAATCCGTTTAATGCTTTTAATATTAGAGTTCATTTCATTTTGAATTTTATTACAAAGCATTTTAAACTTATCAAAAGTTTCGGATTTTTCTCTAAGAAAATATGTCCATGTAAATCTAGAGAAATCATCAACACAAACAAAAATGTATCTCTTTCCACCCAAACTTTCGGTTTGCATGGGACCCATTAGGTCCATGTGGAGAAGCTCAAGTGGCTCCTTGGTGGTGAGATACTTACCCTTATTGTGCATGCTTTTAGTTTGCTTTCCTTGTTGGCAAGGTCCACAAATACCATTGGCTTTCTTCCCAAGCTTAGGGAGGCCACGCACACAATTGAACTTTCCAAGGGTCCGTAGATCCCTAAAGTTTATGTGGCCAAGTCTTTCATGCCACAACTCAATTTGCTCATCCATGGACACATGATTAGATACAATTCTAGCTTCAAGACAATAACAATTGTCGCTAGATCTCATGCCCTTTAACAAGGTTTGTCCATCGGGTTTTAGGATAGAGCAATAATCTTTAGAAAACAAGACGAAATATCCTTTATCACTAAGATGTGAAATGCTTATTAAATTGGCTTTCAAGCCATCAACAAATAAAGCATTGGATAAGGAGGGTAATCCGGGAACGGAAATGGTTCCTTTCCCTACAACATTTCTTTTGTATCCATCACCAAAAGTGACATTTCCACCTTCCTCCATAACAAGAGTCTCGAAGAAACTCTTGTTTCCCGTCATGTGCCTAGAGCACCCACTATCCAAATACCAAAAATTAGAAGAATTTGCCTTCAAGGCTATTTGTGCAACATGGCAAACATTTTCATTCTTTCTAATTCACTTAGCAACAATTTTAGCTTTCTTAGTGGTCTTTGGTACATATGCTCTACTATTTCTAGGATCATGCAAATCAATATTTTCATTCCTAGAAACATGCATCTTGGCTCTATTCTTTTTCTTTTCAATCATGCTTTGTTTTCTACACATTTTAATATATTGAAAACAATTTGGTCTAATATGACCATCACAACCACAAAAGTGACAAATAGGGATGAAAAAAGGAATCATACCTTGCCTTTGAGCACGTTCATGTCTTTATGGATAAGTGGGTTCAATCCATCTTCGTTGTTGAACCGGTCTTGGTTGCTTCCAAGCTTGAGGTTGCATGATTGGTCTCTTTCCTTTGTAAGCCAATTTGGGAGGAGTGTTGGCTTGAGGAACCTTAGGAGGTTGAGGTTAAGATTTCCTTCTTGGCCCCATTTTCACTTGTACATTAGAACATTGTCCTACTTCTAACTTTTTTCTAGGAGATTGCACAAATGAAATTTCTTCGTTCTTCAAGCTCTTGACAAACACTGTCTTGTTAGAGGTTGAGACTTTCTTGCCATCTTCATACCCAAGACCTCTCTTGTCACTTGGACTCTTTCTAACACCAAGTAAATGATCAAGCTTCTTGGTGCTAGAATCTATCCTAGCCAAGAACCCTTTAACCTCAACAAGTTCCCTCTTCAAGCCTTCTTCACTTCTCTTGGATAAGTCTAACTCCTCAATTAACTTATCCTCTCTCCTCTTCAATCTTTCCACTTGTTCACTTAAGTGGTCATTGTGAGCCGAAAGTTCAAGGTTTTCTTCTCTCAACCTCTCAATCTTTCTTGTGCTTTTGAGTGCTAAATCATTGAACTCGGCATGATATTTAGCAAGCACCTTTTGCTCCACAAACTTCTTTTTGGAACTAGAAGAGGAGTCACTTTCTTCTTCACTATAGTCAATTTCCTCTTGACTCATCTCCTCCTTTTGACTAGCACTTTTGCTCTTGTGAGAAGAGGCAAAAGCTAGGAAGTTAGCCATGAGCTCTTCTTCACTAGAAGACTCATCTTCCTCATTGGAGTCATCACTACTCCCACTCCATGTGGCGGCCATCACTTTACCCTTCTTCCTTTCATTGTGATTAGCACATTCGGGGGCAAAGTGACCAATCCCACCACATTCAAAGCATCGGACCCCTTTCCTTTCGGTCCTCTCTTGTCTAGGCTCAAACTTCTTGAAGGAACTCTTTTTTTTTCAAATCTTGTCCTCTTGACCCAAATCCCTTCTTTTTCTTGAACCCCATAACCTTGTTGAACCTTTTCACAAATAAGGCAAGGTCTTCATCCGATTCATGCTTTGCCTCCTTTGCATCCTTAGATGCTTTCAAAGCTATTCCTTTAGACTTCTTAGGAGGAGTAGTGGTGCTAGGAGCCTTCCTAGACTCATATGCAAAGAGACGCCCAATTACCTCACTTGGCTTCATATCCATGTAGCCACTATTTTCTTCTATGGCCGTCACCTTTGATTCAAACCTATCGGGGAGAGATCTCATAATTTTTTTGCTTGACTCTCCTATCCGAATACGGGTCTCCGAGTTGATGGCTTTGATTTACTATGTCCATCAATTTGATTTCGAAGTCATTGAAGCATTCATCCTCTCCCATCCTAAGTAACTCAAATTGAGTTTGGAGGACTTGAAGCTTGGACTCCTTCACCACCTCGGTTCCCTCATGTGCAACTTGAAGGATGTCCCATGCCACTTTTGCAATCTGAGTATTCTGAATAAGCTTGTACTGATTCTCATCCATTGCACACATAATGGCATGCATCGCCTTCCTATTCCACTTTGAAGCCTCAAACTCTTGCACATTCCATTCTGCCTTAGGCTTCAAAACATCTTCTCCTCCACCCGCGGGAGTCATCATAGGGAGATCATATCCGTCTTCCACCGCCATCCATGCACGGTCATGAATTTGGCATATGTAGGATTCCATCTTCCCTTTCCATTGGGAATAGTTCAATCTGGTAAGAAGTGGAGGCCTTGTGCTAGAAGCTCCTTCGTGGCCACCACCATTTCCACCGTTTCCACTCATAGTGTTTATGAATGAATGAAATGAATGCAAATGTATGAATAATCAAAAATCACACAAAATGCAAAACATACCAAAATAAGCAAGGATCACCTATGTATGTCTAGGAAACCGCTCTGATACCAATTGAAACTAAGTATAGCATGGTGTGTATAAAGCTATCTAGAGGGGGGGTGAATAGATTTTACGCTTTTTACCCAATTTTTCGTGTTAGTCAAAATTACGAATTTACCCTCAAGATAATATAAACAACCAAGTGTAATATGGTGCAGAAATTAAATCAACACTTGATTTTTACGTGGAAACCCTCACGGGAAAAACCATGGGCTATGTAAGTAAGCCACACTCGAACCTCGAATCCACTAAATGTGCAAACGATTACAACCTAATCCTGGAAGTAATCACACACCTACCTAATCCCGGTATGAGTGAACCTAGTCCAATTTGCTTGTGATCTAAGCAACCTAATCCCGATTGCTACACACAAGACTTACCTTCTCTAGAAGAGAATACAACCCTAAGTGAATATATGTGAATATTCAAAATGCAACATAGAGCAAGGGAAACCCTATATGCTTATCTAAGATGATTAATATGCAATTAAGAACAATCCTAGATATCAAAACTAAATGACATGTCAAATAGTTAAGCTAATCAATATTAAGCACAAAACCTAATATGCTAGCACAATACAACTTCTCAAACATACATCATACTAATCTCAATTTTGTATCCAAAGCATACAAAATAACAATCAAGTAATTAATTGAGATTGCTAGATAAATTAAACACAAAATATATAAGATATTAGTGAAAAGCTTACCAAGCAAAGTATGATGAAGATTCCATGCAAGATGACATCTAGATGATCTAAGATGATGCTAGATGATGATTGATGATCATGAAAAAGTGTTTGAGTAATTAAAAATGAGTTCTTTGTGTATTTTTCTTCTCTTGAAAAATATCCTAAGTATGAAGCATGAATAAGAACTCTTTTAAAGTGACCTAAAATCAAGTTAGCATATATATAGAGGCCATAAGTGAAGTGAGGTCGTTTTGAAAACTCGCCAGAAAAATGCACTGTGCGCTGGTGGACCAGCGCAGGACCAGCGCACAAGCACATTTTGGCTTGAGCGCTGGATGACAGGCGCTGCCACCAGCACCAGTCCAGCGGCGCACACCTGGGCGATTGGCGCTAGTGGCCTTGCGCTGGTCCACTCCAGCGCACGACCAGCGGCACTCCACTGGGCGTTTTGCGCCGGTGAGCGGCGCTGGTGGACTAGCGCACAGCCTACATTTTTGTACCCCACAAGCAATCATGCAAGGGGAACAAAAGTAAACTAAGATGCATCCTAAAAGCCTAAATGCTATGATGTTATAAACACAAGATGCAATCATAAAATCAAGCAAGAAGAGATGTAAATAAGCATTGATGCACAACAAAAAGAAACACAACATACAAAGATTAAACATATGCATGAGTTGTGAGTGTGTGCAACTATCTCTTCAAGACAAGTAAGCACTTAGAATATCACCTTTGGTGCTTGTCAATAATGAGGTCTTCAAAGGGCCTAATGCACTAACAACAACATCTAAACTACCCTTACAAAGAATCCCCATTTATGGTTTGATCATGAAATAAGCCAATTAAAAACAACGGAAATCCTTACAATATTATATTCTCATTCACACTTCACACCACCAATCATTCACCTTTACTTTTATGCACGCTAGTTTTATTAATCCAAATCTAATTGAAAATAAATATAAACGTGTCCTAAAGTAATCTAGAGGGGGGGTGAATAGATTTTAAACATTTTTTACCCAATTTTTCGAGATTAGTCCAAATTACGAAAAAGCCCCAATCTAGTCAATATACAAAAATAAGCATACAAGGCGGAAATTAAAGGACACATAATATTTACGTGGAAACCCACACGGGGAAAAACCACGGGCTGTTATGTGCGCCACACGAGAACCTCGAATCCACTATTTGCAAATACGATTACAAATTAGGTTGACCACATCACACCTAAATTTACTAATCCATCTTTGCTACCCGCGGGCCTTTAATAGTGACTCTAGTCCCTTGCTTGCAAACTACCTAAGAGGTAAATACAAGACTTGTCTCTAAAGTGAAGAGATAGCACAACCTAAGGTGAATATGTGAAATACTCAAGATGCTAAAAATGCAAGGTTAGACATTTAAGCTTATCTAGGCATGGATGAACATGTTAGACATTCCTAGATATCATATTACTAGATGACATGCATAAAACAATACTAAATAAGCAACCAAAATCCTATATGCATTATCTATCACAAAACAACTCACAAACCACAATAAAACAATCTTGAAGCTAAGTCAAGTCATAAAGATGCAATCTTGAATCAATTCAAGTGATAAAAAGGCTATCTTGTAAAGCAAGAACATATAGATATGAGAATGATGTTCTAGATACAAGTCATGTGAGCAAAACTAAAAACCCTAAATGAAATCAACCTAGAATCATGCTAGATGATGAATGAAAGATGCAAGATAAAGGGTTTTGTGATTTTGAAGCTTAAAGATGAAGTCTTGATACCTTGAAGTGGAAGATGCTCAAGAAGCTCTCAAATATGTAATTTTTGGTCTAAAAAACGAGCCAAGGCTGTCAAGACATATATAAATGGGACCCAAGTGAAGTGACATCATTTTGAAAAAATTGCCTGAAATTGCCTTGGGCGCTGTTCAGGTCGCTATACGTAGAGCGACTTGAACAGCGCCTTCAGAAGAAGATGAAACGTCTTCAGCATGGGTGCTGTTCAAAACAGCGCTTTTGAACAGCGCCTGAACAACGCCAATATTCTGATCTGCTCGGCTAAGGAAGGGCGCTGTACGTACAGCGCCTACACAAAAAATGCATCAGGTCTGATGCAAAAATTGACCCATTCTCATCAGGTCTGAAGGGGGCGCTGTTCGTACAGTGCCTTGTAGAGCGCTTTGAACAGCGCCCTTTGCAACAAATGTACTCCTAGGACTAATGCATGGCAAGGCTTTGGGAATACAAAATGCAATCATCAAAATAAGCAAATAATGTGAGTGTGTGCAACTATATCTCTTCAAAATAGAGTAAGTCAAGAAATCCACCTTCCTTGAAGCTCTTGATCACACAATGAGGTTTTCTTCCATTCTAAGCTACCCTTACATATAGAACCCCATTGTGATTTTGCCAATGAAATACGCCAATCAAAAGTGAGGCACTTACACTAATCATAGCTACCTCTAATTTCTGTGGACGACCCTTGCTTGCCACCATACTTGTGTTTTTTTTAAAGCCCTTTTAAGGATTGCTAGGTTTATAAATATTGTTGATGGATCTTTTTAAACGGCAAAAATTCCTGTAGTATGCTTCTAACATTACAAATGTATAAATACCTGCAATTATGCACAATAAGCCCATCAGAGACATTAAAACAAATGAAAATGTAACAAAGGATATGGAATTTAGGGCCTAAATAATAACATATTCGGCACGATCAAGCGACTTTGCACCCTATTTGATTTTTCCAGGTAAGATACCCATATGATAGTAGCCATGTTCAACCAATAAAGAAAGAGAGACATTTGGATTTTAAAATCCTTTGAACGGATACAAGATCCTTTATTCATTTGAGTCTCATTAGCTTTTCACACATTGTTTTGTATTTAAGAATTGCAATCATCAATTCATGCTTTTTTAATTTGAGCATGTCATTTGAATTTCATGCTTTTCATATTTTAAGCATGTCATTTAAGAATCATCATGTCATGGAGATCATTATAGGTCATTCAATAAGTACTTCCTAAGGCAATCTCCTAGTCCAAAAATGCATGTTTGAATATAAATATGACATGGATTGCAATCAAAGCATGGTTCACACTTATTGAAGTTAAAACATATAAACATATGTGCAACCAAGATACTTATGTAATTAATAAAGAAGCATAATTTTTTTAAAATTTTTGCATGCAACAAGTATGCAATTGCTCTCTTTGCTTGAGTTCCCTATATGGGGTCAATCACCAATCACATTAATCCATGAGATATATCCCAATAGATCTACTAAGTGTTTTAAACCTAGTTGCATCTAAGGGTTTAGTAAATAAGTCCGCTAGTTGATCATTTATACCTATATGTTCAAGTAAAATGCATTTGTTCTCAACTAGTTCTCTTATGAAATGATGTCGGATGTCAATATACTTTGTCCTAGAATGTTGTACCGAATTCTTGGAAATTTTAATAGCACTCATATTATCACAAATAAGGGTTAGAGTACTTTGATTGAATTTATAGTCGACAAGCATTTGCTTTATCCAAAGGAGTTGTGTACATCCACTCCCCGTGGCTATATATTTGGCTTTGGCCGTAGACAAGGAAATCGAATTTTTCTTCTTGCAAAATCGAGACACCAAGTTGTTCCCTAGGAAAAAGCAAGCGTCCGATGTGCTCGTCCTATCATCACAATTTCCTGCCCAATCCGCATCACTAAAGCCAACTAAACTAGCATTAGTGTCAAAAGAGTACCAAATCCCATAGTTGGATGTCCCATTCACATAACAAATTATTCTCTTAATGGAAGAGATATGAGACTCTTTAGGATTCGATTGGTACCTAGCACACACACCCACACTAAAAGATATATCGGGCCTACTTACGGTCAAATAAAGCAAGCTTCCAATCATGCCCCGATATAGAGTTTGTTCTGCACTTTTTCCACTAGCATCTTTGCTAAGTTTCAAAGTGGTACTCATGGGTGTATCACAATGTTTGACATTTTCAAGACCAAACTTCTTTACTAGGTTTTTAGCATATTTAGCTTGGGTTATAAAAATCTCATAATTTAATTGCCTAATTTGCAAACCTAGGAAGGAACTTAGCTCACCAACAAGACTAATCTCAAATTCATGAGACACAACATCATCAAATTGTTGGACTTTAGTATTGTTGGTAGAGCCAAACACTATATCATCAACATATATTTGAGCTATAAATAGCTCATCATTGTCTTTCTTGATGAATAGAGTTTTGTCAACACTACCCTTAGTGTAGTTATTGTCTATAAGAAATTGAGTGAGGCGTTGATACCAAGCTCTTAGTGCTTGTTTCAACCCATATAAAGCCTTCTTGAGGCGATAGACATGGTTAGGGTAGTGAGCATCTACAAACCCTTTGGGTTATTTAACAAACACTTCCTCTTGTAATAAGCCATTGAGGAAGGCACTATTGACGTCCATTTGGTGCAATTTGAACTTGTGCACATAAGAGATGGACAAGAGAAGCCTAATGGACTCTAGAAGGGTAACAGGAGCAAATGTCTGCTTAAAGTCATTACCCTCAATTTGAGAGTACCCTTGTGCAACAAGTTGCACGCTATGTTGCTTTCCTCATCGGATCTGTTCCTATATATCCACTTGGTGCCTATGACATTAGTGTCCTTAGGCCTAGGAACTAGAGTCCAAATCTTAATCTTTTCAAATTGGTTTAGCTCTTCTTGCTTGGCAAGAACCCAAAACTCATCATTCAAGGCCTCGTCAACCATTTTGGGTTCTATTTAAGAGGTGTAGCAAGTATAGATAATGAGATTAGCTATTTGACGCCTAGTCCTAACACCCTCATTCACTTCTCCAATGATGTCATCTTTATCACGGAGTTTTCTATCCCATGGAGCGGGTTCTTTTGAGTTCAAGAAAGGAACTCTATCAAGAGGTTGTGTGTCCTCTTTATCAAGGTTAGACGTCCTAACATTAAGAGTCTCCACAACTTTCTCCAAGGGAGAGTCATCAACTATAGCAACCTCCTCCTCATGGTCATTTATTATCATCATTGATGACATTGGAAGATTCTATGACACTTTGAGTTTTCAAGTTGAAAACTCGATAGACTCTATTATTTAAGGCATAGTCAATAAAGATACCCTCATCATTCTTAGCATTAAACTTGCCAAGTTGATCACTGTCATTTAAAATGTATCACTTGCTTCCAAAAGAGTGGAAGTAGCTAACATTTGGCTTTCTACCTCTGCACAACTCATAGGAGGTTTGCCTAGTTCCGGGCCTTAGGAAAACTCTATTTCCTATATAGCAAGCCGTATTGACGGCTTCGGCCCATAGGTTCCTAGGGACATTGTTACTAAGCAGTATCACACGGGCCATCTCCTGAAGGACCCTATTATTCCTCTCAACAACTCTATTTTGTTGAGATGTCCTAGGCGCTGAAAACTCATGGGAGATGCTTAAGCTATTGCAATAGCTTTCAAAGATGGCATTCTCAAACTCTCTCCCATGATCACTTCTAGTCTGTTTAATGCTTTTAATGTTAGTCTTTTTCATTTTCAAGTTTATTGCAATGTATTTTAAATTTATCAAAAGTTTCGGATTTTTCTCTTAGGAAATATGTCCATATGTACCTAGAGAAATCATCAATACAAACAAAAATGTATCTCTTTCCACCTAAACTCCGGTTTGCATAAGACCCATAAGATCCATATGGAGAAGCTCTAGAGGCTTCTTAGTGGAGAGATACTTATCCTTCTTGTGTATGCTTTTGGTTTGTTTTCCTTGTTGGCAAGGTCCACAAACACCATTGACTTTTTTTCTAAGCTTGGGAAGGCCACGCACAACATTGAACTTATCTAGGATTTGTAAATCCTGATAGTTCATGTGGCCAAGTCTTTCATGCCACAACTCAATTTGCTCCTTGGATATATTACAAGAAACAACTCTAGCCTCAAGACAATAGCAATTGTCACTAGATCTCATACCATTCAATAAGGTTTGTCCATTGGGCTTTAGGATTGAGCAATCATCTTTACTAAACTAGACGGAAAATCCTTCATCACTAAGATGATAAATGTTTATTAAATTGCCTTTCAAGCCATCGACAAATAAAGTATTGGATAAGGAGGGTAATCTGGGAATGGAAATGGTTCATTTTCCTACGACTCTTTTTTTGGATCCATCACCAAAGGTGACACATCCCCCTTCCTCCATGACAAAAGTCTCGAAGAAACTCTTATTTCCCATCATGTGCCAAGAGCACCCACTATCTAAGTACCAAAAACTAGAAGAATTTGCCTTCAAGGCAATTTGAGCAACATGGCAAAAATAAGCATTTCTTCTAATCCACCTAGGTGAAACATTTTCTTTCCTAGTGGTTAATGGTACATGGGCTCTAGATGTCCTAGGATCATGCAAATTGGTTTCATTATTCCTACATGCATCTTGGCTTTAGCCTTTTTCTTTCCTATCATGCTTTTAACTCTACGCATTTTAATATAAAGAAAGGAATTTGGTTTAATATGACCATCAATACCACAAAAATGACATGTAGGTATAAAGTTAGAAATCATATCATAACCTTGAGTATGCATTGGAGCCTTCCCATGTCTTTATGGTTGTCTTGGTTGTTGATAAGGATCTCTCCTTCTTTGTTGTTGACCAAGACTTGGTTGCTTCCTCGGTTGAGCTTGAATGATAGGTCTTTTCCGTTGATGGACTTTAGGTTGAGGGAAGTTAGCTTGAGGAGCTCTTATAGGATGAGCATGAGGTGGACTTCTTGATGCCACTTTCACTTGAGAACTTCTTGAACACTCTCCTAGGTCAATTTTCTTACTAGGTAATTGATGAAGAGGAGACTCCTTAAAGTTCATGCTCTTGACAAATACGGTCTTGCTTGGAGTGGAGGACACTTTGTCATCTTCAAACCCAAGACCCCTCTTGTCACTTGGCCTATTTCTAACATCTAACATGTGGTTAAGTTTTTTAGTGCTAGAGCCCATCTTGGCTATCAATTCTCTAGCATATTCAAGCTCCCTGTTCATCCTTTCTTCACTTCTCTTAGATAAGTCTAACTCCTTTCTTAGCTTATCTTCATTCTCCATGGTTCTCACCACTTCTTCACTTAAGTGGTCAACTTGTGTTGTGAGCTCTAGGTTTTCTTCCTTCAATTTCCTAGTTTCTCTCTTGTTCTTTAACCTTGAACTCTCAAACTTGACTATGTCGTCTTGAAGATCCATTCTATCCACATTTCCATTTGTGGAGTGAGATGAAGAGCCATCATCACTTGAGTCAATTTCCTCTTGACTTTTATCCTCTTCTTCACTAGCACCTTTGCTCTTATGGGAGGAGACAAAAGCTATGAAGTTAGATGATCATGAATGATGCTAGATGATGTTTGGTGCACATGGATAAGTGTTTGAGTGATTAAAGGTGAGTTCGTTTGTGAATTTTTATCTTGGAAAATATGCTAAGTCAAAAATCTGATTTTGAACTCTCTAATTCAACCTAAAGACAAAAAGATGCATATATATAGGTTGTCAAAATGAAACTATGGCGATTTGATAAGTTGACACAAATTTGCCTTGGGCACTGTACGAGTCGTTGTACGTAGAGTGACTTGTACAGCACCTACCTGGGAAAATGGAGAACACTCTTCATTGTCGCTCTACGAACAGGGCTTCTGTAGAGCGACCCAATAGCACCAAAACTTTATCTTCTCAGGAAACAGAGTGTCGCTGTATAGAGCGTTGTACGTACAACAACCAAAATAAATCGATCAGGTCTGTACAGCGCCAAACATAGATGCCATCAGGTCTCAAATGAGCTCTGTATGAACAGCGCTATCAACAGTGCTTCGTACAGTGCTTTCACAAAATGCATGCAACCTAAGCCTAATCATGTCAAGGCAAGTAACACACAAGGTGTAATCATTTAAACATGCATGAAGAGATATCACTAAACATGAATGCACACATATAAAACACACAACATACAAGAATTAGAGATATGCAATAGTTATGTGTGTGCAACTAGATCTCTTCAATGCAAAGTAAGCACAAGTAATTTTACCTTTGGTGTGCTTCTTCTCTTGAGGACTTGAAAGGGCCTTTGTTGTGTAAGAGCACCAACAATCAAATGCCTAAGCTACCTTTACAACAAACCCCATACATGGTTTGTCACCAAAATAAGCCAATCAAACTTAAGGTACTTACAAAAGTGATCCAAGCAGTGTGAACATAATGGAAGAGCTTCCAAATTTTATGATTTCTTGCTCAAATCTTGTCGACACATCCTATTCTATCACCTTTGAAGTCAGTGCAAATGTCGTCTGGTATAGCCCTAATTGCTAGATGATAACGTCAATGAATCCGAATAAAAATGCTGTAGTTCTTTGGATCATCCACATTCTCTCTAAGTTCCACCAGATTTTAACTGTGCTCCCACAGTTCATAGCTTCAATAAGGCTATGGACACTACTGGCGATGAACACCTATGCAAATGGTGTGAACCACATGCTTGATACCTAACAAACACTTAAAACCCTTTGTAAGCTCAATGTTTATTGAATTGTACCCAAAAGTTAGAGAAGTCTAGAATATATTTGAAGAGTTAAAAGAGTCAAAAGAGTGAGAGTGAGATACCTTTGGGAACAAGGAGATGCCATGGAGCAAGTAGAGAGGAGGAACAATCACATAAAAGAGTGTAGGCAATGAAAGTATAAGTGTAGCCCATAACAGAAAGATACAATATCCCGTTTGGGCATCGAATTTGATCTTTCCTTGGCCATAAATGAAAGGGTAGTACTTTGATAAAAATACTTGAAACAACCCCTCGGACCACCTCTTGAATTAAAGAGAAATGTCCAAAGTTGTTGGAGCCACTCACAAAAAGGCCTCTCTATTTGGATTATAAAAAACTGACTTCCATCCTCGGCATTGGATGGTCAAGCTAGTCACGACATCTTCAACTGCACAGCCATATATCAATCCCATCTGCATGTTCATGACAAAAATCGATCGAAAGGTAAATTTCATAAACTTCCTCCTATCCTGGATAAAATAAAGACAGACTCTTCAGATGCCTATTTTATCGAAAATCCCTTAAAAATATGCTAGAAACTTTTTGTACCAGACAAAAAATATAAATTCGATCGAAATTGTTTGTATTTCAGCCAAACCTGAAAGGAGTTTTGTGAATTTATACAAATTTAAGTAGAATTATTAAAAAGAAAAAAAATACCTCTGTGCCCCAATTCTTGACAAATTTTTTTGGCCTTCTTTTTGGCTACTATGTCACTATTTCATCTGTAATCTTTCCGATATTTTCTACAAGAAAGACTTTCTCTTTTATGGAAACAGTTAGTGCCATAGTACATAGCCACGTCATAGCTGCCAGTCCCGGCAAGCGCAACCTTCGTGATCATCAAGATTTTACAGAACTCAAAATAACTTCTGAAAATGAAAAAAAAACAAAAATAAATAAATTGAATTTGCTAGAGTGAATTTTGTGTTTTGGAAAAAATGATGACATGCATGTTGTTGGAGTAGAGATCATTTGGAGTGGTATTATAATAGATCTGTGGATGCTGAACGAATGCTATTTCGTGTCCACTCTTTTCATCCATGAAAAAACACAACGCTTCTCAAATGGAATCCGCGTTGTTTGCAAACATATCATAGTCTAAGTTCAAGATGATTGAACCATTGCTGATCTCCGATGGTACTCTTATCTGCATATTACGTATATATGATTAATAATTATGAGTCATGCTATGGTACTGCTACCACACGAGTTTAAATATACCCACATTGACGCATTTATGCCTCTCACATCAATTATAATCTAAAACAAATGAAATATTAGATAATAAATATATGTTCTACAATTTGTACAGTTTAATATTTCAAGGTAAATTAAAATTATAGTTATATATACCTGCACAATTGATTGATGATTCTGCTTTGTTACTTCATCATTCCATTCTGAAAATCCATCGTGTTCATCTCTTATTTCTTTCGAAATGCTTCCCTTTGTAATGGCTGATTCGATCCGAGTTTCCATATCCTCGTATTTTTTCTACATGTTTGCACAACCAAATTGGCTTAAAGTACACTTAAAACAAATATTAGACATTGTCATCATGCACATATATTTTTTCGATTGACTCATCAAGTATTTAAAATTAACATTAATTTTTTATCTATTTTTGGTAAGCAAATAAAATAAAATAAAATAAAGGAAAAAAGAATTGGACACATCATTAAAAATAAATGTGTTTTAAACAGAAGCATTGGAGACCAAATTTTGAGTTGATTGTCTATCAAGTCTATCTTTATGCCACATCTATTTTAGAACCAAATTGGATTCCGATGGACATGGTCATGACCAAAAGAGCCATTAACAAGACCGTTGCAAAGAATTAATCAAATCAAGATGAGAGAAACTAAAGCTTGCCACATAGGAAGTAAGTCTCTTGACGTTTTTATCATGTCAACAATTTTTTGTATGTAGGCCATTTTTACATTGGAGATGCTCTTAGCTAGCAAATCAAAACACTAACAAAACTTTCCTTCAACAACTTCAAAAGTAGGGAATTATATTAAAAATTCAGTACAATTCACTATAAATTAGGTATCTGAGCCAATAAGGGGACTAGAAGAGAAAGAAATTTGAATAATATGGAACATATAACAGGAATTAAGACTACATATATCTCTCTCTAAATTCAATATATGAGCTAGTAATTAATTGTACACTTAAAAGATAAAGAAATTTGAATAATACAAGTTGTCAATCCTATATGGTAAATATAACAGTCACATGTATATACAAGATAAGTTGGCTAGCAAGCCAAAACACTAACAAAACTTTCCTTCAATAACATCAAAACTATGGAATTATATTAAGAGTAATGTTAGACATCAAACCACTATCACAACTTTTCAATTGCAACTCATGTGGTAGTTGAGATGTCAATTAGTGAGTGGATATATGGGTAAGTAAGGTAAATGTATCATTATTAATGTATATCCACTCACCAATTGACACATCAACTGCCACATGAGTTGTGATTGAAAAGTTATGATAGTAGTTGTGATATCTAGCATTCCTCTTATATTAAAAATTCAATATAATTCATTGTAAATTAGGTATCTGATCCAATAAGGGGATTAAAAATAGAGAGAAATTTGAAAAATATGGAAACTTATAGGAACAAAGACTATTACATTAGCTTGATTTAAATGAATGGATGAGTGTGTTGCCACATCATTTGGACACCAGATTTGGGCACCAAATTTGGGCAAAGTAGCATTACTCTTCATTTAAATCAAGCAAATATAATACAATCTAAATAAATAGATGAGAGTGTTGCCACGTCATTTGGGCACCAAATTTGGGCAAAATAGCATTACTCAATAAAGTAATGCTACTTTGCCCAAATTTGGTGCCCAAATTTGGCGCCCAAATGACGTGGCAACACTCTCATCCATTAATTTAGATTGTATTATATTTACTTGATTTAAATGAATGGATGAGAGTGTTGCCATGTCATTTGGGCACCTGATTTGGGCACCAAATTTGGGCAAAGTAGCATTACTCATGATGTATATACATGTTACTATGTTAGTTAGCACAACAAAAATCTAATAAAACTTTCATTGGACAACATCAAAAGTATGGAATGTTATAGTGAAAATAGACAAATTATACTTTGAGCTCACCCCTCTCTTCCCTTAAAAGTATATATAGTCAAGTACATTGAGTGATAAGATCAACCTATCTCTCCCACCATTACTTATCTTTTCCTCGATTGCATTAGCATTTGAGACATGGCTTTTTCTACGAGCAAAACTTCAATTTTCTTTGTGATTATCTTCTTTTGTGTACCTTGTTTCGAATGTAGAAAGGTGTTGATGAGCATGGAGAATATGAAGGTCCCTAATTTTCTAGCACACAATTTGTTTGTGGCTGCTCTTTTTCCCAGTGGACAACGTTCTACAATGGTTAAAGATCAAAGGTGGAATTCCATGGATGACGTTGTTGACACTCGCCGAACTTTGGAGTCAAGTCCGAGCCCTGGAATTGGTCACCCAAGCGCTGGAATTGGTCACTCCATGCACGATGTTGCTGACACTCGCCGAACTTTGGAGTCAAGTCCGAGCCCTGGAATTGGTCACCCAAGCGCTGGAATTGGTCACTCCATGCACGACGTTGCTGACACTCGCCGAACTTTGGAGTCAAGTCCGAGCCCTGGAATTGGTCACCCAAGCGCTGAAATTGGTCACTCCGTGCATGACGTTGCTGACACTCGCCGAACTTTGGAGTCAAGTCCGAGCCCTGGAATTGGTCACCCAAGCGCTGGAATTGGTCACTCCGTGCACGACGTTGCTGACACTCGCCGAACTTTGGAGTCAAGTCCGAGCCCTGGAATTGGTCACCCAAGCGCTGGAATTGGTCACTCCGTGCACGACGTTGCTGACACTCGCCGAACTTTGGAGTCAAGTCCGAGCCCTGGAATTGGTCACCCAAGCGCTGGAATTGGTCACTCCGTGCACGACGTTGCTGACACTCGCCGAACTTTGGAGTCAAGTCCGAGCCCTGGAATTGGTCACCCAAGCGCTGGAATTGGTCACTCCGTGCACGACGTTGCTGACACTCGCCGAACTTTGGAGTCAAGTCCGAGCCCTGGAATTGGTCACCCAAGCGCTGGAATTGGTCACTCCGTGCACGACATTGCTGACACTCGTCGAACTTTGGAGTCAAGTCCGAGCCCTGGAATTGGTCACCCAAGCGCTGGAATTGGTCACTCCGTGCACGACGTTGCTGACACTCGCCGAACTTTGGAGTCAAGTCCGAGCCCTGGAATTGGTCACCCAAGCGCTGGAATTGGTCACTCCATGCACGACGTTGCTGACACTCGCCGAACTTTGGAGTCAAGTCCGAGCCCTGGAATTGGTCACCCAAGCGCTGGAATTGGTCACTCCGTGCACGACGTTGCTGACACTCGCCGAACTTTGGAGTCAAGTCCGAGCCCTGGAATTGGTCACCCAAGCGCTGGAATTGGTCACTCCGTGCACGAAGTTGCTGACACTCGCCGAACTTTGGAGTCAAGTCCGAGCCCTGGAATTGGTCACCCAAGCGCTGGAATTGGTCACTCCGTGCACGACATTGCTGACACTCGTCGAACTTTGGAGTCAAGTCCGAGCCCTGGAATTGGTCACCCAAGCGCTGGAATTGGTCACTCCATGCACGACGTTGCTGACACTCGCCGAACTTTGGAGTCAAGTCCGAGCCCTGGAATTGGTCACCCAAGCACTGGAATTGGTCACTCCATGCACGACGTTGCTGACACTCGTCGAACTTTGGAGTCAAGTCCGAGCCCTGGAATTGGTCACCCAAGCGCTGGAATTGGTCACTCCATGCACGACGTTGCTGACACTCGCCGAACTTTGGAGTCAAGTCCGAGCCCTGGAATTGGTCACTAACCACATTGAACTACCGGCCCAAGATAAACACATTATTATGCCATTATCATTATATACATTTTGTTGTTCTTGTTGTCCGGTTTTTCTTGAATAAAATGTCATTTCTAAAAAATAATAATAAACTATCCCATTTCATTTGAGCTTGATTTACTTTTAAATTTAAACAATTGAATCTATCGTTATTAAATATTACTAGTGTGCAACCCGTGCGATGCATGGGTTCCGTTAAAAAAATATATTTAATACATTACGTAGAATAACTTTACATACTAAATGTGCTTCATATTATTACGGCCAAACCTTAGTGTATGTACGGCATTTTTCAATAAAATGAATTACAAAATAAATAAATAAAATGCTAATGATCTGTTATGGGATAGAGATTGATATCTACATTCTAAAATTAAATTAAAATAAAAATTGAAGTTCAAATCTAAAATTAAATTAAACTAAAAATAAATATGTATTGAAACTATGTCACGGAAAAAATTTTAGCCTTCTTTTTGGCTTCTATGTCACTATTTCATCTGTAATCTTTCCAATATTTTCTACCAGAAAGACTATCTCTTCTATGGAAACAGTTAGTGCCACATTACATAGCCACGTCATAGCTGCCAATCCCGGCAAGCGCAACCTTCGTGATCATCAAGATTTTACAGAACTCAAAATAACTTCTGAAAATGAAAAAAAAATAAAAATAAATAAATTGAATTTGCTAGAGTGAATTTTGTGTTTTGGAAAAAATGATGACATGCATGTTGTTGGAGTAGAGATCATTTGGAGTGGTATTATAATAGATCTGTGGATGCTGAACGAATGCTATTTCGTGTCCACTCTTTTCATCCATGAAAAAACACAACGCTTCTCAAATGGAATCCGCGTTGTTTGCAAACATATCACAGTCTAAGTTCAAGATGATTGATCCATTGCCGATCTCCGATGATACTCTTATCTGCATATTACGTATATATGATTAATAATTATGAGTCATGCTATGGTACTGCTACCACACAAGTTATGTAAGGATTCCCGATTTGTTGATTGGCTTATTTCGTGGACAAACCACGTGTTGGGGATTGTATGTAAGGGTAGCTTAAGTAACAGTTATTCAAGCTCAAGACCCTCTCATGTCCTCAAGGTTGATAAGCACCGAAGGTAATTTTCTTTGTGCTTACTTGACTTGAAGAGATAGTTGCACACACTCACAACTCATGCATATGTCTTATCTTTATATGTTGTATTTATTTGTGATGTGCATTAATGCCTATTTTCATCTCTTCTTGCATGTTAAATGATTGCATCTAGCTTATTAATTGCCATAACTTGTTAGGCATTAGGATGCATTCACTTCCCACACTTGCACTACATGATTAGTCTTAAGTGTGGTGTAATTTGTTTCCGTTTGTGTGATCGGAAACGTCCGCGCTTGCACGATGGTGTGCATGTCGTAGTGCGATGGTTGACCACTTGAGAAGGTCTCATTCTTCTCTTGGATAAGTGTTAGATTTGGTTTGGTTTGGTTATTTAGAGTAAGTGTCTAGTGTCAAAAGATTGGATTTCAAGGTTTTAAGTGTTTTCAAAACTGACCTTTGTATGGTCTTGTGACCATAACTTTTTATGCAACTATTGAAATTGAGTTTTGTAAAATTCTGGACAAACTAGACTCTCATACCTTTCCAACGGTATATAATTCGTAATATTTCATGACCGTTTGGATTGGTTTTAAAATTTCCAAAGTGACCACTACAACAGGGCATCACAGCTGTTATCCGAATCTGACCTTTGGTCACTCAAATGACCATAACTTTTTCTGCAGTTATCCAAATCATGTTTTGTTAATTGGAGTAGAAAGTAAACTTCCATACCTTTCCAACGGTTATTATATGAAAGGTTTCGATGTCGTTTGGTCATATTTTGAGTTGCTTGAAAATCAAGCTTTGTGCTGTGACACTTCGCCGCGGTTTCAGTGCCACGGTTTGCAACCGCGGCAGTCGAGCCACAGCGATATTTTTGGTGCATTTTTTCAAAATGACCTCATTTCACTTATGGCCCCTATATATATAACACTTTGACTTTAGGTCAGATAAGAGAGTTCATATCAGATTTCATACTTAGGATATTTTTCAAAGAGAAGAAAAATTCCAAGAACTCATTTTTAATCATTCAAACACTTTTTCATGATCATCAATCATCATCTAGCATCATCTTTGATCATCTAGATGTCATCTAGCATGGATTCTTCATCATACTTTGCTTGGTAAGCTTTTCACTAATATCTTACATATTTTGTGTTTCTCTTATCTAGCAATCTCAATTAATTACTTGTTTGATATTTTGTATGCTTTGGATACAAGATTGAGATTAGTATGATGTATGTTTGAGAATTTGTATTGTGCTAGCTTATTAGGTTTTGTGCTTAATATTGTTTAGCTAAACTAATTGACATGTCATTTAGTTTTGATATCTAGGATTGCTCTTAATTGCAAATTAATCATCTTAGATAAGCATATAGGGTTTCCCTTGCTCTATGTTGCATTTTGGATATTCACATATATTCACTTAGGGTTGTATTCTCTTCTAGAGAAAGTAAGTCTTGTGTGTAGCAACCGGGATTAGGTTGCTTAGATCGCAAGCAAATTGGACTAGGTTCACTCATACCGGGATTAGGTAGGTGTGTGATTACTTCCGGGATTAGGTTGCAATCGTTTGCACATTTAGTGGATTCGAGGTTCGAGTGTGGCTTACTTACATAGCCCGTGGTTTTTCCCGTGAGGCTTTCCACGTAAAAATCAAGTGTTGATTTAATTTCCGCACCATATTACACTTGCTTGTTTATATTATCTTGAGGGTAAATTCGTAATTTTGACTAACACGAAAAATTGGGTAAAAAGCGTAAAATCTATTCACCCCCCCCCCCCCCCCCCCCCTCTAGATAGCTTTATACACACCGTGCTATAACTAGTTTCAAGTTAAAATATACCCACGTTGACGCATTTGTGCCTCTTACATCAATTATAATCTAAAACAAATGAAATATTAGATAATAAATATATGTTCTACAATTTGTACAGTTTAATATTTCAAGGTAAATTAAAATTATAGTTATATATACCTGCACAATTGACTGATGATTCTGCTTTGTTACTTCATCATTCCATTCTGAAAATCCATCGTGTTCATCTCTTATTTCTTTCGAAATGCTTCCCTTTGTAATGGCTGATTCGATCCGAGTTTCCATATCCTCGTATTTTTTCTACATGTTTGCACAACCAAATTGGCTTAAAGTACACTTAAAATAAATATTAGACATTGTCATCATGCACATATATTTTTTCGATTGACTCATCAAGTATTTAAAATTAACATTAATTTTTTATCTATTTTTGGTAAGCAAATAAAATAAAATAAAATAATGGAAAAAAGAATTGGACACGTCATTAAAAATAAATGTGTTTTAAACAGAAGCATTGGAGACCAAATTTTGAGTTGATTGTCTATCAAATCTATCTTTATGCCACATCTATTTTAGAACCAAATTGGATTCCGATGGACATGGTCATGACCAAAAGAGCCATGAACAAGACCGTTGCAAAGAATTAATCAAATCAAGATGAGAGAAACTAAAGCTTGCCACATAGGAAGTAAGTCTCTTGACGTTTTTATCATGTCAACGATTTTTTGTATGTAGGCCATTTTTACATTGGAGATGCTCTTAGATATCAAATCAAAACACTAACAAAACTTTCCTTCAACAACTTCAAAAGTAGGGAATTATATTAAAAATTTAGTACAATTCACTATAAATTAGGTATCTGAGCCAATAAGGGGACTAGAAGAGAAAGAAATTTGAATAATATGGAACATATAACAGGAATTAAGACTATATATATCTCTCTCTAAATTCAATATATGAGCTAGTAATTAATTGTACACTTAAAAGATAAAGAAATTTGAATAATACAAGCTGTCAATCCTATATGGTAAATATAACAGTCACATGTATATACATGATAAGTTGGCTAGCAAGCCAAAACACTGACAAAACTTTCCTTCAATAACAACAAAACTATGGAATTATATTAAGAGTAATGTTAGACATCAAACCACTATCACAACTTTTCAATTGCAACTCATGTGGTAGTTGAGATGTCAATTAGTGAGTGGATATATGGGTAAGTAAGGTAAATGTATCATTATTAATGTATATCCACTCACCAATTGACACATCAACTGCCACATGAGTTGTGATTGAAAAGTTATGATAGTAGTTGTGATATCTAGCATTCCTCTTATATTAAAAATTCAATATAATTCATTGTAAATTAGGTATCTGATCCAATAAGGGGATTAAAAATAGAGAGAAATTTGAAAAATATGGAAACTTATAGGAACAAAGACTATTACATTAGCTTGATTTAAATGAATGGATGAGTGTGTTGCCACATCATTTGGACACCAGATTTGGGCACCAAATTTGGGCAAAGTAGCATTACTCTTCATTTAAATCAAGCAAATATAATACAATCTAAATGAATGGATGAGAGTGTTGCCACGTCATTTGGGCACCAAATTTGGGCAAAATAGCATTACTCAATAAAGTAATGCTACTTTGCCCAAATTTGGTGCCCAAATTTGGCACCCAAATGACGTGGCAACACTCTCATCCATTCATTTAGATTGTATTATATTTACTTGATTTAATTGAATGGATGAGAGCGTTGCCATGTCATTTCGGCACCTGATTTGGGCACCAAATTTGGGCAAAGTAGCATTACTCATGATGTATATACATGTTACTATGTTAGTTAGCACAACAAAAATCTAATAAAACTTTCATTGGACAACATCAAAAGTATGGAATGTTATAGTGAAAATAGACAAATTATACTTTGAGCTCACCCCTCTCTTCCCTTAAAAGTATATATAGTCAAGTACATTGAGTGATAAGATCAACCTATCTCTCCCACCATTACTTATCTTTTCCTCGATTGCATTAGCATTTGAGACATGGCTTTTTCTATGAGCAAAACTTCAATTTTCTTTGTGATTATCGTCTTTTGTGTACCTTGTTTCGAATGTAGAAAGGTGTTGATGAGCATGGAGAATATGAAGGTCCCTAATTTTCTAGCACACAATTTGTTTGTGGCTGCTCTTTTTCCCAGTGGACAACGTTCTACAATGGTTAAAGATCAAAGGTGGAATTCCATGGATGACGTTGTTGACACTCGCCGAACTTTGGAGTCAAGTCCGAGCCCTGGAATTGGTCACCCAAGCGCTGGAATTGGTCACTCCGTGCACGATGTTGCTGACACTCGCCGAACTTTGGAGTCAAGTCCGAGCCCTGGAATTGGTCACCCAAGCGCTGGAATTGGTCACTCCGTGCACGACGTTGCTGACACTCGCCGAACTTTGGAGTCAAGTCCGAGCCCTGGAATTGGTCACCCAAGCGCTGGAATTGGTCACTCCGTGCACGACGTTGCTGACACTCGCCGAACTTTGGAGTCAAGTCCGAGCCCTGGAATTGGTCACCCAAGCGCTGGAATTGGTCACTCCGTGCACGACGTTGCTGACACTCGCCGAACTTTGGAGTCAAGTCCGAGCCCTGGAATTGGTCACCCAAGCGCTGGAATTGGTCACTCCGTGCACGACGTTGCTGACACTCACCGAACTTTGGAGTCAAGTCCGAGCCCTGGAATTGGTCACCCAAGCGCTGGAATTGGTCACTCCGTGCACGACGTTGCTGACACTCGCCGAACTTTGGAGTCAAGTCCGAGCCCTGGAATTGGTCACCCAAGCGCTGGAATTGGTCACTCCGTGCACGACGTTGCTCACACTCGTCGAACTTTGGAGTCAAGTCCGAGCCCTGGAATTGGTCACCCAAGCGCTGGAATTGGTCACTCCATGCACGACGTTGCTGACACTCGCCGAACTTTGGAGTCAAGTCCGAGCCCTGGAATTGGTCACCCAAGCACTGGAATTGGTCACTTCATGCACAACGTTGCTGACACTCGCCGAACTTTGGAGTCAAGTCCGAGCCCTGGAATTGGTCACCCAAGCGCTGGAATTGGTCACTCCATGCACGACGTTGCTGACACTCGCCGAACTTTGGAGTCAAGTCCGAGCCCTGGAATTGGTCACTAACCACATTGAACTACCGGCCCAAGATAAACACATTATTATGCCATTATCATTATATACATTTTGTTGTTCTTGTTGTCCGGTTTTTCTAGAATAAAATGTCGTTTCTAAAAAATAATAATAAACTATCACATTTCATTTGAGCTTGATTTACTTTTAAATTTAAACAATTGAATCTATCGTTATTAAATATTACTAGTGTGCAACCCGTGCGATGCATGGGTTCCGTTAAAAAAATATATTTAATACATTACGTAGAATAACTTTACATACTAAATGTGCTTCATATTATTACGGCCAAACCTTAGCGTATGTACGGCATTTTTCAATAAAATGAATTACAAAATAAATAAATAAAATGCTAATGATCTGTTATGGGATAGAGATTGATATCTACATTCTAAAATTAAATTAAAATAAAAATTGAAGTTCAAATCTAAAATTAAATTAAACTAAAAATAAATATGTATTGAAACTATGTTACGGAAAATTTTTTAGCCTTCTTTTTGGCTTCTATGTCACTATTTCATCTGTAATCTTTCCAATATTATCTACCAGAAAGACTATCTCTTCTATGGAAACAGTTAGTGCCACAGTACATAGCCACGTCATAGCTGCCAGTCCCGGCAAGCGCAACCTTCGTGATCATCAAGATTTTACAGAACTCAAAATAACTTCTGAAAATGAAAAAAAACAAAATAAATAAATTGAATTTGTTAGAGTGAATTTTGTGTTTTGGAAAAAATGATGACATGCATGTTGTTGGAGTAGAGATCATTTGGAGTGGTATTATAATAGATCTGTGGATGCTGAACGAATGCTATTTCGTGTCCACTCTTTTCATCCATGAAAAAACACAACGCTTCTCAAATGGAATCCGCGTTGTTTGCAAACATATCATAGTCTAAGTTCAAGATGATTGATCCATTGCTGATCTCCGATGATACTCTTATCTGCATATTACGTATATATGATTAATAATTATGAGTCATGCTATGGTACTGCTAGCACACGAGTTATGTAAGGATTCCCGATTTGTTGATTGGCTTATTTCGTGGACAAACCACGTGTTGGGGATTGTATGTAAGGGTAGCTTAAGTAATAGTTATTCAAGCTCAAGACCCTCTCATGTCCTCAAGGTTGATAAGCACCGAAGGTAATTTTCTTTGTGCTTACTTGACTTGAAGAGATAGTTGCACACACTCACAACTCATGCATATGTCTTATCTTTGTATGTTGTATTTGTTTGTGTTGTGCATTAATGCCTATTTTCATCTCTTCTTGCATGTTAAATGATTGCATCTAGCTTATTAATTGCCATAACTTGTTAGGCATTAGGATGCATTCACTTCCCACACTTGCACTTCATGATTAGTCTTAAGTGTGGTGTAATTTGTTTCCGTTTGTGTGATCGGAAACGTCCGCGCTTGCACGATGGTGTGCATGTCTTAGTGTGATGGTTGACCACTTGAGAAGGTCTCATTCTTCTCTTGGATAAGTGTTAGATTTGGTTTGGTTATTTGGAGTAAGTGTCTAGTTTCAAAAGATTGGATTTCAAGGTTTTAAGTGTTTTCAAAACTGACCTTTTTATGGTTTTGTGACCATAACTTTTTATGAAAAGATTGAAATTGAGTTTTGTAAAATTTTGGACAAACTAGACTCTCATACCTTTCCAACGGTATATTATTCGTAATATTTCATGACCGTTTGGATTGGTTTTGAAATTTCCAAAGTGACCACTACAACAGGGCATCACAGCTGTTATCCGAATCTGACCTTTGGTCACTCAAATGACCATAACTCTTTCTACAATTATCCAAATCATGTTTTGTTAATTGGAGTAGAAAGTAGACTTCCATACCTTTCCAACGGTATATTATATGAAAGTTTCGATGTCGTTTGGTCATGTTTTGAGTCGCTTGAAAATCAAGTTTTGTGCTGTGACGCTTCGCCGCGGTTTCAGTGCCGCGGTTTGCAACCGCGGCAGTCGAGCCACAGCGATATTTTTGGTGCATTTTTTCCAAATGACCTCACTTCACTTATGGCCCCTATATATATAACACTTTGACTTTAGGTCAGATAAGAGAGTTCATATCAGATTTCATACTTAGGATATTTTTCAAAGAGAAGAAAAATTCCAAGAGCTCATTTTTAATCACTCAAACACTTTTTCATGATCATCAATCATCATCTAGCATCATATTTGATAATCTAGCATGGATTCTTCATCATACTTTGCTTGGTAAGCTTTTCACTAATATCTTACATATTTTGTGTTTCTCTTATCTAGCAATCTCAATTAATTACTTGTTTGATATTTTGTATGCTTTGGATACAAGATTGAGATTTGTATGATGTATGTTTGAGAAGTTGTATTGTGCTAGCTTATTAGGTTTTGTGCTTAACATTGTTTAGCTAAACTAATTGACATGTCATTTAGTTTTGATATCTAGGATTGCTCTTAATTGCAAATTAATCATCTTAGATAAGCATATAGGGTTTCCCTTGCTCTATGTTGCATTTTGGATATTCACATATATTCACTTAGGGTTGTATTCTCTTCTAGAGAATGTAAGTCTTGTGTGTAGCAACCGGGATTAGGTTGCTTAGATCGCAATCAAATTGGACTAGGTTCACTCATACCGGGATTAGGTAGGTGTGTGATTACTTCCGGGATTAGGTTGTAATCGTTTGCACAATTAGTGGATTCGAGGTTCGAGTGTGGCTTACTTACATAGCCCGTGGTTTTTCCCGTGAGGCTTTCCACATAAAAATCAAGTGTTGATTTAATTTCCGCACCATATTACACTTGCTTGTTTATATTATCTTGAGGGTAAATTCGTAATTTTGACTAACACGAAAAATTGGGTAAAAATCGTAAAATCTATTCACCCCCCCCCCCCCCCCCCTCTCCTAGATTGCTTTATACACACCGTGCTATAATTAGTTTCAATTGGTATCAGAGCGGGTTCCTAGACATACATAGGTGATCCTTGCTCATTTTGGTGTGTTTTGCATTTTGTGTGATTTTTTGATTTATTCATACATTTTGCATTAATCTCATTTGCATTCATCCAAACACTATGAGTGATTTCGGGATGAGCAAAGAGGGAGCGTCGAGCGTGAGGCCACCGTTGCTCACCGGCGATAATTACTCCTCATGGAAGGGGAAGATGGAAGCATACATATGCCAAATCCATGATAGGGCATGGATGGCGGTTGAAGATGGATATGCTCCACCTTTGATGACTCCTACGGATGGAGGAGAAGAAGTTCTCAAGCCTAAGGCACAGTGGAGTCCTCAAGAATTTATTGACTCCATGTGGAACAACAAGGCTATTCATGCCATCCGATGTGCAGTGAGTGAAAATCAGTACAAACTGATTCAAATTACTAGGATTGCTAAAGAGGCATGGGACATCCTAGGAGTTGCACATGAAGGCACCGATGTTGTCAAGGACTCAAAGCTTCAAGTCCTTCAAACTCGGTTTGAGACCATTAGGATGGAAGAGCATGAGCATTTCAATGACTTCCAAGTGAGACTAATGGACATTGTGAACCAAAGTCACCAACTTGGTGATCCTTACTCGGATAGAAGAATCAAGCAAAAGATCATGCGATCACTTCTCGAGAGGTTCGAACCTAAAGTGACAGCTTTAGAAGAAAATGAAACCTACAAGGAAATGAAGCCGAGTGAAGTCATTGGAAGACTTCTAGCCTATGAATCAAGAAAGGCTACCACATCTCCTCCTAAGAAGAAAAAGGATATTGCCTTGAAGACATCCAAGATGGAAGAGGAGGAGGATGACTCATATGAAGACATGGCACTCATTGCCAAGGGATTCAAGAAGTTCTTGAATCTACAAAAGAATGGTTATGGCTCAAAGGGGAATGACTTCAAGAAGAAGAAGACCACAATCAAGAATGTCAAGCCATATCATGAGATGTCTTCAAGAGAGAAGATTCAATGCTACGAATGTGGAGGATTCGGGCATATCTCCAAGGATTGTGCTAACTTGGAAGATGAAAGAGAGGAGGTCGCCACTTCAAGTGATAGTGATGAAGAGGTTGTGGCAAAATTCTTGGCATTAGGTTGCTCTCACAAGCGGGACAACAAAGTGAAAGTTGTTGAAGGAAGTCCTTCAAGCTTGAATGATTGTGAGAACAACTATTTTGCCTTTCCTATCTCCTATAATGAAGAAGAGAATGAGAGTCAAGAAGAAAGTGACTCTAATGAAGATGACTCTTCATCTAACTCCACAAATGGATATGTGGAGAAAAAGGTTCTAGATGAATACCTCACTGAGTTTAAAAGCTTAGCAATGAAGACCAAGAAAAAGATACGAAAATTGAGAGAAGAGAATCTAGACCTTTTGGCTCATGTTGACCACTTAAGTGAACAAGTGGATAGATCTAAGAATATTGAAGATAAGCTAAGAAAGGAGTTAGACTTATCTAAGAGGAATGAAGAGGATCTAAAAAGAGAGCTTGATGAGGCCAAAGGGTCAAGGACTAGGATAGTTTCTAGCACCGAAAAACTTGACCACATGTTAAGTGCTGGAAAGAGTCCTTGTGACAAGAGAGGTCTTGGATTTGAAGATGGCAAGGAGTCCTCCACTCCTAACAAGACTGTGTTTGTCAAGAGCTTGAGCTACAAAGAAACTTCACCAGTGCAAACTCCTAGGAAGAAGATTGATCTAGGACAATGCTCTCATAGTGCACAAGTGAAGGTAGCCCCAAGAAGACAACCTCAAGCTCAGCCTACAAGAGTTCCTCATACTAACTTCCCTCAAATTCAACTCCATCAAAGGAAGAGACCAATCATGCAAACTCAACCAAGGAAGCAACCAAGTCTTGGTCAACAACAAAGAAGGAGAGATCCTATCCAACAACCAAGACAACCACAAAGACATGGGAAGGCTCCTATGCATGCACAAGGACATGGTATGATTCCTAATTTTGTCCCTACATGTCATTTTTGTGGTGTTAATGGTCATATTAGACCAAAGTGCTTTCATTACATTAAAATGTGTAGAGTTAAAAGCATGATTGAGAAGAAGAAAGCTAGAGCTAGTAAGCTTGCTCATAGGAAGGAAGAAATTCATTTACATGATCCTATGACATCTAGATCTCTAGAACTTTTGACCACTAGGAAGAAAATTGTTTCACCTAAGTGGATAAGAAAAGATGAACCCGCTTGCTACGAGACAAACTTGTCTCCAATAGGTTCAACTAAGTCCAATGGACTTAGTAGGTCTATAGGACCTCATGACCTTCAATGATGAAGGTTGGTGATTAACCCCATATGGGGAACTCAAGCAAAGAGAGCTAGTTTTGCATTCTTGTCACTTGCAAAAAATTTGATATATCTTATGCTTCTCTTTTTGTTACTTGAGTAAGCTTGGTTGCACATATGTATAAATGTTTTCAATTCTATAAGTGTGAACCTTGCTTGTTTACAATCCATGTCATATTTATGTTCAAACATGCATTTTTGGACTAGGAGATTTACATAGGAAGTATGATGTGAATGACCTATAGTTATCTCCATGACATAATGATTCTTTCATATAACATGCTCAAATGAAAAAGCATGAATTGATGATTGCAATTTTTAAATGCAAAAACTTGTGTGAAAAAGCTTATGAGACTCAAAATGAAAAAGGATCTTGTATCCATTCAAGGATTTTACAATCCAAATGTCTCTCTTTCTTTATTGGTTGAACATGTCTACTATCATACGGGTTTCATTCCCAGAAAAATCAAATAGGGTGCAATGTTGCTCATGACATGTTTAGCTTATAAAGTTGGATATAGTTGCTCATATATTAAAATCAATGAAATCTCTATATCCTTGCTTTTCTCATGACAATGGTGAAATTGGTTTAAATTCCTATTAGAAACCTTTGTCATTTGCTTTGCCAAATACCATGGTATTTTGGACTTAAATGCTATATGTCTTGTATGCAAAGCATTTTTGTTTCATACATTTTTACTCTAATAAAACTCCTTGTTTCTCTCCGATTAATTGAGATTGCATAAAGTGACTTATATTAATTATGCAAATACTAGAATGCTACTATCTCTCTTTGCCTTGAATGACCCGGTTGGGGACTACTCCTTTGCCTATATCATGACAAAAAGGGGGAGTAGGATGTGAAATGGGGAGGTGCAAATGGTTGTAGCAATTGTGCACATTGGGGAGAATATATATTGAGGGGGAGTAACCCTTTGAGGGGGAGCATTGCATACACAAACATTATATGATGTTGTGCTTAATTTTTTTTAATATGCAAATGCTTATTTTAATCTCACTTGATTCATCTCACCTTTTCTTGTTTTGGAAAGTTTAGAAACCTTGTTTCAGGGAATGATTGTTCTACAAGAGATTGAAGACTTCAAGATTTATTTATTTTTATATATCTCTTTGTATTGTAGAAAATCATCATTGACCCATAGGTTTATTTTTTTTGTGAGGAATCAATGTCAGTGGTGGTTTTGTCACGAAATAGTCAAAGGGAGAGATTGTAAGGATTCCTGTTTTGTTGATTGGCTTATTTCGTGGACAAACCACGTGTTGGGGATTGTATGTAAGGGTAGCTTAAGTAACAGTTATTCAAGCTCAAGACCCTCTCATGTCCTCAAGGTTGATAAGCACCAAAGGTAATTTTCTTTGTGCTTACTTGACTTGAAGAGATAGTTGCACACACTCACAACTCATGCATATGTCTTATCTTTGTATGTTGTATTTATTTGTGTTGTGCATTAATGCCTATTTTCAACTCTTCTTGCATGTTAAATGATTGCATCTAGCTTATTAATTGCCATAACTTGTTAGGAATTAGGATGCATTCACTTCCCACACTTGCACTTCATGATTAGTCTTAAGTGTGGTGTAATTTGTTTCCGTTTATGTGATCGGAAACGTCCGCGCTTGCATGATGGTGTGCATGTCTTAGCGCGATGGTTGACCACTTGAGAAGGTCTCATTCTTCTCTTGGATAAGTGTTAGATTTGGTTTGGTTATTTGGAGTAAGTGTCTAGTTTCAAAAGATTGGATTTCAAGGTTTTAAGTGTTTTCAAAACTGACCTTTGTATGGTCTTGTGACCATAAATTTTTATGCAACTATTGAAATTGAGTTTTGTAAAATTTTGGACAAACTAGACTCTCATACCTTTCCAACGGTATATTATTCGTAATATTTCATGACCGTTTGGATTGGTTTTGAAATTTCCAAAGTGACCACTACAACAGGGCATCACAGCTGTTATCCGAATCTGACCTTTGGTCACTCAAATGACCATAACTTTTTCTACAGTTATCCAAATCATGTTTTGTTAATTGGAGTAGAAAGTAAACTTCCATACCTTTCCAACAGTTATTATATGAAAGGTTTCGATGTCGTTTGGTCATGTTTTGAGTTGCTTGAAAATCAAGCTTTGTGCTGTGACACTTCACCGCGGTTTCAGTGCCACGATTTGCAACCGCGGCAGTCGAGCCACAGCGATATTTTTGGTGCATTTTTCAAAACGAGCTCACTTCACTTATGGCCCCTATATATATAACACTTTGACTTTGGGTCAGATAAGAGAGTTCATATCAGATTTCATACTTAGGATATTTTTCAAAGAGAAGAAAAATTCCAAGAACTCATTTTTAATCATTCAAACACTTTTTCATGATCATCAATCATCATCTAGCATCATCTTTGATCATCTAGATGTCATCTAGCATGGATTCTTCATCATACTTTGCTTGGTAAGCTTTTCACTAATATCTTACATATTTTGTGTTTCTCTTATCTAGCAATCTCAATTAATTACTTGTTTGATATTTTGTATGCTTTGGATACAAGATTGAGATTAGTATGATGTATGTTTGAGAATTTGTATTGTGCTAGCTTATTAGGTTTTGTGCTTAATATTGTTTAGCTAAACTAATTGACATGTCATTTAGTTTTGATATCTAGGATTGCTCTTAATTGCAAATTAATCATCTTAGATAAGCATATAGGGTTTCCCTTGCTCTATGTTGCATTTTGGATATTCACATATATTCACTTAGGGTTGTATTCTCTTCTAGAGAAAGTAAGTCTTGTGTGTAGCAACCGGGATTAGGTTGCTTAGATCGCAAGCAAATTGGACTAGGTTCACTCATACCGGGATTAGGTAGGTGTGTGATTACTTCCGGGATTAGGTTGTAATCGTTTGCACATTTAGTAGATTCGAGGTTCGAGTGTGGCTTACTTACATAGCCCGTGGTTTTTCCCGTGAGGCTTTCCACGTAAAAATCAAGTGTTGATTTAATTTCCGCACCATATTACACTTGCTTGTTTATATTATCTTGAGGGTAAATTCGTAATTTTGACTAACACGAAAAATTGGATAAAAAGCGTAAAATCTACTCACCCCCCCCCCCCCCCCCTCTCTAGATAGCTTTATACACACAGTGCTATAACTAGTTTCAAGTTAAAATATACCCACGTTGACGCATTTGTGCCTCTTACATCAATTATAATCTAAAACAAATGAAATATTAGATAATAAATATATGTTCTACAATTTGTACAGTTAATATTTCAAGGTAAATTAAAATTATAGTTATATATACCTGCACAATTGACTGATGATTCTGCTTTGTTACTTCATCATTCCATTCTGAAAATCCATCGTGTTCATCTCTTATTTCTTTCGAAATGCTTCCCTTTGTAATGGCTGATTCGATCCGAGTTTCCATATCCTCGTATTTTTTCTACATGTTTGCACAACCAAATTGGCTTAAAGTACACTTAAAATAAATATTAGACATTGTCATCATGCACATATATTTTTTCGATTGACTCATCAAGTATTTAAAATTAACATTAATTTTTTATCTATTTTTGGTAAGCAAATAAAATAAAATAAAATAATGGAAAAAAGAATTGGACACGTCATTAAAAATAAATGTGTTTTAAACAGATGCATTGGAGACCAAATTTTGAGTTGATTGTCTATCAAATCTATCTTTATGCCACATCTATTTTAGAACCAAATTGGATTCCGATGGACATGGTCATGACCAAAAGAGCCATGAACAAGACCGTTGCAAAGAATTAATCAAATCAAGATGAGAGAAACTAAAGCTTGCCACATAGGAAGTAAGTCTCTTGACGTTTTATCATGTCAACGATTTTTTGTATGTAGGCCATTTTTACATTGGAGATGCTCTTAGCTAGCAACTCAAAACACTAACAAAACTTTCCTTCAACAACTTCAAAAGTAGGGAATTATATTAAAAATTCAGTACAATTCACTATAAATTAGGTATCTGAGCCAATAAGGGGACTAGAAGAGAAAGAAATTTGAATAATATGGAACATATAACAGGAATTAAGACTATATATATCTCTCTCTAAATACAATATATGAGCTAGTAATTAATTGTACACTTAAAAGATAAAGAAATTCGAATAATACAAGCTGTCAATCCTATATGGTAAATATAACAGTCACATGTATATACATGATAAGTTAGCTAGCAAGCCAAAACACTAACAAAACTTTCCTTCAATAACATCAAAAGTATGGAATTATATTAAGAGTAATGTTAGACATCAAACCACTATCACAACTTTTCAATTGCAGCTCATGTGGTAGTTGAGATGTCAATTAGTGAGTGGATATATGGTTAAGTGAGGCAAATGTATCATTATTAATGTATATCTACTCACCAATTGACACATCAACTGCCACATGAGTTGTGATTGAAAAGTTATGACAGTAGTTGTGATATCTAGCATTCCTCTTATATTAAAAATTCAATATAATTCACTGTAAATTAGGTATCTGATCCAATAAGGGGATTAAAAATAGAGAGAAATTTGAAAAATATGGAAACTTATAGGAATAAAGACTATTATATTAGCTTGATTTAAATGAATGGATGAGAGTGTTGTCACATCATTTGGACACCAGATTTGGGCACCAAATTTGGGCAAAGTAGCATTACTCTTCATTTAAATCAAGCAAATATAATACAATCTAAATGAATTGATGAGAGTGTTGCCATGTCATTTGGGCACCAAATTTGGGCAAAGTAGCATTACTCAATAGAGTAATGCTACTTTGCCCAAATTTGGTGCCCAAATTTGGCGCCCAAATGACGTGGCAACACTCTCATCCATTCATTTAGATTGTATTATATTTACTTGATTTAATTGAATGGATGAGAGCGTTGCCACGTCATTTGCGCACCTGATTTGGGCACCAAATTTGGGCAAAGTAGCATTACTCATGATGTATATACATGTTACTATGTTAGTTAGCACAACAAAAAACTAATAAAACTTTCATTGGACAACATCAAAAGTATGGAATATTATAGTGAAAATAGACAAATTATACTTTGAGCTCACCCCTCTTTTCCCTTAAAAGTATATATAGTCAAGTACATTGAGTGATAAGATCAACCTATCTCTCCCACCATTACTTATCTTTTCCTCGATTGCATTAGCATTTGAGACATGGCTTTTTCTATGAGCAAAACTTCAATTTTCTTTGTGATTATCTTCTTTTGTGTACCTTGTTTCGAATGTAGAAAGGTGTTGATGAGCATGGAGAATATGAAGGTCCCTAATTTTCTAGCACACAATTTGTTTGTGGCTGCTCTTTTTCCCAGTGGACAACGTTCTACAATGGTTAAAGATCAAAGGTGGAATTCCATGGATGACGTTGTTGACACTCGCCGAACTTTGGAGTCAAGTCCGAGCCCTGGAATTGGTCACCCAAGCGCTGGAATTGGTCACTCCATGCACGACGTTGTTGACACTCGCCGAACTTTGGAGTCAAGTCCAAGCCCTGGAATTGGTCACCCAAGCGCTGGAATTGGTCACTCCATGGACGATGTTGCTGACACTCGCCGAACTTTGGAGTCAAGTCGGAGCCCCGGAATTGGTCACCCAAGCGCTGGAATTGGTCACTCCATGCACGACGTTGCTGACACTCGCCGAACTTTGGAGTCAAGTCCGAGCCCCGGAATTGGTCACCCAAGCGCTGGAATTGGTCACTCCATGCACGACGTTGCTGACACTCGCCGAACTTTGGAGTCAAGTCCGAGCCCTGGAATTGGTCACCCAAGCGCTGGAATTGGTCACTCCATGCACGACGTTGTTGACACTCGCCGAACTTTGGAGTCAAGTCCGAGCCCTGGAATTGGTCACCCAAGCGCTGGAATTGGTCACTCCATGCACGACGTTGCTGACACTCGCCGAACTTTGGAGTCAAGTCCGAGCCCTGGAATTGGTCACCCAAGCGCTGGAATTGGTCACTCCATGCACGATGTTGCTGACACTCGCCGAACTTTGGAGTCAAGTCCGAGCCCTGGAATTGGTCACCCAAGCGCTGGAATTGGTCACTCCATGCACGACGTTGCTGACACTCGCCGAACTTTGGAGTCAAGTCCGAGCCCTGGAATTGGTCACTAACCGCATTGAACTACCGGCCCAAGATAAACACATTATTATGCCATTATCATTATATACATTTTGTTGTTCTTGTTGTCCGGTTTTTCTTGAATAAAATGCCTTTTCTAAAAAATAATAATAAACTATCCCATTTCATTTGAGCTTGATTTACTTTTAAATTTAAACAATTGAATCTATCGTTATTAAATATTACTAGTGTGCAACCCGTGCGATGCATGGGTTCCGTTAAAAAATATATTTAATACATTACGTAGAATAACTTTACATACTAAATGTGCTT
The DNA here is from genome assembly GCA_030490815.1 of Acer saccharum. NCBI lineage: Eukaryota > Viridiplantae > Streptophyta > Magnoliopsida > Sapindales > Sapindaceae > Acer > Acer saccharum. The sequence goes on from CM059867.1 coordinate 28,379,587, forward strand.
CATATTATTACAGCCAAACCTTAGCGTATGTACGGCATTTTTCAATAAAATGAATTACAAAATAAATAAATAAAATGCTAATGATCTGTTATGGGATAGAGATTGATATCTACATTCTTAAATTAAATTAAAATAAAAATTGAAGTTCAAATCTAAAATTAAATTAAACTAAAAATAAATATGTATTGAAACTATGTTACGAAAAAATTTTTAGCCTTCTTTTTGGCTTCTATGTCACTATTTCATCTGTAATCTTTCCAATATTTTCTACCAGAAAGACTATCTCTTCTATGGAAACAGTTAGTGCCACAGTACATAGCCACGTCATAGCTGCCAGTCCCGGCAAGCGTAACCTTCGTGATCATCAAGATTTTACAGAACTCAAAATAACTTCTGAAAATGAAAAAAAACAAAAATAAATAAATTGAATTTGCTAGAGTGAATTTTGTGTTTTGGAAAAAATGATGAAATGCATGTTGTTGGAGTAGAGATCATTTGGAGTGGTATTATAATAGATCTGTGGATGCTGAACGAATGATATTTCGTGTCCACTCTTTTCATCCATGAAAAAACACAACACTTCTCAAATGGAATCCGCGTTGTTTGCAAACATATCATAGTCTAAGTTCAAGATGATTGATCCATTGCTGATCTCCGATGATACTCTTATCTGCATATTACGTATATATGATTAATAATTATGAGTCATGCTATGGTACTGCTACCACACGAGTTAAAATATACCCACATTGACGCATTTGTGCCTCTTACATCAATTATAATCTAAAACAAATGAAATATTAGATAATAAATATATGTTCTACAATTTGTACAGTTTAATATTTCAAGGTAAATTAAAATTATAGTTATATATACCTGCACAATTGACTGATGATTCTGCTTTGTTACTTCATCATTCCATTTTGAAAATCCATCGTGTTCATCTCTTATTTCTTTCGAAATGCTTCCCTTTGTAATGGCTGATTCGATCCGAGTTTCCATATCCTCGTATTTTTTCTACATGTTTGCACAACCATATTGGCTTAAAGTACACTTAAAACAAATATTAGACATTGTCATCATGCACATATATTTTTTCGATTGACTCATCAAGTATTTAAAATTAACATTAATTTTTTATCTATTTTTGGTAAGCAAATAAAATAAAATAAAATAAAGGAAAAAAGAATTGGACACATCATTAAAAATAAATGTGTTTTAAACAGAAGCATTGGAGACCAAATTTTGAGTTGATTGTCTATCAAGTCTATCTTTATGCCACATCTATTTTAGAACCAAATTGGATTCCGATGGACATGGTCATGACCAAAAGAGCCATGAACAAGACCATTGCAAAGAATTAATCAAATCAAGATGAGAGAAACTAAAGCTTGCCACATAGGAAGTAAGTCTCTTCACGTTTTTATCATGTCAACGATTTTTTGTCTGTAGGCCATATTTACATTGGAGATGCTCTTAGCTAGCAACTCAAAACACTAACAAAACTTTCCTTCAACAACTTCAAAAGTAGGGAATTATATTAAAAATTCAGTACAATTCACTATAAATTAGGTATCTGAGCCAATAAGGGGACTAGAAGAGAAAGAAATTTGAATAATATGGAACATATAACAGGAATTAAGACTATATATATCTCTCTCTAAATTCAATATATGAGCTAGTAATTAATTGTACACTTAAAAGATAAAGAAATTCGAATAATACAAGCTGTCAATCCTATATGGTAAATATAACAGTCACATGTATATACATGATAAGTTAGCTAGCAAGCCAAAACACTAACAAAACTTTCCTTCAATAACATCAAAACTATGGAATTATATTAAGAGTAATGTTAGACATCAAACCACTATCACAACTTTTCAATTGCAACTCATGTGGTAGTTGAGATGTCAATTAGTGAGTGGATATATGGGTAAGTGAGGTAAATGTATCATTATTAATGTATATCCACTCACCAATTGACACATCAACTGCCACATGAGTTGTGATTGAAAAGTTATGATAGTAGTTGTGATATCTAGCATTACTCTTATATTAAAAATTCAATATAATTCACTGTAAATTAGGTATCTGATCCAATAAGGGGATTAAAAATAGAGAAAAATTTGAAAAATATGGAAACTTATAGGAATAAAGACTATTATATTAGCTTGATTTAAATGAATGGATGAGAGTGTTGCTACATCATTTGGACACCAGATTTGGGCACCAAATTTGGGCAAAGTAGCATTACTCGTCATTTAAATCAAGCAAATATAATACAATCTATATGAATGGATGAGAGTGTTGCCACGTCATTTGGGCACCAAATTTGGGCAAAGTAGCATTACTCAATAGAGTAATGCTACTTTGCCCAAATTTGGTACCCAAATTTGGCGCCCAAATGACGTGGCAACACTCTCATCCATTCATTTAGATTGTATTATATTTACTTGATTTAAATGAATGGATGAGAGCATTGCCACGTCATTTGCGCACCTGATTTAGGCACCAAATTTGGGCAAAGTAGCATTACTCATGATGTATATACATGTTACTATGTTAGTTAGCACAACAAAAAACTAATAAAACTTTCATTGGACAACATCAAAAGTATGGAATGTTATAGTGAAAATAGACAAATTATACTTTGAGCTCACCCCTCTCTTCCCTTAAAAGTATATATAGTCAAGTACATTGAGTGACAAGATCAACCTATCTCTCCCACCATTACTTATCTTTTCCTCGATTGCATTAGCATTTGAGACATGGCTTTTTCTATGAGCAAAACTTCAATTTTCTTTGTGATTATCTTCTTTTGTGTACCTTGCTTCGAATGTAGAAAGGTGTTGATGAGCATGGAGAATATGAAGGTCCCTAATTTTCTAGCACACAATTTGTTTGTGGCTGCTCTTTTTCCCAGTGGACAACGTTCTACAATGGTTAAAGATCAAAGGTGGAATTCCATGGATGATGTTGTTGACACTCGCTGAACTTTGGAGTCAAGTCCGAGCCCTGGAATTGGTCACCCAAGCGCTGGAATTGGTCACTCGATGCACGACGTTGCTGACACTCGCCGAACTTTGGAGTCAAGTCCGAGCCCTGGAATTGGTCACTCGATGCACGACGTTGCTGACACTCGCCGAACTTTGGAGTCAAGTCCGAGCCCTGGAATTGGTCACCCAAGCGTTGGAATTGGTCACTCCATGCACGACATTATTGACACTCACCGAACTTTGGAGTCAAGTCCAAGCCCTGGAATTGGTCACCCAAGCGCTGGAATTGGTAACTCCATGCACGACGTTGCTGACACTCGCCGAACTTTGGAATCAAGTCCGAGCCCTGGAATTGGTCACCCAAGCACTGGAATTGGTCACTCCATGCACGACGTTGCTGACACTCGCCGAACTTTGGAGTCAAGTCCGAGCCCTGGAATTGGTCACTAACCGCATTGAACTACCGGCCCAAGATAAACACATTATTATGCCATTATCATTATATACATTTTGTTGTTCTTGTTGTCCGGTTTTTCTTGAATAAAATGCCGTTTCTAAAATATAATAATAAATTATCCCATTTCATTTGAGCTTGATTTACTTTTAAATTTAAACAATTGAATCTATCGTTATTAAATATTACTAGTGTGCAACCCGTGCGATGCATGGGTTCCGTTAAAAAAATATATTTAATACATTACGTAGAATAACTTTACATACTAAATGTGCTTCATATTATTACGGTCAAACCTTAGCGTATGTACGGCATTTTTCAATAAAATGAATTACAAAATAAATAAATAAAATGCTAATGATCTGTTATGGGATAGAGATTGATATCTACATTCTAAAATTAAATTAAAATAAAAATTGAAGTTCAAATTTAAAATTAAATTAAACTAAAAATAAATATGTATTGAAACTATGTTACGGAAAATTTTAACGAATTTTTTTTTTTTAAATTAATAGGTCATTGCTGGTTCTAATGGATTTTAAGAGATAAATCCATTTCCGAGCTATTCTTTTTTGGGTTTTTCTTATTCAGTTCAACTCAACTCATTAGTAGTTAAGAAAAAAATAATAATAAATAAATAAACTCAACTCATTAATGATAGACCTAATACTCATCAGCCCTTGTGAGTGAGTTTGGATTGAATTAGTAGATTGTGTTTAATTTGTTTTGTTTTATTGTTTTAATTAGGTTGTGTATAATTCCGTTATGTCTAAATAATGCTTTAGAAAAAGACTCCATTTACTTAGCTTTTGTTTAAGGATGATGATGCTTAGTATATATCAGATAATAAGTAAAATCAATGACAATATGCAAATTATGTGGTGATATCTAATTAATATATTTTCCTTCCATTGTAGCCCTTTTAAGTTCCAACCCTCCAGCTCTCTCATATTTATTCTTGACCTTTTTATTTGTTTGGTTCGTAAATTACTAAACTGATTAATTAACGGTTTGGTTTGACAATAATTAAAGCAAAAAAAAAAAAAAAAAAAAAAAAAAAAAAAAAAAAAAAAAAAGCAGTCACTTGTAAATCTTTTAAGATATGGCATCAATATTAAAGTCACATTTTCCAAATTCTAATACAATGTATGTTATAATCAACGATTATTTAGTTGATTAACCTTCTATATGACTTGTGAGAAGTCGCAACACCCCAAAGTGTGGGAACGTACCCAAAAAAAAAAGGGAAAATATGTGCAAAATCTTTAAATCAATGTTTTACTTTTGATTATTTTTTGCAATATTGTTGTCATTAGTATTATATAATTAGTTTGTTTGAAATTAGACCAGAAAAAAACATTTATTCAACCCATTCATTTGTGTTGATTTCTGAGAAATAATTCTTTCAATCCAAGATGATTCAGAATAGTCTCAATGAAGAACATATTTGCATCACTCAGAATCCTAAATTCCCACCTGTAAAAAATAAATCAAACCTCAATGGAAATCAGTCACATGACATTACCAGAGAATAGGAAAGAAAAGAAAATTTCCGGGGCAAGAAAATTAAGGGTTTTTTATTTCCAAGATTACCCTAGAGCATGTGCTAATTTAATGGCAAGGATGATTCTAGGATGAATCAAAACTTGTTTCAGAACCTCCACAATTTCTTCAAATGGTCCTTCCTTGTGAGTGAAGCTCTTTCGTCATCCTATCCCCCTATCCCAAGATACAACAGCATAAAACATAATGTTCTATAATACAAAAAATATAGTTAATACGTATATGTCAGGTAAGACAGGAGTTCGAAATACATTAACAACACACAATAGATAACAACAGAGAGGATGTTTACCATGAGAGAATTTCAGTGGCACCCAACTCATCAATAACCCAGTTATCGTTATCCAGGTCAATGATGATGGTCTTGTTGAAACCGAAAACTGCCATGATTTATCATGATCAAAATTAATAAATTTTTTTTTTTAAAATTAGTATGTTTAATGTAATTAACAAAACATATGGAAAACCCACTATACACACAAAGAAAGATATGGATGAGAAAATTACAACAAAAGATATATTATCATGAGAAATAATAAAACGACAAAAATATAATCGAGACTCACTTTCATAATATAAGATAAAAAAAAAATGTTAAATAAAGAAGAAAATTATATAATGATATCAGGTGAGAAAAGGAGGACTGTTGCAGTAAATTTTTGATCCATCATCAATATATATAGAATTTGAAAAAAAGGGAAGAGAAATAGATTGAGGGAGCTAGACAAAAAGGGGGAAGTAAGAATATTATTAAAGTAATTGTTGAAATTCTCAACAAAATAGCACTTGAAAATTGAAATTAATATCTTATCGTTGGGGAATGCTATCTACCTTTCCCATTTGCCTTTCCCATTTACCTTTCCCACTCATTGTTTGACATGTGTACACTTTTTCATTTAATAAAAAGCTCTAACTTTTTGCTACAAAGCTTATTTACATATTTATCCCTTATTAATGAAATGATAAAAACAACCATCAAGGGTAAATATGTAAACAAGCTTTGTAGCAAAAAGTGAGTGCTTTTATTAAATGAAAAAGTGTACACGTGTCAAATAATGAATGGGAAAGGTAAATGGGAAAGGCAAATGGGAAAGGTAGATAGCATTCCCCCTTATCGTAAAGAAAGAGTTCATCTCAAAATTTAAAAAAATAATAGAAAAAGTGAGAGAAAAGCATTAAATAGAGTATAAATAACACTTTAAATTAAAGTCTTATTAAATGGTGGGAGTTTCATAAAAAATAGGAAAATAAAATAATTTTTAAGAAGTGAGAGATTTCGATGGGTAAATTCATTAAATGAGATATAAATAAATAACTCTTAAAATTAATATATTATAAAATAGGTGGGAGTTTCATTCAAAGTATGAAGTATCTATTCATATTACGGATTTACGTTAACATAATAGGAAATAGGGATTCGAGTTCCGGTGTTAATCTATTAAAATTCAAAGTATCTATTCATCTTTATTATATATGCCAAGAGATAAATATGTATTAATACGTTTTTAAAGTGCAGATGTATGAACATATAAATATTATATTAGTGGAATATGAAACATTTCAATTGAGATTATCATGTGTGATACTTATTGAAACTTAAAATCCATTGAATCTGTACACTATTCTTAATTTCTTATTAAGTGATATTAGAAAATTAATAGTAGATAATAATAGAAAATTAAATATTTCGAATCTGGTACACCCGTCATAGTGGATATTAGAACACTAATATTAGTTGATATATTTGATATATAATGAATCATATATATATATATATATGAATTTTACAGCACCACATGTCTCTGTGAAAGAGCTTTTGATTTAAATGCTACATAAATACTACATAGAAAATATATAAATGTTATTTATATATATATATATATTCTAATCATATATATATTAGAAAATTATAGATATGAATTTAAAGCCAAATTCTACTTACCCATCTATCGGGCACCCACACTTGGGATTTAATAGTCAAGGTGGGACAAATTATATATATACCAAGCCAAGGCTTGAACCTTGGTGGTGGAGCATCCCTTGGAAATTCCAACCAGCAAGGCAAATGTATCAAATCGGCTAGCTAAATAATAAATTCCCAAAGGTTACTGACTTTCTAGGTTTGGGCTTGCGTACTACACAGCATTTGTTTGGCCACATATCGAGAAGACTGTAGTTGTACTGGGATAAACTATTTGTAACAAATTAGAATGAACAAGATCTAATCAATTTATACGTCTTAATTTCTTGAATGTAATAATTCTTTATAGAACAAAATTTGAAATAATTGTTTTAAATTAAAAATCATGATTAATTTTAAGTTTAACAAAAGTAACCTAATCGTTGTCATTGGTCGAAATGCCAAGAGTGGAACAATAGCCGAAACGTGTAATCTTTGAGGCCTTGAAGGTTAATATATAAGGGACTTTATAGTGCAACGGTGTACTAAAGCAAAATATTTTTCGTAGCTAGCCAACATGCAAAAATTAAAATTTAAAAATTATTCCAAAAACTTTATTTCATTTCGATCAACAGTGAAATAATATAATAATAAAAAAAATGAAAAAAAAAAAAAAAAAAAAAAAACTAAAACAATTGAAGAAAATACATGATTTTAAAAGATTTATTTATTTATTATTATTTGTTTGCGTCAAGGAGCCATACACTACAAGAAAAATTGTCTTTCTAGACAGTTTAGAAAAACTGTCTTTCTAGACAGAACTGTCAAGAAAAACTGTAAAGAATAGTTGATGGTTTTTTTCAAAATTTTTATTTATCTTTAATAATTTTTTAAACATTTACTTTCTATAAATAAATTTTAAATTTAATAAATTTACTTTTAAATCATTTACTTTTAAAAAAATTCAAAAAAATAATTTTAAAATAATTGTTTATTTATTTTGCACCCTCTTGTTTCATACTAAGGGGCATGTTAATAATTCAATTACCTATATAAATTAGTAATCTGACTATCTGAGTCTTACATTTGTTCATTAAATTACAAGATGCATGTTGAGAAATATCTCCCCTGTAGTGAGAGTTATATTCCAAATCATGTTTATTACAATTGATGTCACGAGTCTCCTATAAGACATGTTTGGCTGGATGGAATGGAATGAAAAGAAAGCCATTCCATTCGTCAGGTTTGTTAAAATGTAATGGCATGGTGATTCCATTGGAATAGGGATTCCACAATTTTGGTGGAATGGGCATTCCATCCAAAAACCAATGGATTGCCTATTCCATTCCAAACTAAAATTTATATTCTATAAATACCCTCATATGCCCCGACTCCATTCCAAACCCTCCTTTCCAAAAATAATATATTATTATTATATATTATATTATAAATATATTATATATATATGTACTAAATATTATATATATTATATTATTATATTATTATATATATTATATATTATATATTATTACATATATTGTATATTATCAATCTTTCTATTATCAGTTTGAACTTATATAAACTATATCAGTTCCTTGTATGTGGGTCATTGGATTTAAAAGATACTTTGACAAGTGCATGCAGCCAAGTCAAAGTATTTAAATCCAATGGCCCACATGTAAGGAATTGATATATCTTTTGTCAGTTCAAACTGATAATAGAAAATTGTATATATTATTACATATATTATATAATATAATTATATATAATATATATATTATATTATATTATATTATATTATATTATTTTAATATATAATATAATATTATTTATATATTATATAATATAATAATATATATATGTATTATATGTATTATATATAATATATATTTATGTATTATATATTATATTATTATATTATTATATATATTATATAATATAATATATATTATTATATGTATTATATGTATATATATAATATATATTTATGTATTATATATTATATTATTATATTATTATATATATTATATATTATATAATATATATTATTATATGTATTATATGTATTATATATTAATAATTAAATATTATATATTATATATATTTATATTTATATATTATATTATATTATATAATATATATACATATATATTATTACATGTATTATATATAATATATAATATATATATATATATATATATTATTATATGTATTTTATATTATATATTATGAATGTTTTATAATTACGGGTATTTTGGTCAAAATACAGTTAACTCCATTCCATTATGTTATTAACCAAACAAAATAATACTGATTCAGAGATTAATTCTAAAGTTCCAACTAAACAAAAAACTCAGTTTTCATTTCCTTTCCATTCATATTCTCATTCTCATTACCATGTAACTAAACGGGACCAATAACTCGGCTATATATGTTTTAAAAAATATAATTTTATTAAAAGTTACAATATATATATATATATATATATATTTTCCTAACAACTCATATAGGTTATATATAAATTTTGTTTAATTGTTAATAAATTAAATCTTGTAGTCAAGTGGTAAAGACTTACAACTGTTGACTTGATGTCACAAGTTCAATTCATAATTTTCATTATTATCAGGCAGGGCCGGAGGCGGCCGGTGGGCGGTGACGGCGGGGGGTGACCAGAGGCGGGTAGTGGGGTTATTTAATTAAATATTAAATATTGACAGTTTTTAATTAAATATTATAAAGATATGTTGACAGTTTTTTACTGTCATAAATAAATAAATAAATAAACAGTCAAGATCTTTCTTGATATGAGCATACTTGACAGTTAAAAAACTGTCAACTATACTTTTCTGGACAGTTTCTAACTGTCAATAAATTTAGTATTTTCTTGTAGTGATAGTACTCCTTGTTGCCCTACTGTTGGTTGTGAAGCCTGAATCATATTATTTTAGGATTGATTTTTCTATTCTACTCAGTAATTAACTGTCGACAACAGATAAACACAATATTATGCCATCTGATCATTATATAGATTATCTTCTTATGTGTAGCTTGTTTGGAATGTAAATTAATGATAATATTGGAAAGGGTGGCTCTATTGCCACCCACAAAATATCTTTCGACACCCATAATTTAATAAAACTTTTTGATTTCTAAAATACCCTTAAATTTAATTACTTAAAATATACATGGTTTTATAATTGGAAATTAAATTTACTTTCTACATCCATAAATTGAACACTAATCTATCATAAACCACAATAATATATACTTAATCAAACTCAACATCAATAAGGAAATATAATTGTTTTTTCACATATAGTCAATGAATGGATGAACAAAGAATTGATTTCACGGATTCCAAATGCATTCATGTATGTTTACAATCATTTTTATTATTTTTTTATGATTGAATACAAAAACCAGTTGTATAACATGGTTTTTTTTTAATTTTTTTTAATTTTATTTTTAATTTTTTAATTTTTTGAGCTGAAATTTGTTATTAAGCACGCTTAAACCAGTGACTAAAATGTAGGAGATCCAATGGACAGGGAGCCTAGCCAAGGCCAAAAGGAAAAAAAGTATAAAGCAAACCCCAAGCAAAATAGACACACCACAACAAAATGACACTTAACAACCCTCCCAAACTAATTTGTCCCCTTCCATACCAAACAACTTTTTAGCCAAAGAGTCTGCAAATGAGTTTGTAGACCTTTGATTGAACAACACAGACGTGTTTCCAAGAATGCTTAAAAAACCTCTAATGTCATAAATGAGGTTAACATGTTTGAAGCTTCCCATTTCGTCACAATTGACCCAAGAAAATGCCACCTTCAAGTCGCTGACAATGGTGACCTCTTTCCCAATTAAATCCATTGAATTTGCACAAAGCTCGCAAGCTTTATGAATCACCAAAATCTACATCGTGTTAGAATCCAAGACCCTTGCGTAAAAGGAAAACAGATCCAGCACCTTTCTTGAACAATCTTTTAGGACCCCTCATATCCCCGCTTGAGCGGGGTTTTCCCCTCGCTGAACCATCGACGTTGAACTTGAAAGAATGAAAAAAAGGTGGTCTCCATCTGGCCGAATTGAGAGGTTTTACTTGCTAAGCTTCAATGCAGTGCTCTTTCACGTTTAATAACATAGAAGTGATTGAGTCTTTCGAACCCTTCTGGTAAAACTTGAACCACCAGACTATCCTCATTTTAACCATGCTAGCCACATGAGAGAGAGCACTTTGAATTCCTTCAAAACCACCATATTCCTCACCTCCTAAACCTCCAAAACCATTGCAAAGAAAAGTGAGTTCCAAGCTTGGCTGAACTTAGCAAACGGGCAAAGACCTGTCCAACCACTCGCCCAATCCTCTAGGGAATTATTTGCATAACAACTCACACACCCCCCCCCCCCCCCCCCCCCCCCCCCCCCCCATCACTCCATACAACAATACCACAGTTTAAGAGTCTATGATCAATGTAAAATGAGATGGTCTAAGGATTCCACTGCCAAACCACAGAGTGGACAGTCTAGGAAGGAGCTAGGATCAAAATAGAACCTTTGCATCACTTGGTAAACCATAACTCTCCCTCTTAAGAGTTGCCACACAAACATCTCAATCTTAAGAGGGCAGATACCTTGCCAAATAAACTTGTGATGCGTATTAGAATCCATCGAAGACTCTTCCAGGCACCTGCGAAAAGAGCCCATAATGAATCTTCCATTAGGTGTGAAGGACCAAGCAAGGGTATCCGAGACCTCCATATGGACTTTAATACAATCCACGAGACTAGTGAAGACCGTCCATTGATCCTTCTCCCCATCAAAAGAGGTCTTCGTTAACGAATCTCTCAAACCCACCTAGCCCCAAGCCACTGATCGCGCTTCAAATGTTCACATTTAGCGTTCCATTTTTCTATCTTTTGTGTTTGTTTCCGAGCACTTTGATGTATTTAATATGTGTTTTAGCCATGTGTAGGTAAATATCCCTCAGAGAAGGTGTTTGGACCTAATCTGAAGAAAATAGGGAAATTCAGGGGCAATTATGTCATTATGAAGAATCAGGGGGTCAAAGTGAAAACCAATAGCATATATTGAATATTTGGTGATTAGAGAAGAGATCAGGGGTCCATATTGTAATTTCTCTGATAAAGCACAGTAGCACGCCACATCATCAAGTGAAATGGTGCGTTTTGGCGCCCGCTGCTGATATCATCGTGACGTCAGCATGCCATCATGCGTCGTCAACCTTCAAATGGGTAGAACAGACCTGCGTGACCCAAACCGAACCGAACCGAACCGACGCGTAACCCATTGTTCCTGACCATTTTTCAGCATTGTTTCCAGTGGTTTTCCACCCATATCGACGACCAACACTTCTCTGGGCAGATTTGTCTCCATTTTAGGCCTTCATGCACTTAATTTACTCTCCACCAAATCCTCCAAACTCCTTGGCCAAAACCAAGCTTCAAGCTCATTCCAGCAGCCATATTCTCGCGCACCAGATGTTCTAACCTGCAGAATCTCCGTGACTTTATGCCGAGAGAAGAACTCGCGAAGTAGAAGGACTGAACTCGTAGCCAACTCTTAGAATTCACCACAGCTTTCGACGGCTAGAATCAACCCGTAAAGCAGAGGTTTTGAACCAGCGGGACGACCGACTTATGAGGATATTAAGTCTTTTCATGCCTAGCTCGTGCCATAAACATTTCCCTCTATAAAGACACCTTTTTGCTTCTCTTTCTAAGTGTGAAGTGGTGAACCAAACCCTACCACAACCAAATACCTATATCTGAGATCTTACACTAGAAAAGAGAGAGAGTAGCCTTCAAGCTTCCATAGAGGATCTTCTTCCATGGAAACCTTTCAATGGATGATTAGATCCGAAGAGAAAGGAGGGCACGTGTGTCAAAACTGAGCCATGGAAGTTCATAAGATATTGAATGCTTTTGAAGGACTTGTCTTTAAGGGTTATCTCTTATTACTCATCTTTTTGTATATTTTATCTTTGATGTGTAGCCCTATGTGGGAATATTTGTAAACTAACACTTATGCTATATTATGTTTGTATTGTTCTTTGATTTTATTTGTGTTTTGTTCTATTCTATGATATCTGTTATAATCTCTTATTATGATACTCATGCGTATGGAGAGTTATATATTGATTTGTATGTATGGATGAGATTAGGAATAGATTAACCTAATGATGTAGGAGTAGTTGTAATTAAGTATCTCATCCGTGTATGTATGTTGGTAGATGATTCAATATATATGTGTTTGGAATGATTAGAGTGATTGAGAGCCAGGTTTGTGCTTAGATAACCATTCCAGGTATGAGCTTGGCTATTAGCTCTATAGAATGGGAGAAGCTTATGCATAACCTTGCTATGATAGCTTTGGTTCATGTTCTTGTGCTTAATGGGTCTAGATCTTGACATAATTACTCATTCCATACCCTTGGTTGAGTGATGATTTGATTTCGGTAATTCCCTAATCAAGAGAACAAACCCCTTACTTAATTTAAATGGTATTCACATGATCTACAATCTACATGATTTGCATCTTGTGTTTGGTAAACTTATTTCCCTTGTGTGTCTCATATCTTGCATCTCTCCAAGCCACCATTATTTTCATAGCTAGTGTGTCTTGCCTTTATGAGCATAATAACGTAATTAGGAGTAGACTAATTAGAAAGGCAAGCACTCGATTACATTTCTACCCTTAGCTTTAAGTCATTTAGTTAGTTTACATCTCCATTCACAAACACAATTCTCACCAAATCTGCATTCCATTTACATTGCTTTCATAAACTCTAGAGCTAGATATAGTTGACTGATTCCATCTCTCTTTGGAAATGACCATCGCTTGCCGCTTTACTTGTTTTTAAACATTAGAGCACATTGCTAGGAACTTTATAAATATCTTCCTGAATCGCAATTTCACAACGACAAAAAAAGCAAGGTCAACCACTTTCCATAATCTCCCACTGTGCCATTTTTGTTCACTGACAGGGCGTATATCCTAGGACATGCCATCTTCAAAGTAGTATCAGGACCACATGTATCAGACTAGAATTTTGCCCTCGTGCCATTTCCTACCACCACTTTTAAACCCTCCTTTAGAGCCTTTTCAGAGGTAGAGCCATGATCAAAAAGACTTCGAACAACGTTAACGAAAAATGAGGCTTGCTTGTGTACCTCCCAATTCCAAGACATGTTATCCAACAAAACCACATGTTATCCAACGAAACCCTGTATTTCGCACAAATAACTTTCCTCCATAACGAGGAACCCTCATTGCCAAATCTCCAAATTCACTTGACCAATAAACTAAATTTTTGTCAGCCATCCTACTTATACCTAGCCCACCATTTCTCTTGCTTCTACACACTGTTCCCTAATCCATGACATGGATTTTTTTTCTTTTCAGCAGCATTCCCTCAAAAAAAATTCATTTGCAGTTTTTCCATGGACATTGCCAAACCAATTGGGAGACGGAGAATGAACATAAGTATGTGGGTATATTACTAAGAGTTGCTTTGATTAGGACCAATCTACCTCCTTTATTCAAGAATTTCGTCTTCCATGGTGCGATCCTACTTTCCATGTCTACACGGTTATCAAACACAACTCACTTACTCACTTTACTTTAATTCAACTACAAATTTTTATTAATTTAATTGATTTGTAAACCGAAAAACTTGGTGGATGGATTTTTTTAAAAAAAAAAAAACCAAATTTTTAAATGAAAAAAATTGATTTGTTTGATGTTTGAAAAATAGTTTTTTAAGATAAAAGAGCTGCACATTGTTGTTTGTTTAATTATTATTGTTGTAATTTTTTTCTGTGATGATGATTAAGTGTGTAAACCATTATGATTTCATGGTTTTTTAGATAATAAAATATATTGATTCTGCAAGTAACAATAAAAAAAAGTATATAATTAGTTTTAGAGTTGAATTTGTATTTTATTTTTGCCCAAGTAAAATATTAGTTGTAGAGTTTTATTTGAATATAATATATTTTTTTTATCCGAGTTAATTCTATAATATTTTTTGTTTAAAATTGGTTTCAAATATTTTAAAATTTTTAAAAAATTTTAATTTATTTTCAAAATTCTATTTAAATAATTATTTTAATCAGTCTAATTATATGTAACCATTTTATCCAGGTGAGGTGGGGTTATTTAATCCCATGTATATATATTTTTTTTAATCTTCTTCTTTTATTTTTTGTTTAATTATAAATTTTGTATTTATTTAATATATCTTATTATAATATTTAAAAATATTTTAAAAATATTAAATATTAATTAAAAATGTTATTTTCTATAATATTAATTTAAATATTTTATTTATTTTTTAAAAAACTTTAAATAATTTTTTTTTAAAATAATTTTTTATATTTATATTAATTAATTTCGCATTGTATTAAATATGATAAATTGTTTTTTTAGAGTTATTATTATAAACCTCCCCCCCTTTGAACTATTATTAGATGTATAGTTACAAATGCTTTTATTTTAGGAACCTCTCTTATGAACTAACACTGTTATCATTTCATTTGTGTTGACTGAGTTTGACCGTTAAAAAGTCTAACATGTCTTTTTAAGCTTCAATTATATGAATTGACAATTATACCATCATATGTTTACCAAATAAAAGTTAATAAAATGATACAAAAGGGGGAATGTTAACTTGCAAAGGAGAAATTATTTTATGGACAATTTTATCCCTAAAAATAACAAAATTACAAATAAACCAAAAGCATTGAAATAAAACCAGAATGTATTTATTTCTATTTATTTGTCTTTTAATTTTTTTAAATTTTTTTTAATTTTTTTAATTTTTTTTATAAACCCAAGCAAATACTCATTTTCAATGCTTTTGGTTCATTTGTAATTTTGTTGTTTTTAGGATAAAATTGTCCATGAAATAACTACTCCTTTGCAAGTTAACATTCCCGTCTTTTGTATCATTTTATTAATTTATTTGAAAAAAGTACGGGGGTATAATATTCAATTCATACAATGGTAGCTTAAATAGTAACATTTTAGACTTTTTCATAGTTAACCTCAGTTAACATAAACGGAATGCTAATGGTGCTAATTCATAGGAGAGGTTTCTAAAATAAAACCATTTGTAACTATATATCCAATAATAGTTCAAAGGCGAGGGGAGGTTTTTAATATTAACTCTTTATTTACTCCAAACTCATGCTAAACCAAACAAGAGATGAGATTATTTTAATTCAATATCATATAGGATTTAGATCATCTGCTGACCTGATCTATTTTTTTAATCCAAATGATGATATATATAGAGAGAGAGAGAGGGGGGGGGGGGGGTGAATAGATTTTGAAACTAAATATAGCACGGTGTGTATAAACCTATCTAGAGGGGGGGTGAATAGATTTTACGCTTTTTACCCAATTTTCGTGTTAGTCAAAATTACGAATTTACCCTCAAGATAATATAAACAAGCAAGTGTAATATGGTGCGGAAATTAAATCAACACATGATTTTTACGTGGAAACCCTCATGGGAAAAACCACGGGCTATGTAAGTAAGCCACACTCGAACCTCGAATCCACTAAATGTGCAAACGATTACAACCTAATCCCGGAAGTAATCACACACCTACCTAATCCCGGTATGAGTGAACCTAGTCCAATTTACTTGTGATCTAAGCAACCTAATCCCGATTGTCACACACAAGACTTACCTTCTCTAGAAGAGAATACAAACCTAAGTGAATATATGTGAATATCCAAAATGCAACATAGAGCAAGGGAAACCCTATATGCTTGTCTAAGATGATTAATATGCAATTAAGAACAATCCTAGATATCAAAATTAAATGACATGTCAATTAGTTAAGCTAATCAATATTAAGCACAAAACCTAATATACTAGCACAATACAACTTCTCAAACATACATCATACTAATCTCAATTTTGTATCCAAAGCATACAAAATAACAATCAAGTAATTAATTGAGATTGCTAGATAAATTAACACAAAATATGTAAGATATTAGTGAAAAGCTTACCAAGCAAAGTACGATGAGATTCCATGCAAGATGACATCTAGATGATCTAAGATGATGCTGATGATGATTGATGATCATGAAATAGTGTTTGAGTAATTAAAAATGAGTTCTTTGTGTATTTTTTCTCTCTTGAAAAATATCCTAAGTATGAAGCATGAATAAGAACTCTTGTAAGTGACCTAAAATCAAGTTAGCATATATATAGAGGCCATAAGTGAAGTGAGGTCGTTTTGAAAACTCGGCAGAAAATGCACTGTGCGCTGGTGGACCTGCGCTGGACCAGCGCACAAGCACATTTGGCCTGAGCGCTGGACGACAGCTGCCACCCGCCAGTCCATCGGCGTACACCTGGGCGATTGGCGCTGGTGGCCTTGCGCTGGTCCACCAGCGCACGACCAGCGACGCTCTGCTGGGCGTTTTGCGCCGGTGAGCGCGCTGGACGACCGCTGGTGGACCAGCGCACAGCCTATAAATTTGTACCCCACAAGCAATCATGCAAGGGTACAAAGTTAAACTAAGATGCATCCTTAAAGCCTAAATGCTATGATGTTATAACACAAGATGCAATCATAATAACAAGCAAGAAGAGATGTAAATAAGCATTGATGCACAACAATAAAAAGAAACCAACATACAAATTAAACATATGCATGAGTTGTGTGTGTGCAACTATCTCTTCAAGACAAGTAAGCACTTAGAATATTACCTTTGGTGCTTGTCAATAATGAGGTCTTCAAAGGGCCTAATGCACTAACAACAACATCTAAACTACCCTTACAAAATCCCCACATATGGTTTGATCACGAAATAAGCCAATTAAAAACAACGGAAATCCTTACAATCTCCCCCTTTGGCTATTTCGTGACAAAAACCATCACTCACATTGATTCCTCACAAAAAAATAGAAACTACGGATTACAACGATATTTACATTATAAAGAGATAAGAGAATGCAACTTGAAGTCTTCAATCCTCTTGTAGAATAATCAATCCCTGAAAGAGTTTCTAACAATTCCAATCAAGAAAAGTGTGAGATTAATCATGTGAGAACAATACCAAGCATTTGCATTTTTAGAATTTAGGCACAACATTACCAATGTATGCAATGAATGATAATGCAATGCTCCCCCTCAAAGGGTTTACTCCCCTCAATGTATGTTTCCCCAAAATGCACAAAAGCTTCAATATTTTGCAACTCCCTTTACCATCCTATCCTACTCCCCCTTTTGTCATGATATAGCAAAGGAGTAGTCCCCACCGGGTCACTCAAAGCACGAGAGATAGAAGCATGCAAGATTTGCATATACATATAAGTTACTTTATGCACTTCAATTAATTTGAGAGAACCAAGGAGATTTATTTGAGAAAATGTGTGAATCCAACATGCTTTGCATACAAGACATATAGCATTCAGTCCAAAATGCAATGGTATTTGGCAAAGCAAATGACAAAGTTTTTAATTTGAATTCAAACCAATTTCACCAATGTCATGGGAAAAGCAAGGATATAGATTATTGATTTCAATTTAGCAACTATATCCAACTTTATAAGCGAAACATGGGATGAGCGACTTTGCACCCTATTTGATTTTTCCGGATAAGATATCCTTATGATAGTAACCATGTTCAACTAATAAAGAAAGAGAGACATTTGGAATGTAAATTCCTTTGAACGGATACAAGATCCTTTATTCATTTTGAGTCTCATAAGCTTTCACACAGTTTTGCATTTTAAGAATCATCAATTCATGCTTTTCATGTGAGCATGTTGTATGAATTTCATGCTTTTTCATTTAGCATTAGCATGTTATTTAAGAAACATCATCATGGAGATAACTATAGTCATTCACATCATACTTCCTGTGTAATCTCCTAGTCCAAAAATGCATGTTTGAACATAAATATGACATGGATTGTAAACAAGCAAGGTTCACACTTATAGAATGAAACATATATACATAGTGCAACCAAGCTTACTCAAGCAATTAAAGAAGAGGCATAAGTTATTTCAAATTTTTTTGCAAGATACAAGAATGCAAAATAGCTCTCTTTGCTTGAGTTCCCCATATGGGGTCAATATAGAACACATCACTCCACAAGCAGATCCTAATAGATCTACTAGAGTTTTAAATCGAGTAGCATCTAAGGGTTTAGTAAATGGGTCCGCAAGTTGATCATTAGTACCTACATGTTCAAGTACTATGCATTTATTTCAACAAGCTCTCTATGAAGTGATGGCGGATGTCAATATGCTT
>CM059867.1:28399303-28544912 GCA_030490815.1 Acer saccharum
GTCGATTCGACTTGGAAAACAAAAATATGCGAAAACGAAACTTTCCTAAAATAGCAGAAACAACAATTTCAGGACCTAAATGTCGGAATTCAGCTTAAAAAGGGTATGCTTCAACAGCGAAAGTTTCAACTGTGAAAGTTTCGCATCATTTGACTTCGACGTCCGGACTAGAGGAATTCGATTGCCCTTGAATTTAGGATGTTCTCTCTTCATCATGTAAGCATCGGCCACTTGTTCTACATCACACATAAACAAAAATATTGTTAATTGTCACTAGTGAGTTCATGGCTCCAGCTTTGAAATTATGAGACCATCCTAGTATCTTCTCTCTTGCCATGTATACCAATGTTGGCAGTTGAAATCCTTCTTTCTCCGCAGCATTTGTGCCTCTTCCATCAATTATAATCTAAAACAAATGAAATATTAGATAATAAATATATGTTCTACAATTTGTACAGTTTAATATTTCAAGGTAAATTAAAATTATAGTTATATATACCTGCACAATTGACTGATGATTCTGCTTTGTTACTTCATCATTCCATTCTGAAAATCCATCGTGTTCATCTCTTATTTCTTTCGAAATGCTTCCCTTTGTAATGGCTGATTCAATCCGAGTTTCCATATCCTCGTATTTTTTCTTTATGTTTGCACAACCAAATTGGCTTAAAGTACACTTAAAACAAATATTAGACATTGTCATCATGCACATATATTTTTTCGATTGACTCATCAAGTATTTAAAATTGACATTAATTTTTTATCTATTTTTGGTAAGCAAATAAAATAAAATAAAATAAACTAAAGGAAAAAAGAATTGGACACATCATTAAAAATAAACGTGTTTTAAACAGAAGTATTGGAGATCAAATTTTGAGTTGATTGTCTATCAAGTCTATCTTTATGCCACATCTATTTTAGAACCAAATTGGATTCCGGTGGACATGGTCATGACCAAAAGAGCCATGAACAAGACCATTGCAAAGAATTAATCAAATCAAGATGAGAGAAACTAAAGCTTGCCACATAGGAAGTAAGTCTCTTGACATTTTTATCATGTCAATGATTTTATTGTATGCAGGCCATTTTTACATTGGAGATGCTCTTAGCTAGCAACTCAAAACGCTAACAAAACTTTCCTTCAACAACTTCAAAAGTATGGAATTATATTAAAAATTCAGTACAATTCACTATAAATTAAGTATTGAATAATATGGAACATATAACAGGAATTAAGACTATATATATCTCTCTCTAAATTCAGTATACGAGCTAGTAATTAATTGTACACTTAAAAGATAAAGAAATTCGAATAATACAAGCTGTCAATCCTATATGGTAAATATAACAGTCACATGTATATACATGCTAAGTTAGCTAGCAAGCCAAAGCATTAACAAAACTTTCCTCCGATCAATAACATCAAAAGTATGGAATTATATTAAGAGTAATGTTAGACGTCAAACCACTATCACAACTTTTCAATTGTAACTCATGTGGCAGTTGAGATGTTAATTAGTGAGTGGATATATGGGTAAGTGAGGTAAATGTATCATTATTAATGTATATCCACTCACCAATTGACACATCAACTGCCACATGAGTTGTGATCAAGGGCGGACCCACGTGGAGACCAGGTGGGGCCTGTGCCCTACCTCAATTTTTTTTTTAAAAAAATTGACTTTGTATATACTTTATATATAAATATCCATTAATAGTAGTTACATAATGTTTCCCTTAGCATAGCTGGTATTGGTTCTTGTTTTTACCCCTTAAAGTTCTTGGTTCAAGTCCCATCTCTAGCAAATGCATTTTTTTTAATTCAATTTTATCTTATAATTTTTTACTTCTTATTTATTTTACTATCTTTTCCAATTCTTTTCTCAAGTTTTCATTTCTTCTAAAACAAAACAATTCATTTCCTTATTTTATATTAAATTATTTATTATTATTTTTATTTTTTATTTTTTTAATAGTTTTAGTTTAACATACCTAACACGTCCAATCAATAAATCATAAAAGCTCAAATTCTACTTTATTGGATTAAAATAGTCAATCTATTATTATGATTCATCTTCTTTTTTCCTTATTGTTTTCTTTATTTTATAGTTTTAATTTATTTAGAATCAATAATTTACCAATATATAATTTGAAGAACAAAAAATTTGAAAACATATCTAGTAATATTTATTAATAAATATTTTTGTATAAATTTAAATTGAATTCATTATAAATGCAAAAAAAAAAAAAAAAAAAAAAAAAAATCTTATTATAAAATTAGATTGTAATTTATTCTTTTATTTTTTTTCATTATTTATGTTGTTTTTCTTGTTATTATTTATTTTTTTTTAACATTTTTTCTTGTTTTTATTTCTTTTTGAATGTAAGATTATTTAATTCATATGAGTAAGTGTTCTATTTATTTTATTTTATCTTAAAAAACTCCTTTTGTTAAAATATAAAAATAAAATAAAATAAAATAAAAAAACTCATTTTACTATGATTTTGATTTTTCAATATATATATTTTATATATATTCAAGTGCCCTACCTGGTTAAAATTCCTGGGTCCGCCATTGGTTGTGATTGAAAAGTTATGATAGTAGTTGTGATATCTAGCATTACTCTAATATTAAAAATTTAGTATAATTCACTGTAAATTAGGTATCTGATCCAATAAGGGGATTAAAAATAGAGAGAAATTTGAAAAATATGGAAACATACAGGAATAAAGACTATTATATTAGTTTGATTTAAATGAATGGATGAGAGTGTTGCCATATCATTTGGACACCAGATTTGGGCACCAAATTTGGGCAAAGTAGCATTACTCTTCATTTAAATCAAACAAATATAATACAATCTAAATGAATGGATGAGAGTGTTGTCACGTCATTTGGGCAAAGTACCATTACTCTAGTAGCATTACTCAATAGAGTAATGGTACTTTGCCCAAATTTGGTGCCCAAATCTGGTGCCCAAATGACGTGGCAACACTCTCATCCATTCATTTAGATTGTATTACTCATGATGTATATACATGTTACTATGTTAGTTAGCGCAACAAAAAACTAATAAAACTTTCCTTGGACAACATCAAAAGTATGGAATGTTATAGTGAAAATAGACAAATTCTACTTTGAGCTCACCCCTATCTTCCCTTAAAAGTATATATAGTCAAGTACATTGAGTGACAAGATAAACCTAGCTCTCCCACCATTACTTATCTTTTCCTCGATTGCATTAGCATTTGAGACATGGCTTCTTCTATGAGCAAAACTTCAATTTTCTTTGTGATTATCTTCTTTTGTGTACCTTGTTTGGAATATAGAAAGGTGTTGATAAGCATGGAGAACATGAAGGCTCCTAATTTTCTAGCACACAATTTGTTTGTGTCTGCTTCTTTTCCCAGTGGACAATGTTCTAAATTGGTTAAAGATCAAAGGTGGAATTCCATGCACGATGTTGCTGACACTCGCCGAACTTTGGAGTCAAGTCCGAGCCCAGGAATTGGTCACTCCATGCACGACATTGCTGACACTCGCCGAACTTTGGAGTCAAGTCCGAGCCCTGGAATTGGTCACTCCATGCACGATGTTGCTGACACTCGCCGAACTTTGGAGTCAAGTCCGAGCCCTGGAATTGGTCACTCCATGCACGACGTTGCTGACACTCGCCGAACTTTGGAGTCACACTACAAGAAAAGTTGGCTTCCATCACAGATTATCTAACACGGGCTTGAGAGGCCTGTGATAAAAAAACAACATTTATCGCAGGCTTTTAAAAGCCCATGGTTGATGTACATTTTAACACGGGCCTTTATATGTGAATGTACACAAACGAAGTTAAATTGCTTAAAGCATACCTAGAGAGGGGGGGGGGGGGGGGGGGGGGGGGGGGTGAATAGGTTTTTACACCTTTTTTCAAACCCTTGAACAAACATTCGTTTGTCCCTCAAGGTAGCCTTACACACAACACAATAAGCCAAGGAAGACATACATAGACAATACGATGATACAATCATAAGAGAAATGTCTAAGTATATCAACAAGTCATGTGAGGTAAAATAGTAAATAAACATAACAACAAAATAAGCTTGTATTTCATAAGATGTTCAATGTGTTACAAGAGTGATCAAAATGTCACTATACAAAAATTACAATATATAAAAGAATCAAAGATACAAATTGATCTATAGAATGAATATACTAATCACACTATACAAAGACTTGCTTCACAATATATCACATGTGGATATTATGAATCAAGACAATAAAATATACAATTAAAATATAAGAGAAAGAGATAGAAAGAATTAACACAAGGGATTTTTTACCGTGGTAAAACCTCCAAGGAGGAAATATCCATGGGTTGAACTACAACCATTGGGTACTATATTATTGGAAAGTAAACATAGAACATTCGCAAAGTGACCAATCTTTAGCTCACCCAACCTAGTGAAGTCTAAGCCTACCCAACCCTATTGGAAAGTATGAAATCCCTCAATGATGCGGAACCACCATATATTGGACAACACACTTAACCAACATCGATGGTAGATTAGAAATTCCTCAAGAGTGCATACACCTCCCGTGTACCCCGCTCTATCGGACTCTATGTCTAACCATACACCTAGGCCTACCAATACAATAGCCAACTCCCTATCCAAGGCACTCTTGCCTCTAGGGAGCCTCCCATGCATGACTATCCGAGTCCTCCCGACTCTAGCCATGACTCCTTGCTTACCTATCCGAGTCATCCCGACTCTAGGCAAGACTTCTTGCTTGGCTATCCGAGTCATCCCGACTCTAACCAAGACTTCATGCCTTTTACAAGGACTTCCTAGTGTGATCATGTGAATGCAAATGATGCAAACATTCAATACAACATAGAACATGTGATCAATACATTCTATGGCACAAATAGACCTAAACATGTGATATCACAATTAATCAAGTCTAGATGCAAAAATACATGAATAGAAACCTAAGCATGTGAAACACCTAACACATATACTCAAAGTCTCATTCACACACATAACACTTGAATCACAAAATGTTCATTAAGTACAAATTCAAGATGTTATCAATATACAATTAAAAGCTAGATATATGAGATTAAAATCAATCAATATACTAGACAAAAATATAGAGCAGATTTACATCAATCAAAACCTATATTCTCTAAATCACATACAAATACACAAATCCTAGATTTTAATAATCAAAGGATCAAATCAAATCTCAAAGTCATTTTAACACAAAATTAATTCAATTAAGTATCAAACAACCTAAGATGCCATTCTAATCACAATACAACTCACAAACAAATGTAAAACCTAGAATCATAAATCTAGTCAACATAAGTCCACAAATTGAGTTTCAATTAGAATGATAATCAAGCTACATTTCCAAATAGTTTTTACAAAACAATAACATAGATATAGAAGAAGAAACCCCAAGCAAATGGAAGGTCAAATAACAAGAAATCCCAAAGATGAGACTCAAACCTCGGATTCTGCAGCTGGTGCGAAATTCAGTGTCCAACCACTTGAAATCATGATCAAACAGCCACCAAACCACTTGGAGATGTTAGAGAACTCAAATATGAACACTCTCCAACTTGAATCACTCAAATCTGACTCCGGATGAGGAAGATATGGTGTTTTGAAGTTTGGAAAAATTGGAGAGAACTCTATGCGGGAAAACTGAAATTTTTCTTCTTGAAAATTCCAAATGGAGAGAGAGAGGGAAGAAATAGGAGAGAGAGAGGGAGGATTCCGGCCAACCAGGTGGTGCCACGTCACCCCCTGGCCGTGGGGGGCGTGTGGCCCACACGGGAGCAGAGGCTGCTCCAGGCCGTGGGGCCCACGACCTTAACCACGGCCAGCCCTTGTGGCCCACGGCCTGGGCTGTCCTCTCGCGCGCTCACTCGGTTCGTCGGCTCGTATCTCGGGCGTCCGAACTCCGAATTCAAATATGTTTTCGGATTACAAACCGTGCTCTCTCACGCACGACTACATTATACAACTTTGAAAAACGGTTGAGAAATCATCTCGGAAATCATCGATGAAGTCAACACAACGTAAGAGAACGTAAAGTGGCATAGTCAACATGTTTGGACTCGAAACCTTATGAATGAGTAACCAAAATGACCGGAACTCAATAAGGCATTGAATAAGAACATGTTCAAGTCCTAAATACAAAATATGGAAACATACAAGCACAAATACACACACATATGCTAGTTTCCGGACATAGTCCTAGAAAATGCAAAACACAAAGTTTATTAACTAAATGTGAATGCATGAGCATATTTTGCCAAGTGTGTGAAAGTGAAATGTAAATGAAATAAAATCATGAAGGGACACACAAGAATGATATGTGTGAGTGTGTGCCTAGCCTTGTAAGAGATAAGAGGTCTTTGAATACCTTTATAGACAGATAATGCCCGAAACTCTTAAAAGCCGGCAACTTGAACGAATAAAGGTTGAGACGTCCTTCGTCTTTGAAATTCTTCAATTACTAACAACTAAACATTACAAGTTAAACACGTTTTGATATTGAATTAATGCCAACACTAATTATCAACCTAACAATATGCCTGTTGTAGATAACTTATTATTTATCACGGGCAACAAAGGGCTCGTGTTAGAAGTGGTTAACTAACACAGGCAAATAACACCCGTATTAGATGTCAGTATATAAAGAAAAAAAATCCAAAAAATCTCATAACCCTAAAATTCAGAAATCACACTCGTAAAATTAGAAACGAGTCTACAGGGAATCAGGGATGAGCGCGAACGACAGCAGCGGTGAAGGTAATGGATGTTAATCAAGTAGATTTTTTGTCAATTTTGAAATGGATCAATTACTCTGGTTGTGAGAAGAAGTTGATAAGGCTTCGAATCCAGAAGAATTTACAAAACTCTTCCTCTCAAGTCTCACCTTGCAACCAGTTTCGAAAGTGCATCGCCTTTTTTTGTTGTTGCTATAAACCCTAATTTGCAGATTTTATCATGGTTAAAGGTCAGGTCTCTCTCAATCGATTCTCGATTTTATCTGATTCTTGATTTCTCTCCAACAACAAACAAATTTCAAGGTTTTAATTTTTAATTTTTGACCCTTTTGGTAATGTTTTGTTTGACTTCTTTTTAGTTTGCTTTACATTCATAAAAATAGCTTCGCTGGGTGTGTTTATGAATATTGTAGTTGGAGGAAATAATAATTAAAAAAAACTGTTTGTTAAAGAACCGCTACTAAAGTTGCATTTGTATGTGTGGTTTGCATTTTCTTACTTGATATTAGTTATTATTGATTTTTAAGAATTTGTTTTTTTTTTGTTAAATTTGATTTTCGTACTAGATAATTGTAGCTCTAGTACAAGCCAGTTGTAGAATTTAAGTAAACTCAAGGTGGATTCATTTTTTCTTTATTTTTTTAAATTTTGGTGAATATATATGGCATTTATCAGTACTGCTTGTGAAATTTTTAGTTTGTGTTTTTCTGTTGATGAAATTTATCTATAGGGCATAAGTACACAAAGGAGGTATCAAACTACATCGATTAATTTATCTAATAGCTAGCAAAAGATGTTTTTAGTTATTTTTTTATTGTTTTCTATGGGGTATAATGTTATGTGAATATTTGATGTTGTGCTATATTGTTGTGTTGTATGAAGGTGGAAGCTACATTTTTTAGTTTGACAATTATTCAGATCTCCATATTTGCAGGGTTTTTTGTGTGTAAGTTCGGATTTTCCATCATCAAGTACATCTGTACATGTACCTAGATGTTGTTGATTCAGCAAAGTCTGTTCTTCGTTTTGGTCTGGTTTGCTTTCCCCTGTTTTTGTTTTCTGTGGTTGGGTGTTTTGCCCGCCTCCTGGATGTTGTAGCTTTTGTTTGGTGTTGTGGGTTTTTTTGGCTGTTTTGTTGGGTTGTGTTTGTTGTTTTTGCCTGGCTTGATGCCCTTTAATCTGATTGCCTTTAAAAAAAAAAAAAAAAAGTTTGTTAATCAAATTCATAACAAGTAGACAATAAGAAAATTGTTGATTAGGTGAAGATGATAATTTCAATCTGGCGTGCTGTTGAGGCGTGCAGGGGGTTGCTGTTTTTCTGGGTGTTGTTTGGTGTTTTATCTGTTTTTTTTTCTGTTGTCTTGTTGCTTGTTCTGCTGCTATTGTTAGTGTTTGTGGGGTGGGGGTGCTTGGGTGGTTTGTTTATTTGTGGTTTGGCGCTTGTGTGTTGCCTGGTTGTTGGGTTTTTGTTCTGCTGCTGGTTCGTTTCAGCTAGCTGTTTTTGCGTCCTGTTGTGTGTTGGGGGTTCCCCTGTTTGCCTTTGGGCTTTTATAAAGTTCCATTTTCAAAAAAAGATAATTTCAATCTGTTCAAATTTGGAAATCCTGATATTTGATATATGGTATATGTTTATCGGTAATAAAAAATACCACTTAATTATACTGATGCGGGGAGCAGGCAACTCTTTCTTCTGTGAGTTCCCCTCTTCTTGTTGTCAGTTGGGAGTAAGAAAAGTAGGAAAAACAGTACATTTTGAGGTCTCACTTCTTGTTTCCTCATACTTCTACACACATTTATCTTGGTGGAGAGTTATCTGCATTGCTTGACTAGTAGCCTATGAAGTTTTTAAAAGAGGAATCTGTCAGGTACTCAACTTCTCTTCATTTGTTTCCTTATTCTTATCCGCTTTTCTTTCATTTCTTTTTTCTCTTGTTTTTGGTGTCAAAGCCACATTTGACCCTACCACTTAAAAGTATATGACAATTGATTGGTAGAGGACCAAGAAATATGCTTGTGGTATAATCAAGTTAAAGCAAGTTATGCTAATTATGATACATATCAGGGTCAGGCAAACCAAACGTATCCATAAAAGTTTCATAAAATTCTGCTAACTAAAAGTTGTTTTTCATCATTCTATACAGGCTTGGTTGCATGCAAATGGATAAGAGCCGGAGAGTTTGTGTGAAGAAGATATTAGTTAGCAAGGTACCTTTGATGCCTTTGATGCGCCCTACTAGTGACCTACAAATTCTTGAAGATGCTAGAGGCACTTATATTGTTTGGCTATCAAATACATCATTAATTATTAAGATTTAGGTTAATATATGTATGGGTGAACTTATTGTTAAGATTAGTAGACTTTTTAATTAAGTGAATGTTTGTGGCTGGATGTAATGTTAATACTTGAAGATTTTTAATTGAATGTTTATGGATTTATAAATTTTAACATATATATTGAATGCTTGTGGATTTTTATATTGAACGCTTTGGAGTTTAATCTTCCAATTATTTGCACTAAACATGCTACGTATAAAATCAATAAATTAAAATTTTTTTTTATAAAAAAAATACTCATCTATCACTGGCAATGCCCGTTGTCAGTAATGCATTGACAACGGACAATGCCCGTTGTTAGTAACGTATCGACCACGAGCATTGCCCGTTGTAGATGAATTTATTTATCACGGGCATTGTCCGTAGTCGAAACGCGCATTCACTACGGTAGATGCCCGTTGCAGATAAGCTTCTTTATCACGGGCATTGCCCGTATTCGAAACTCGCGATTTTCTATTACACCTTCACAGACGACGGACGTTATAACGGGCGATGCCCGTAGTCAATGATAAAATTTCTTGTAGTGTCAAGTCCGAGCCCTGGAATTGGTCACTAATCGCATTGAACTACCGGCCCAAGATAAACACATTATTATGCCATTATCATTATATACATTTTGTTGTTCTTGTTGTCCGGTTTTGCTTGAATAAAATGCCGTTTCTAAAAAATAATAATAAACTGTCCCATTTCATTTGATCTTGATTTACTTTTAAATCTATCGTTATTAAATATTTTTCATGGATCAAACTAAGATCTCAATGTTCTAGTACTTACCCATCTATTAATTTTATTCTTTTAGAACAATTGTCAGGACCTGGCAAGATTAGACTCTACAAGCACAGCTCGGAATACTACTCCCACTATCAGTGAGAGGGCACCCACACTTGGGATTTAATAGCCAAGGTGGGATAAATTATTTACATACCAAGGCAAGGCTTGAACCTTGGTGGTGGAGCATCCCTTGGAAACTCCAACCACCAAGGCAAGTGTATCCAATCGGCAAGCTAAATAATAAATTCCCAAAGGTTACTGACTTTCTAGGTTTGGGCTTGCGTACTACACAGCATTTGTTTGGCCACATATCGAGAATACTGTAGTTGTACTGAGGTAAAGTATTTGTAACAAATTAGAATGAACAAGATCTAATCAATTTATACGTCTTAATTTCTTGAATGTAATAATTCTTTATAGAACAAAATTTGAAATAATTTTTTTAAATTAAAAATCATGATTAATTTTAAGTTTAACAAAAGTAACCTAATCGTTGTCATTGGTCGAAATGCCAAGAGTGGAACAATAGGCGAAACGTGTAATCTTTGAGGCCTTGAAGGTTAATATGTAAGGGAATTTATAAAGTGCAACGTTGTACTTAAGCAAAATATTTTTCGTAGCTAGCCAACATGCAAAAATTAAAATTTAAAAATTATTACAAAAACTTTATTTCATTTAGATCAACGGTGAAATAATATAATAATAATAAAATAAAATGAAAAAAAAGAAAAGAAAAAAAAACTAAAACAATTGAAGAAAAAACATGATTTTTAAAAGATTTTTTTTTTTAATTTTATTTGTTTGAGTCAAAGAGCTATACACTACAAGAAAAACTGTATTTCTTGACAGTTATAAAAAACTGTCAATAAACTTGCAATTCTTGACAATTTTTAGAATTGTCAAGAAAAAACTATCAAGAATAGTTGACAGTTTTTTCAAATTTTTTATTTATCTGTAATAATTTTTAAAAACTTTTACTTTCTATTTTCAACATCAAACAAAATACCGATATGGATTTATTTTACTGTAAGATATCAGTTTTTGGACAAACCGATATTGGATAAGTAAAATTTTAAATTTAATAAATTTACTTTTAAATCATTTACTTTTAAAAAATTCAAAATAATAATTTTAAAAAAATTGTTTATTTATTTTGCACCCTCTTGTTTCATACTAAGAGGCACGTTAATAATTCAATTACCCATATAAATTAGTAATCCGAGTCTTATATTTGTTCGTTAAATTGCAAGATGCATGTTGAGAAATATCTCCCCTGTAGTGAGAGTTGAATTCCAAATCATACTTATTACAATTAATGTCACGACTCACGAGTCTCCTATAGGCCATGTTTGGTTGGATAGAATTGAATAGAAAGAAAGCAATTCCATTCGTTTGGTTTGTTAAAATGCAACGGAATGGTGATTCCACCATTTTGGTGGAATGGGTATTCCATCCAAAAACCAATGGAATGCCTAATGAGAATCAAGAAGCTTCACCAACGGATCCATTTCATGTTCCAGTTGGGCCAATTACAAGGGGCAAGAGGATCAAAGAAGCATTTAATGGGGGCTGATTCGGAGTTGCTGAAGTTCAAGTTCAAGGAAATAAACTACTCAGCAATTAATTGCCTTACAATTAGGAAAGTAAAGAATAAAAACTAGCAACTAGTTGACTTTGTTTGAGAAACAAATCAACTATTTATTTGGGAAATAATTAAAAAAGGAAATATGCTAAAATTCGGAATCCTCCAACCCTAGCTTATATCTAACACCATAATCAGCTCTTTATTAGGAAATATGCTGAAATTCGGACTTCTCAGCTCAAGTCTTCACGCAACAAACTAGATGGCTGAATTTGGGCCTGTTGTGATCTGTTACGGAGGATGAAGTCTTCATAACATCTGTAGGGCTCGTCTTGGGCTTTCCGAAAACATATTATAATAGATAATCCGACTTTAGATGCTCTCTGTAGAGGCCCACAAAGTTCAACCCAGATTTGGTCTTCAGCAACTCCGAATCAGCCCCCATTAAATGCTTCTTTGATCTTCTTGGCCCTTTTAATTGGCCCAACTGGAACATGCAATGGACCCTTTGTTGATGCTTCTTGATCCTCATCATTCCCCCTCTCTTCAAAAGGATTCGTCCTCGAATCTTCACCGTAATGTTGTTGATAGCCTGCAGCACAAAGGATGGTTCCCCTCTTTCTTCTTTGTTTGATGAATCACCCTTGGAAGACATATTTTCTCTCTTCTTCTTCTTTCTTTTTTTATTTTTATTTTATTTTGCAACAGATCTGATCAACTTTTTTTTTTCTTTAATCGGAATCTGATCAAACTTTTTTTTTTTTTTTTTTTTTTTTTGGAACGGATCTGATCAACTTTTTTTTTTTTTTATTTATTTTTTATTTTTAAGAACAAGGATAATTAAATCTGATTTTAGAACTTGGGACAAATACCAAGTGATGCGAACCCCAAAGGACTTGCCTTGAAACCTAGCAACAATAATGATGCGAACCTCAAAGGACTTGCCTTGAAACCCAACAACAATAATTTGGGAAACTTGCCCTAGAAAGCCAAAATACAAATTTGTTGTGAAAGAAAAAAATGGATAGATAAAACCTGATTTAGAAGCCTAAGCTCTGATACCAACTGATAAGAACCTCACCAAGAACAGTGAGACCCGGAACCAATATATGGTAACGAAGGATCGTTTTCTAATTCAAGTTTATAAAACAAAGAAAATAAAGGACCGTGACCTATTATCTATATGGAGATAAGAACCAACAGTATCAAGAAGGTTGTAGATGCCACACTCAAGAACAAGAAAGAAGGTGAGTGATAAGTCAAGGTTTGAACGCCAGAAGGTAGAACCTTGATAAGTTCATAGTTCAATGAAGAACCAAGAGAAAAAGTTCTCTCAAATAATATTTTATTCAAAGTCTAATCTGTCAAAATAATACATCAATGCGTCCTTTAAATACTAAGAAAATATCTAAACCCTAGACGACAAACGAAAAGGAAATAAACTACTCAGCAATTAATTGCCTTACAATTAGGAAAGTAAAAGAATAAAAACTAGCAACTAGTTGACTTTGTTTGGGAAACAAATCAACTATTTATTTGGGAAATAATTAAAAAAAGGAAATATGTTAAAATTCGGAATCCTCCAACCCTAGCTTATATCTAACACCATAATCAGCTCTTTATTAGGAAATATGCTGAAATTCGGACTTCTTAGCTCAAGTCTTCACGCAACAAACTAGATGGCTGAATTTGGGCATATTGTGATCTGTTACGGAGGATGAAGTCTTCATAACATCTGTAGGGCTCATCTTGGGCTTTCCGAAAACATATTATAATAAACAATCCGACTTCAGATGCTCTCTGTAGAGGCCCATGAAGTTCAGCCTGGATTTGGTCTTCAGCAACTCCGAATCAGCCCCCATTAAATGCTTCTTTGATCTTCTTGGCTCTTTTAATTGGCCCAACTGGAACATGAAATGGACCCTTTGTTGATGCTTCTTGATCCTCATCATTGTCAACTAGTTATTTGGGAAATAATTAAAAAAAGGAAATATGCTAAAATTCGGAATCCTCCAACCCTAGCTTGTATCTCACACCATAATCAGCTCTTTATTAGGAAATATGCTGAAATTCGGACTCCTCAGCTCAAGTCTTCGCGCAACAAACTAGATGGCCAATTTTAGGCCTGTTGTGATCTTTTACAGATGCCGGAGTCTTCATAACATCTGTAGGGCTCGTCTTGGGCTTTTCGAAAACATATTATAATAGACGATCCGACTTCAGATGCTCTCTGTAGAGGCCCATGAAGTTCAGCTTGGATTTGGGCCGAACTTGAACTTCGGCAACTCCGAATCAGCCCCTATTAAATGCTTCTTTGATCCTCTTGCCCCTTGTAATTGGCCCAACTGGAACATGAAATGGATCCGTTGGTGAAGCTTCTTGATTCTCATCAATGCCTATTCCATTTCAAACTAAAATTTTTATTCCATAAATACCCTCCTTTCCAAAAATAATATATTATTATTGTATATTATATTAATGATATATAAATATATATTATATATATGTACTATATATTATATTATTATATATTATATATATTATTATTATATACCATGGCGGGTGGCAGGGAGCCTTGTACTGTCTCTAGCCTAGTTGTAATGATTTTCCCCAAAAGACGGCCTAATCCCAACGACCTGAGTAGGGTACTCACAGAACAACCTCTTGGAAATAGACAAGGGCCTTGAGCCAAAGAATCAAAATCTTCTTTCTGATGTGCAGGATCCTCAACTAGAGGCAAGCACAGAGCATACTTAGATTATAGACCGTCAAGCATCTTGTAGAGAAATATTGAAGGAGAAGAAGAGAGAACTTAGAAAGCCATGAATTTTCAAACACAAGCTATCTTTATTTATGATTCTGCTTGATTTTTACAACGAGAGAGCCCCCTTTTTATAGGGAGGGAAAGCAGAAGCAAACAAGCTATCTTTCAAAGACAGCCATACAGCTGGCAGACAAAGTAGAGAAATAATTACAAGGATAAGGTCTGGCTTGATAGGTGGCCGAAAAAAGTACAATAATTGTAGCAAACTGATTAAAGCACATAGTAAATAGATAAGCAGGAGGTCATGGGCTATCCAAGTTGCAGCAGGCGTGATCTTCATTGTCTGAGTCGAGAGCTCCACATATAATGTAGGGCCAAGTGTCAAGAGCCATAGGGTCCTGTGAATCAAGTGGGACAGAATCTTGGAAAGGATGCCAGCTTTGAGAAGAGTCTCGGGGTGAAACTAATTATAGCACGGTGTGTATAAAACTATCTAGAGGGGGGGTGAATAGATTTTACGCTTTTTACCCAATTTTTCGTGTTAGTCAAAATTACGAAATTACCCTCAAGATAAAATAAACAAGCAAGTGTAATATGGTGCGGAAATTAAATTGACACTTGATTTTTACGTGGAAACCCTCACGGGAAAAACCACGGGCTATGTAAGTAAGCCACACTCGAACCTCGAATCCACTAAATGTGCAAACAATTACAACCTAATCCCGGAAGTAATCACACACCTACCTAATCCCGGTATGAGTGAACCTAGTCCGATTTTGCTTGCGATCTAAGCAACCTAATCCCGATTGCTACACACAAGACTTAGCTTCTCTTGAAGAGAATACAACCCTAAGTGAATATATGAAAATATCCAAAATGCAACATAGAGCAAGGGAAACACTATATGCTTATCTAAGATGATTAATATGCAATTAAGAGCAATCCTAGATATCAAAACTAAATGACATGTCAATTAGTTTAGCTAATCAATATCAAGCACAAAACCTAATATGCTAGCACAATACAACTTCTCAAACATACATCATACTAATCTCAATCTTGTATTCAACAAATATAAAATCACATACAAGTAATTAAATTGAGATTGCTAGATAAGAGAAACACAAAATATGTAAGATATTAGTGAAAAGCTTACCAAGCAAAGTATGATGAAGAATCCATGCAAGATGTCATCTAGATGATCTAAGATGATGCTAGATGATGATTGATGATCATGGAAAAGGTGTTTGAGTAATTAAAAATGAGTTCTTGGAATTTTTCTTCTCTTTGAAAAATATCCTAAGTATGAAATCTGAATATGAACTCTCTCAATTGACCTAAAGACAAAATGGCATATATATAGGGTGCCAAGCCAAAGTGAGGTCGTTTAAGTAAGTTTCAAAGAAACGCGCCAATCGGCGGTCGGTGGCCGCCGATTTCAACCGCCGAATTGCTCCCGGAGAAACAGGGGAGAAACGGCGGTTCCATTTGGCGGTTTCGTGACCGTCGTTCCCACCGCCGAATTAAACCCGAGAATAAAATCAATCAGGTCTGAAACGGCGTTTCAGATCGGCGGCCACACAACCGTCGATTCAACCGCCGAATTCAAACGGCGGTTTCATTCGGCGGCCAGGCCGCCGATAACGACCGCCGATCACCAACAGAGGTGAAAACCAAGGAGATGCCAAGTGCATCTCCATAGGCGGTCTTCGTGCAAAACCAAGCACATTCTAGTGCGTGCGCGGACGTTTCCGAACACTATCGGGAAACGAATTACAAAACACAAAAACACACAACAAGATACAACATCAAAGTGCTAGTGTGTAAAGTGACATGTGAAGAGAATGCACACATGAACAAGTATGCTAAGTGAGTGTGTGCAACTATCTCTTCAAGATAAGTAAGCACATAGAATTTACCTTTGGTGCTTTTCAATAGTGAGGTCTTCAAAAGGGCCTAAGCAATAACAACAACATCTAAGCTACCCTTACAAAGCATCCCCACATGTGGTTTGATCACGAAATAAGCCAATTAAAAACAACGGGAATCCTAACACGGGGTATTTCTCGTAGGATGAAATATTCGTTAGTAGAGACGCTATTGATGTCACACAAAAAGTTGAGGATGGATATCTGTAGATTATTAGGGTAGGATTTTGGTTAGTCATAGGTGGTGTGCCATTCGTAGCTGATGTTTGAAGCCCACAAAAGTCTTTTGTGGGGGTTATAACGGTAGGGTCTGTGAAGTATCCAGATACATGATACCGAAGAAGCCAAATCATTGTCAAGTTTCCACAGATTATATTGACCCATAAGTTTGGTGAGTTCAGTCTTCCAGTGTGACAGGGAGTCAAACCATTGTAAGAAAGTCCATATAAGAGATTTTCGGTGAGAAGGATCATGGAGGTGGACATACAGGGCTTGAAGTGGAAAAACAATGGCATGATGGTGAATAACAGATAAACACCATAGAAACCATAGGACCTGAGGTGAGAAATAGTAAAATGGTGGCATCAGGAAAGGATCAAGGAATGGTCTAATAGGATTGGTAAGATCATGTTGACATCCTTGACTTTGGAGTTGGGACAGGTAAATCGGGAGATAGGATTTGGCAAAGGTTTGGATTTGGGCAAGAGAAGGTTGGTGACGTGGAGGGAGTGTCTCAAGAAGCTCCGGAGGGTATGTCATTTCAGTGAGAGTTGTGAGAGGTTGTAAGGATGACGAAGAGGAGGATGTTGAGGTTGCCATGAAAATAAAAGGGATCCGACCGGAAGGAGTGATGAGATGAACTGGTGGTGGTCTAGAGAGCATATCTGCGATTATATTATGGTGTCCCCTCATGTGCTTAACAGTGAAGTCATACCTGGAAAACCAATCTTTTAGCCTTAATAGCTGCGGATTAGGAGGAATCTTATTGTGGAACTCGAGGATTTTCGGGAAAGATGAATTGTCCATTTCCACAATAAAGTTTTTTGTTCTGAGGTGAAAATCAAACTTCTGGATTCCATATTTGACCACAAAGATTTCTTTGTAGATTGTGTGATAATGCTGTTGGGCATCTTTGAATTGTCCACTTGCATGACCACAGTATCTTTTTTGTCCCTCTTTTTCTTCAATCAGAATGGCCCCTCAGAATTTGTCACTAGCATCTGTCTGAAGGATGAGTTGGCTAGTGGATGGAATAGTGAGGGCTGGTGGTGACTGTGCTATCTTTTTGAGTTTACTCACCGCATCTGTGTGGGATGAGTTCCAAGGCAGAGGATTCTTTTTAAGAGGGCTGAGAGGGTCGAAGTATGGTGGCTCACCTGAGGGATAAAGTCTCTGACAAAATCGACTATTCCGAGAAACTGCTGAATTTCTTTGTAAGTCAAGTTTGAATCAGGAAATTTTAACAGTTGTTGAGCTAGGTGAGGACCAGGATGGTATTGGCCATTGGAAATGTGCATTTCGAGGAATTCTATTTTTGGTTGGCCGATCATACTTTTCTTTTCAGAAAGCATGTGATGGAAATCATCAACTTAGCAACCTTACACCTCAATAGCTATATAGCTATGATACATATGGAATGCAAATTAACATCCTCCAACTAATTGAATTAAATCCAATCGTTCAAGATTGAACTAAGAGAAACTATTCTAATCACTTTACCAGTGGAATGATGATAAAATAATTAGAACAGCACTTTGAATTCCCTACAAACGCCACAAACTATGAAGTTTGATAAGTTTAAAGAAAACAAAGATTTTTAAGGTTTTTGAACGCCATAAGCTGAATAAGCTTGATAAGTTCCAAAGCTCATGTAAGAACTTAACAACAAAACACTCACAAAGTGCTCAAATAAGTTTATTACTCAAATCTATCCTTACAAAGAAAATCAGCCTTGTTTATATAGAACAAAGGCCAAGAACAGTTACAAAGAAATGTTTCAGCCACTAAACACAAATGTAACAGCCCATTAAATGTGTAACCGACCATTAACTATGTAACCGCCCATTAATAAGACAACTAAACCATGAATGTTGGCCATAAATGATTCAGCCTTTAAAACCTCTTTTCCCTAATCAAAGGACACATGAATTCATACTTAACAAAATAAAACCCTAAATGTTCAAGTTAAAAACCCAACACAATTAAAACCCAAGCCCACAAAACCCAACATGGCTGAATGGCCTTTTATTCTTCAAGATAGGCTAAATACTTCATTCTAACAAGGCTAGACTCTTGTCTTCATGATTTGGACTTGCTTGAAATATGTTGACCAATTTAGACTCTTCTTGCATCCTTAGAACCGAGACCAAATCTTGACTAGCTTGCTTCTTCCAAATCCTTTCCATTAAACAAGTTAAGGCTTCTTTCATCCTTTTAGCTTTAGCTCGTGTCATTTGTCCTCCATGAATGGTTAAAGGATCTGGATCTTTTCCATCCTTAGCCGAATGGTGATCAACTTGCTGGTCCACATCATTCCCCCTTTCCTCGAAAGGATTTGTCCTCGAATCAACACCTTCATCACCTACATCAAACAAAGACAAATCAGAAACATTGAAGGTTGCACTAACATTGCCATACTCACTTGGTAGTTCCAGCTTGTATGCATTGTCATTGATTCTTTGAAGGACTCGAAATGGTCCATCCCCTATTGGCATTAGTTTAGACTTCCTTTGGCTAGGAAATCTTTCCTTCCTCAAGTGTACCCAAACCCAATCACCAGGTTCAAATGCTACTTGCTTTCGGCCCTTGTTGTGTTGCTTCACGTGTTGTAGAGTTTTTTTTTTTTCAATTTGTACACGCACCCTTTCATGCAAGGCTTTGACAAAATCAGCTTTTTGTTTACCATCCAAAATAGCTTTTTCCAAAGGTAAAGGTAGTAAATCCATAGGAGATAATGGATTGAACTTGTACAAAACTTCAAATGGTGAATGGTTTGTTGTTGTATGCACACTTTGGTTATAAGCAAACTCCACATGTGGCAAACATTCCTCCCAATTCTTCAAATTCCTTTGAATTATGGCCCTCAAAAGTGTTGATAAAGTTCTATTTACCACCTCCGTTTGTCCATCCGTTTGTGGATGACAGGTGGTTGAATACAACAGCCTTGTACCTAACTTGCTCCAAAGCGTTTTCCAGAAGTGGCTAAGGAACTTCACATCTCTATCACTCACAATTGTCCTTGGAATGCCATGTATCCTCACAATTTCTTTGAAGAACAGCCCCGCAACATGTGTAGCATCATCTATTTTGTGGCAAGGAATGAAATGCACCATCTTGTTGAACCTATCAACAACAACAAAAATAGAATCTCTCCCCCCTTTTGACCTAGGTAATCCCAAGACAAAGTCCATGGATATATCAACCCAAGGCTCACTAGGTATAGGAAGAGGAGTATATAGCCCATGAGGCATTACTTTAGATTTAGCCCGTTTACAAGTAATGCATTTCTCACATATTCTCTCGACATCTCGTTTCATGTGTGGCCAAAAGAAATGATCACTTAACACACCCAAAGTCTTTTTAACTCCAAAATGCCCCATTAATCCGCCACTATGTGCCTCTCACAAGCAATTCTCTCATTGAACATTGAGGAACACACAACTTGTTTTCTTTGAAAAGAAAACCTTCATGCCTAAAAAACTTGTCAAAACCCCCTTTCTCACATGCCCCATAAACATTAGCAAAATCAAGGTCAGAATTGTATAAGTCTTTAATGTACTCAAAACCCAATAATTTTGCATCAAGTTTAGAAATTAGAGCATACCTTCTAGAAAGAGCATCGGCAACTACATTTTCCTTACCTTGTTTGTACTTGATAATGTATGGAAAGGATTCAATAAACTCCACCCATTTTAAATGCCTACGGCTTAGCTTTCCTTGCCCTTTGAGATATTTCAAGGACTCATGATCGGTGTGTATAATGAATTCCTTGTACCAAAGATAGTGCTGCCATGTCTTTAACACTCTCACCAAGGCATAAACTCCTTGTCATACATCGGGTAGTTAAGACTTGCTCCACTTAGCTTCTCACTAAAGAACGCAATGGGTCTGCCCTCTTACATTAAGACTCCTCCAATACCTATTCCACTTGCATCACACTCAATCTCAAAAGTTTTAGCAAAGTTAGGCAAAGCAAGTAAAGGTGATGAACTAAGTTTTTCTTTAAGTAAGTTAAAAGCATCATCTTGTTCCTTACCCCACCTAAATCCCATATTCTTTTTGATGCATTCAGTTAATGGTGCAGCAATGGTAGAAAAATCCTTAATGAATCTTCTATAAAAGCTAGCAAGACCATGAAAACTTCTTACATCACTAACACAAGTGGGTTTCGGCCACTCCCTAATTACTTTCACTTTTTCTTGATCAACATGTATTCCTTTATCATTAACAACATAACCAAGAAAAGTAAGTTCATTAGTGCAGAAAATGCATTTCTTTAGATTAGCATACAACTTTTCTTTTCTAAGCACATCAAAAACAGCCTTTAAATGTGTTACATGCTCGTCTAAATTTTTGCTATACACAAGTAAGTTCATTAGTGCAGAAAATGCATTTCTTTAGATTAGCATACAACTTTTCTTTTCTAAGCACATCAAAAACAGCCTTTAAATGTGTTACATGCTCGTCTAAATTTTTGCTATACACAAGTATATCATCAAAAAAAACCACTGCAAATTTTCCAATGAAAACACGCAAAACATGGTTCATCAATCTCATGAAAGTACTAGGTGCGTTAGTTAGGCCAAAAGGCATTACTAACCATTCATATAGTCCATGTTTAGTTTTGAAAGCGGTTTTCCATTCATCACCCTCACGCATTCTTATTTGATGATATCCGGATTTCAAATCAATCTTTGAAAACACACAAGAACCATGCAATTCATCCAACATATCATCTAACCCAGGGATAGGATGTCTATACTTTACCGTGATTTTGTTGATGGCTCAGCAGTCAACACACATTCTCCAAGAACCATCTTTTTTAGGCACCAACAAAACAGGAACCGCACATGGGCTCATGCTTTCACGCACATATCCCTTTTCCATAAGCTCACTTACTTGCTTTTGGATTTCCTTGGTCTCCTCGGGGTTGCATCTATATGCTGGCCTATTTGGTATGCTTGAACCTGGAATGAAATCAATTTGATGTTCAATTCCTCTAATTGGTGGCAAACCATTAGGAACATCTTCGGGAAAGAGATCCTCATTTTTCTGCACAAGATCAACAATAACACTAGGCAAACTCTTGTCAATTTCGCTAGAAACAATTAAAACGTCCTTGTACATAAGTACAAGTAAGGGCTACCTCATGGTTAATGCTTTCTTCACATCACTCATTTTTGCATAAACACTCATTTTTCTTTCACTCAAGCCTTCCTTGTTTTCTCTCCCCTTGTGTTTCCCATTGCTCTCATTTTTACCACTAAACTCACCTTTTTTTTTCTCTCTTTCTTGCTCCCTTCCCAAAGTTTCGGCTAATGAAGATTCAAGCTCCTCATATTGTTGTTTTATGCGCATTTGATCTTCAAAAATTGTC
Source organism: Acer saccharum (assembly GCA_030490815.1). Classification (NCBI taxonomy): domain Eukaryota; kingdom Viridiplantae; phylum Streptophyta; class Magnoliopsida; order Sapindales; family Sapindaceae; genus Acer; species Acer saccharum. Next base: position 28,421,076 of record CM059867.1, read on the forward strand.
TTTGGAGGCAAAGGTCCAAGTTGGTATTTCTGTCCCTCCATGATCAAAGAATAACAATTCTTAAACCCATCATGCATTACCCTTCGATCATATTGCCATGGTCTACCCAACAACATGTGACCAGCATACATAGGTACCACATCACAACAAACCTCATCCTTATATCTACCAATTGAAAAAGAAACTAACATTTGCCGATTTACCTTCACAACACCACTATCATTCAACCATTGTAACTTGTATGGTTTCAGATGTTTAATAGTAGGTAATTTCAGTTTCTCCACAAGCAAGGTACTTGCCACATTTGTACAACTTCCACTATCAACAATCACATTGAACAACTTGTTAGCAATCAAACAATGAGTATGAAACAAATGTTCACGTTGCTCACCATGTTCATTATTTTTACTTTGCAAACTAAGTGTGCGTTGTACAACCAAATTTTCCCCACTAGCGTACTCTACATCACTAGCATCTTCTAAATGTGGCATGTCATCTTTATCCTCACTCTCACTATCGGATTCAACCGCCCCATCCCTCCTGATCATTACCTTTTTATTAGGACATTCACAAGCCACATGACGATGTCCAAGACACTTAAACACCTAATGCCTCTAGTTTGATTAGGTTGATTCTCACCTCTACCCTTGCTGCCTATTTTATTTTTGCTTTTGGTTTCATCAATTTTAGGCTTAACAATGGGTTTATCATCCTTTTTACTCCAATTCGGTTTCCAAGAAGAAGAAGAAGAAGAAGAACCCGAATAAGATTTTGAATCATACCTGGTGCCTTTTCTTTTGAGTTGCCTTTCAATCTTCGTGGCCACATCCACCATGTCCTCAATCTCCATATAATGTTGCAACTCCACAAGATCAGCAATGTTCTTGTTTAACCCACTCAAAAACCGAGCCATGGTGGCCTCACGGTCCTCCTCCACATTAGCCCTTATCATGGCTATCTCCATCTCCTTGTGATATTCTTCTACACTCATGGAGCCTTGTGTCAAAGTTTGCAACCGTTGATGCAAATCTCTATAGTAATGGCTAGGGACAAATCTCCTCCTCATGATTTGTTTCATCTCTAACCAAGTCTCTACGGGTCTTTCACCATTTCTACGCCTGTCTTTACACAATTGATCCCACCAAACAATAGCATAATCACAAAATTCAACAACAGCTAGTTTTACCTTTTTCTCTTCGGAGTAGTTATGGCATTCAAAGATCAACTCCACTTTTCGTTCCCATTCCAAATAGGCATCCAGATTGTTCTTCCCTTGAAAAGAAGGAATTTTCATTTTGATGCTGCCTATGTTTCGGTCCACACCATCAAAACGTCCTCTCCTAGTTTGTCTCCTAGGATTAACATCTTGACCAATTATGGTAGCTTGGCCATCATCCATGTCTTCTCCACCATCATATACATCATTGACAAAGGCTGGTTGTCTTCCACGCCGTGGTTCTCCTTGCAATCTGGTAATTGCTTCATCATGTTTCTCTAGATGATCTTTGACATCTCTCATCACTTTGAACATACGTTCAAAATTGTTGCTACATTGCTTGAATCACTGGATCATTTGAGGAAGAATTCACTTCTTTGTCCTTATTAGACATGTTTAAAACCTACAAATAAAAATAAAAAACATACAGCCTCACAAACACTCCCTCATGTGTTTCACTCAAAGAATTGATTCACACCACTCGTGTTTCACACAATTATTTGGCTTTTCTTGATGCTAATTTCACCACTCTTGCCTTTTACCTCTCTTGTTTTGTTCTTTGGGTTCTTAGATTAACTAAGGTCCTTAAACAAACAATTCAGATTATGGCCAATTCAATGGAGTGAAAATTGGGCAGGTCTAAAAAGAAAACAAAAGGTAGGCCGATTTAAAGTGGTTTAAACAAGCAAAGATTAGAACTGAAATATCAATTTCTATCCCAACAAGATACTTCTCAAACCGAAACAAGAGATCATATGAACAAAGAAATATTTTCTGGAATTTTGCATGAATTCCTTGAATTCGTAATGCTTTTTTTTTTCTTTTTTTTTTCATTTTTTTATTTTTATTTTGCAGAAAACAAAGAAGAATGGCAATAACCTAAAGTAGCACAACAATTAAGATGAAGAAAGAACAACAATTATAGATATGGTGCAAAAAGGGAAGAAGAAGAGAAAGTGTAAACTAAAAGAACAGAAATAAATGGATATGCAAACCTCAAACTTGAGCCAAGCTCTGATACCAAATGATGGAAATCATCAACTTAGCAACCATACACCCCAATAGCTATATAGCTATGATACATATGGAATGCAAATTAACACCCTCCAACTAATTGAATTAAATCCAATCGTTCAAGATTGAAGTAAGAGAAACTATTCTAATCTGAAAATACCTACAAGGTTATACTAAACAACCTAGAGGGGGGGTGAATAGGTTGATGCACTAGTTTTAAAAACTCTTTCGTGACTTATGTCAAAACCTTGATGAGCAAACAAATTAACCTTAAACATGATTGTTATGAGAAAAACAATTAACACATGTATGCTCAATTCACCACCCTTAGCCTACAAAACATATACCAACAAACAATGTATCTCATATACAAGATATTCAATTAAGATCAAATTCCACAAGTTGTATTTTGAATATTACAATGTAAGTACACTAAGTAAAACTACTACAACTTGTTAATGAAGGAAATATATTAAAACCAAAACAAAGGATACATGTATTAATATTAATGTTCAATGTATATACAAATATCAATCTAGATATATCTATACAAAAGAATCAAAGAATAAGAGAATTATATTTACACAAATGAATTGTATATACAAAAATGATCAAAAAGAATATTGATTACAAATCACACTTTACACAATCTTGCTTCCAAATATATCACAAGTGAATATTGTACCACAAGATTAAAACATACACATAAACATATATAAAAGAGAGATAGAAAGAATTGACACATGAGATTTTTTAACGTGGTAAAACCTCCAAGGAGGAAACATCCACGGGTTGAAATACAACCATTATGGTACTATATTATTAAAAAGTAAACATAGAACATTCACAAAGTGACCAATCTTTAGCTCACCCAACCTAGTGAAGTCTAAGCCTACCCAACCCTATTGGAAAGTGTGAAATCCCTCAATGATGCGAAACCACCATATATTGGACACCACACACAACCAACATCGATGGTAGATTAGAAATTCCTCAAGAGTACATACACCTCCCGTGTACCCCGCTCTATCAGAGTCTATGTCTAACCATACGCCTAGGCCTACCAACACAATAGCCAACTCCCTATCCAAGGCACTCATGCCTCTAGGGAGCCTCCCATGCATGACTATCCGAGTCCTCCCGACTCTAGCCATGACTCCTTGCTTACCTATCCGAGTCATCCCGACTCTAGGCAAGACTTCTTGCTTGGCTATCCGAGTCACCCTGACTCTAACCAAGACTTCATGCCTTTTACAAGGACTTCCTAGTGTGATCATGTGAATGCAAATGATGCAAACAATCAATACAACATAGAACATGTGATCAATACATTCTATGGAACAACTAGACCTAAACATGTGAGAACACAAGTAAAATATTCTAGATGCCAAAACATGAATTAAACCTAGAGCATGTGAAAAACACCTAACGCAAAAGCTCCTAGCTTCATTCATACACATAACACTTGAATAAATCATATACATGAAGCACATATTCAAGATGTCATAAACATACAATTAAATGCTAGATATATGAGATTAAAATCAATCAATATTCTAGTCAAAAATATAGAGCAAGGATTTGAGATTTTCATCAATCAAAACCTAGATACTCTAAATCACAAACAAATACATAAATCCTAGATTTCTTCAATCAAAGGATCAAATCAAATCTCAAGGTCATTTAACACAAAATTAATTCAATTAAGTTCCAAACAACCTAAGATGCCATTCTAATCACAGTACAACTCACAAACATATGTAAAACCTAGAATCATAGAATCTAGTCAACATTAGTCCACAAATTGACTTTCAATTAGAATGATAATCAAGCTATCTTTCTCAATAACTTTTACCAAACATAAACATAGATATAGAAGAAGAAACCCCAAGCAAATGGAAGGTCAAAAAGAAAGAAATCCCAAAGTTGAGACCATTACCTCGGATTCTGCAGCTGGTTCGGAAATCAGTGTTCAACCACTAGAAATCACAATCAAACAGCCACCAAACCACTTGGAGATGTTAGAGGACTCAAATACAAACACTGTCCAACTTGAATCACTCAAATCCGACTCCGGATGAGGAAGATATGGTGTTTTGAAGTTCTGAAAACTGGAGAGGAAATTCTGACGGGAAATATCAATTTTTCTTCTTGATTTTCAAAATGGAGAGAGAGAGAGGGAAGAAACAGGAGGAGAGAGAAGGACCACATCAGCCAATCACGTGGTGCCACATCACCCCCTAGCCGTGGGGGACACGTGGCCCACATGGGAGTAGAGAGTGCTCCAGGCCGTGGGGCCCACGGCCTCATCAACGGCCAACCCAAGTGGCCCACGGCCTGGGCTGTCCTCTCGCGCGTTCCCTCGGTTCTTCAGCCCGTATCTTGGGCGTCCGAACTCCGATTTTGAATCTGTTTTCGGATTATGAATAGTGACTCTCTCACGCATGACGAAGACTACACAAATTTGAAAAACGGTTGAGAAATCATCTCTGAAATCATCGATGAAGTCAACTCAACGAATGAGAACGAAAAGTAGCATAGTCAACTTGTTTGGACTCGAAACCTTATGAATGAGTAATCGAAACGACTAGAACTCAATAAGGCATTAAATAAGAACATGTTCAAGTCCTAAACACAAAATATGGAAACATACAAACACAAAGACACACACATATGCTAGTTTCCGGACATAGTCCTAGAAAATGCAAAACACAAAGTTTATTAACATAATATGAATGCATGAGCATATTTTGCCAAGTGTGTGAAAGTGATATGTAAATGAAATTAAATCATGAAGGAACACACAAGTATGATATGTGTGAGTGTGTGCCTAGCCTTGTAAGAGATAAGAGGTCCTTGAATACCTTTGTCGACCAATAATGCCCGAATCTCTTAAAAGCCGGCTTCTTGAATGAGTTGTGGTTGAGACGTACTTCGTCTTCAAAATTCTTCAATTACTAACCACTAAACATTACAAGATAAACACGTTTTGATATGGAATTAATGCCAACACTAATTATCAACCTTACATAATCACTTTACCAGTGGAATGATGATAAAATAATTAGAACAGCACTTTGAATTCCCTACAAACGCCACAAACTATAAAGTTTGATAAGTTTAAAGAAAACAAAGATTTTTAAGGTTTTTGAACGCCACAAGCTGAATAAGCTTGATAAGTTCCAAAGTTCATGCAAGAACTTAACAACAAAACACTCACAAAGTGCTCAAATAAGTTTATTACTCAAATCTGTCCTTACAAAGAAAATCAGCCTTGTTTATATAGAACAAAGGTCAAGAACAGTTACAAAGAAAGGTTTCAGCCACTAAACACAAATGTAATAGCCCATTAAATGTGTAACCGACCATTAACTATGTAACCACCCATTAATAAGACAACTAAACTATGAATGTTAGCCATAAATGATTCAGCCTTTGAAACCTCTTTTCCCTAATCAAAGGACACATGAATTCATAATTAACAAAATAAAACCCTAAATGTTCAAGTTAAAAACCCAACACAATTAAAACCCAAGTCCACAAAACCCAACATGGCTGAATGGCCTTTTATTCTTCAAGATAGGCTAAATACTTCATTATAACAAGGCTGGACTCTTGTCTTCATGATTTGGACTTGTTTGAAATATGTTGACCAATTTAGACTCTTCTTGCATCCTTAGAACCGAAACCAAATCTTGACTAGCTTGCTCCTTCCAAATGCTTTCCATTAAACAAGTTAAGGCTTCTGTTAATAACTAAATACTCGAGGCGTGTTATCAATATATTAATCTAGAGGGGGGGGGGGGGGGGGGGGGGGGTGAATAGATTTTATCAAATATTACCCAATTTTCGCATGCAAGTCAATTTGACGAAAATGCCCCTAACTAGTCAAAATAATATATCAAGTGTAATATGTGCGGAATATAAATAACACAAGATATATACGTGGAAACCCAACCACTGGGAAAAACCACGGGCTGTATAGTGCGCCACACTCGGAACTCGAAATCACTAATTGAAATGAAGTTTACAACCTATGTAGACCTCGTCTAACACTCCGGTCTGTAACCCCTCACTTCTACCCAGCGGGCCTTTATTAGCAACCCTATTCCAATTTGCTTGAGGCCTAAGCACTCTTAGCCCCAAGACTTACTTCTCAATGAAGAGAAACAACCTAAGTGAATATGTATGAATATTCAAAATGCAAATTAGAGCTAGGTTACTCTATATGCTTATCTAGGATAATGATTTTGCAATTAAAACAATCCTAAATATAAATGGCTAGATGACATGTCAAATAACTTAGCTAATCAAGATTAATTAAAAACCTAATTAGCTATCACAATACAACACACAATCATGTCAACACAACAATCTCTATTTTGAATAATAGATGTTAATCTAAGAACAAGCAAATAATAAAAGAGATGCCTTGATAAATAAAACACTAATTATAAATGATAATAGTGAAGAATATACCAAGGGAAGTGTGTTGACCAAGACCCATGCAAGTAAACATCCTAATTATGCTAGAAAATGTTTAGATGATATTTTGATGCATATGAAAATGGGTTTTGAGAGTTAAAGATAAGTTCTTGGGAGTTTCTCACTTGAAGATATTTTTGCTCTCTCAAAGTGTGTTTGTTGCCCTAAAAAAAAGAATGAAGAAGAATATATATATATATATATATATATATATATATATGTGAGTTTCTTTTTTTTTTTAACATCAGGTCTGCACGTTTTATATATATATATGTATATATTTCACAAATAAAAAATTTAAATGATGTTAATCAAGTGAGGTGAGCTCACGTGAGATAAAATCAAGAGGTCAAACGATTTGTCAAAGTATATCCACTTAGTCAACATGCAAACACAACAAACATGAGCTCACATATAAGCACAACACACAAATAAATGCCTATGAAAAATCAAAAACAAATTGAAGCAAATCAGGTGAGGCGCGTTGAGAGAGGGCGTGGCACCAACGGGGGCAGAGACTTCTCTTTGCCGTGAGCAGCCCGTGGCTCACGCGGTCATGCCACCCTCTTGCGTGCCTTGCTAGGTGTGGCTAACATGCCACACTAAACTGACTTCGGATCCGAGTGTTCTTCAGTCCAGTTGATTTCGAATCTTAGAATCCAATTCCGTCTTCGGAATTTTGACCCGGACTTAATCATAAATATAGAAAATTATATAACTTTCCAATTTAAGCTCGGAATTAAAATCCGGTTTCCGATAAAAATACGGAATATCCCAAATGTCTCGGAAATCATCCGAAACATATAGAAAAGTCTCCGAATCGCTCGGAACTCATCTATGGACAAATCCACACATAAAAATATAACAAAGAAGTGCAAGTGAAAAATGTCATGTGAAGAGAATGCACACAAATGCTAGTATGCTAAGTGTGTGTGTGCAACTAATCTCTTCAAAGAAAAATAAGCACTAGAGATTATACCTTTGGCGTGCTTGTCTCTTGATGACATGAAAGGGTCTTGAGCTTGATAATGAATCACTTAAGCTACCCTTACATATAATCCCCAACACGTGGTTTGTCCACGAAATAAGCCAATCAAGATATGGGAATCCTTACAATCTCCCCCTTTGGCTATTTCGTGACAAAACCACCACTCACATTGATTCCTCACAAAAATTAGAAACTACGGGTCAACAATGATTTTCTACTTTACAAAGAGATATAATAACGAAAAAAAATCTTGAAGTCTTCGATCTCTTGTAGAACAATCAATCCCTGAAAGCAAAGTTTCTATACTTTCCAATACAAGTAAAAAATGAGATGAATCAAGTGAGAATATAAACAAGCATTTGCATTCTAAGAATTTAAGTACAACTACAACATCATGCAATAATTGTGAATGCAATGCTCCCCCTCAAAGGGTTACTACCCCTCAATATATATTCTCCCCAATGTGCACAATTGCTACAACAATTTGCACCTCCCCTTACCACATCCTACTCCCCCTTTTTGTCATGATATAGGCAAAGGAGTAGTCCCCAACCGGGTCACTCAAGGCAAAGAGAGATAGTAGCATTCTAGTATTTGCATAATCAATATAAGTCACTTTATGCAATCTCAATTAATCGGAGAGAAACAAGGAGTTTTATTAGTATAAAAATGTGTGAATCAAAAATGCTTTGCATACAAGACATATAGCATTCAAGTCCAAAATACCATGGTATTTGGCAAAGCAAATGACAAAGGTTTCTAATAGGAATTCAAACCAATTTCACCATTGTCATGAGAGAAGCAAGGATATAGAAATTTCATTGATTTCAATTTAAGAACAACTATATCCAACTTTATAAGCTAAACATGTCATGAGCAACTTTGCACCCTATTTGATTTTTCCGGATAAGATATCCGTATGATAGTAGACATGTTCAACCAATAAAGAAAGAGAGACATTTGGATTGTAAAATCCTTGAATGGATACAAGATCCTTTTTCATTTGAGTCTCATAAGCTTTTTCACACACGTTTTTGCATTTAAGAACGCAGTTATCAATTCATGCTTTTTCATTAGACATTAGCATGTTATAAAAGAATCATCATGTCATGGAGATAACTAAAGGTCATTCATATCATACTTCCTATGAAAATCTCCTAGTCCAAAATGCATGTTTGAACATAAATATGACATGGATTGTAAACAAGCAAGGTTCACACTTATTGAATTGAAAATATATATACATATGCGCAACCAAGCTTACTCAAGCAACAAAAAGATAAGCATAAGATATTTCAAAATTTTTGCAAGTGACAATAATGCAAAAATAGCTCTCTTTGCTTGAGTTCCCCATATGGGGTTAAAATCAACCTTCATCAATGAAGGCGATGAGGTCCTATGGACCTACCAAGTCCATTGGACTTAGTTGAACCTATTTGAGACTTGTTAGTCTCGTAGCAAGCGGGTTCATTTTTCCTTATCCACATAGATATGATTTTTTTCTTCTTAGTGGTTAAGGGTTGCATGTCATTCACTAACCTAGGATTATTGACAAAGGATTTCCTAGGCTCATGCAAATGGGCTCTTCTTAGCCTCTTTTTCTCTATCATGCTATTAATCATACAATGCTTAATGTACTTAAAGCACTTAGGCCTAATATGCCCATAAACACCACAATAATGACAAGTTGGTACAAAGTAAGAATTCATACCATGTTCTTGTGAAGTCATTTGAGACTCATCATGCATTTGATGTCTCCTTTGGTGTTGAGTCGGTTCATGTCTTCTATGTGGTTGAACCGGAATGGGTTGCCTCCTTGGATGAGGTAGCATGTTTTGCCTCTTCACATATTGAGTCATTTGTTGAGGAGAGTTGACTCGAGAGGCTCTTATCTGTTGAGCTTGGGGTTGTCTCGTTTTCACCACCTTCACTTGTGCATTTTTCGAACATTGTCCTAGTTCTAACTTCTTCCTAGGAGTTTGCACCGGTGACGCTTCTATCTTACCCAAACTCTTCACAAAGACGGTCTTCTTAGGAATAGAGCAATCCTTGCTCACTTCGAATCCAAGACCTCTTTTGTCACAAGGGCTTTTTCCTACACCAAGTATGTTGTCAAGCTTCTTGGTGCTTGTGGTCATTCTAGTCAATGACTCTTTGGCTTCAACAAGCTCTCTCTTCAAACCCTCTTCATTCCTTTTAGACAAAGCTAGCTCATCTTTTAGCTTGTCTTCTTCCACCATGGATCTTACCACTTCATCATTCAAGTGGTCAACTTGGGTTGAAAGCCTAAGTAGTTCTTCCTTTAACCTTTGAATCTCTTTTTCATTCTTTAACTTAGAGCTTTCAAAACTTTCAAAGTTGTCCTTAAGATCCATCTTCTCCACTTGCTTCCTTAAGTGGTCATTGTATGTTGAAAGCTCTAGATTTTCTTCCTCTAACATCCTTAGAAATCTATCTTTCTTCTTCATGGAGCTTTCAACATTGACTATGAAGTCATGCATATCCATATTCTCTACATTTCCATTTGTAGAGTTAGATAAGGAGTCATCTCACTAGTGTCATCTTCTAGACTCTCCTCATCTCCTATGGATCTAATATTCTCATCAAGACCTTCACCTTGGTCTCTTGAGTCAATAAGTGCCATATCCCAATGTGAAGCAACAACTATCTCCTCTAGAGCTACTTCTTCGACTTTCTCTTCTATGGGATCACTAGCAATGGAATTCTTGCCAACAACTTCATTTTCTTCATGAGTGGCACCCAATGCCTTGAAGTTATTGATAAGCTCATCATCACTTGATGACTTATCTCCCTCTCCGGAGTCATCACTTTCACTCCAAGTGGCGACCATCATTTTTTCTTTCTTGTTCTTCAAATTCCCACAATCGGGTGAGATATGACCTATGCCGCCACACTCATAGCATTGGACCCCTTTCTCTTGCCTAGGCTCATGCTTCTTGAAGGGAGCCTTTTTCTTCAAGTCTTGGCCTTTGGATCCAAAGCCACGCTTCTCGAACTTGACAAATTTCTTGAATCTTTGAAGCATCAAAATCATGTCTTCGTCCAAGTCACCTTTCTCCTCCTTCCCTACCTTAGAAGCACTCAAAGCAATTCCTTTTTGCTTCTTTGAAGGAGTGGAGCTAGGACCCTTCCTAGACTCGTAGGCGAGAAGTCTACCTATTACCTCGCTCGGCTTCATGTCCTTAAAATCACTGTTTTCTTCTAAAGCCGTCACCTTAGACTCAAACCTCTCGGGAAGCGATCTCATTATCTTTTGCTTGATCCTTCTATCCGAGTAAGTGTCACCAAGTTGATGACTTTGGTTGACAATGTCCATCAACCTAATCTCGAAGTTGTTGAAGCACTCATTCTCCTCCATCTTAAGTGTCTCAAATTGAGTTTGGAGGACTTGAAGTTTGGAGTCCTTCACTACTTCGGTTCCCTCGTGTGCAATCTCTAAGATGTCCCATGCCTCCTTGGCTATCTTAGTGTTCTGAATCAGTTTATACTGATTTTCATCCACTGCACAAATAAGGGCATGCCAAGCCTTTTGATTCCACTTGGACAACTCAAACTCGGCTTGTGACCACTGTGCCTTAGGCTTGAGAACCTCTTCACCTCCACCCGTGGGGGTCATCATAGGAGGTGAATACCCGTCTTCAATAGCCATCCATGCCCTATCATGGATTTGACACACATACGCCTCCATCTTCCCTTTCCATTGGGAGTAATTTATGCCGGTGAGGAGGGGTGGCCGTGTGCTCGAAGCACCCTCATAGGAACCACCGATTCCACTCATAGTGTATAATGAATGGATGAATGAATGCAAGATGTATGAATGATCAAAGAATCACACAAATGCAAAAACACACCAAAATGAGCTAGGATCACCTAAGTATATCTAGGAACCCGCTCTGATACCAATTGTTAATAACTAAATACTCGAGGCGTGTTATCAATATATTAATCTAGAGGGGGGGGGGGGGGGGGGGGGTGAATAGATTTTATCAAATATTACCCAATTTTCGCATGCAAGTCAATTTGACGAAAATGCCCCTAACTAGTCAAAATAATATATCAAGTGTAATATGTGCGGAATATAAATAACACAAGATATATACGTGGAAACCCAACCACTGGGAAAAACCACGGGCTGTATAGTGCGCCACACTCGGAACTCGAAATCACTAATTGAAATGAAGTTTACAACCTATGTAGACCTCGTCTAACACTCCGGTCTGTAACCCCTCACTTCTACCCAGCGGGCCTTTATTAGCAACCCTATTCCAATTTGCTTGAGGCCTAAGCACTCTTAGCCCCAAGACTTACTTCTCAATGAAGAGAAACAACCTAAGTGAATATGTATGAATATTCAAAATGCAAATTAGAGCTAGGTTACTCTATATGCTTATCTAGGATAATGATTTTGCAATTAAAACAATCCTAAATATAAATGGCTAGATGACATGTCAAATAACTTAGCTAATCAAGATTAATTAAAAACCTAATTAGCTATCACAATACAACACACAATCATGTCAACACAACAATCTCTATTTTGAATAATAGATGTTAATCTAAGAACAAGCAAATAATAAAAGAGATGCCTTGATAAATAAAACACTAATTATAAATGATAATAGTGAAGAATATACCAAGGGAAGTGTGTTGACCAAGACCCATGCAAGTAAACATCCTAATTATGCTAGAAAATGTTTAGATGATATTTTGATGCATATGAAAATGGGTTTTGAGAGTTAAAGATAAGTTCTTGGGAGTTTCTCACTTGAAGATATTTTTGCTCTCTCAAAGTGTGTTTGTTGCCCTAAAAAAAAGAATGAAGAAGAATATATATATATATATATATATGTGAGTTTCTTTTTTTTTTTAACATCAGGTCTGCACGTTTTATATATATATATATGTATATATTTTAACAATACAAAATGCACCAAGTCTGCACGTTATATATATATATATTTTAACAAAACAAAATGCACACAAATAAAAAATTTAAATGATGTTAATCAAGTGAGGTGAGCTCACGTGAGATAAAATCAAGAGGTCAAACGATTTGTCAAAGTATATCCACTTAGTCAACATGCAAACACAACAAACATGAGCTCACATATAAGCACAACACACAAATAAATGCCTATGAAAAATCAAAAACAAATTGAAGCAATCAGGTGAGGCGCGTTGAGAGAGGGCGTGGCACCAACGGGGGCAGAGACTTCTCTTTGCCGTGAGCAGCCCGTGGCTCACGCGGTCATGCCACCCTCTTGCGTGCCTTGCTAGGTGTGGCTAACATGCCACACTAAACTGACTTCGGATCCGAGTGTTCTTCAGTCCAGTTGATTTCGAATCTTAGAATCCAATTCCGTCTTCGGAATTTTGACCCGGACTTAATCATAAATATAGAAAATTATATAACTTTCCAATTTAAGCTCGGAATTAAAATCCGGTTTCCGATAAAAATACGGAATATCCCAAATGTCTCGGAAATCATCCGAAACATATAGAAAAGTCTCCGAATCGCTCGGAACTCATCTATGGACAAATCCACACATAAAAAATATAACAAAGAAGTGCAAGTGAAAAATGTCATGTGAAGAGAATGCACACAAATGCTAGTATGCTAAGTGTGTGTGTGCAACTAATCTCTTCAAAGAAAAATAAGCACTAGAGATTATACCTTTGGCGTGCTTGTCTCTTGATGACATGAAAGGGTCTTGAGCTTGATAATGAATCACTTAAGCTACCCTTACATATAATCCCCAACACGTGGTTTGTCCACGAAATAAGCCAATCAAGATATGGGAATCCTTACAGCTTCTTTCATCCTTTTAGCTTTAGCTCGTGTCATTGGTCCTCCATGAATGGTTAAAGGATCTGGATCTTTTCCATCCTTAGCCGAATGGTGATCAACTTGCTGGTCCACATCAGCATGATACCATATTTATCAATCAATCCATGGAATTACCAGAGGAGTCTGTCGTGAGAATCTTCATTTGAGGAGAATAGTAAGATATCATTAATGTATAGTAAGGTCGAATGGAGAATAGGAAGAAATATCCTGGTGACGGCCTTTTGAAATAATGAAGGAGCAGTTTTTAGTCCAAACGGTAAAACTGTCCACTGATATTGGGCGTTGGGAAGACAGAAGGCTATCTTATATCGTTCATTAGGGTGAATGCCTATTTGCCAAAATGCACCTTTGAGATCAAACTTCGAAAAGATGGAAGCGCCAGGGAGTTGGGAAAACAGGGTGTTGGGTCTAAGGACCAGAAACTTGTCATCCTGGAGGAAATGGTTGAGAGGTTTGTAGTCAACAACTAGTCTCTTTTTTCCTCTGACTTGTTTGGAGCGTTTTTCAACATAAAAGGCTTGGCATACCCATGGAGAGGAAGTTGGCTCCAATAAACCTTGACGAAGAAGTTTGTTGCATTCTTCATTGGCTAGTTTTTGATCTGAGGGAGTCATCCCTGTGTGAGAGGCCTTCGTAGGATTGGCGTCTTCATTAAACTTGAAGGGGAGCTTAATAAAGAAATTTGGATTCTTCTATAGAGGTGTCGGATGCTTGAAATCAGCATGACTGTTGGCACAAAACTGCAGCAATTGCTGTTGTATATGTTGGAATGAGGACTATATTTTAGATAGTGGAAAGATCTTCGAGATGGTTGAGAAGGGCTTGAAATCTCTCTTATGTCTGATACCGGATGGGAGGATTCGGAGTGATTTGCAATGGCAGTAGACATCCCAACCAATTAGGGTATCCTTGTCTGGTAATGGTGTTTCGATGACACGAATCCAAAGGGTGTACGATGGAAAGATCTTGATACCAACCTTATTTTTGGAAATCAGATTAGTAACAAATATTTGGCCATCAGCTGCTTTAAAATAACGGACATGGGACTTCCAGGCGCTGGGAGGAAGGATTTTGGGGTTCATCATGGTGTTGTGTGAGCCAGTGTCGAAGTATGCAATAGCCTCAATAGGTTTAGCATATTTTTTAGACAGGATTTGGATTAGGACTTGAGGGCTCGATAGAGAATCGATCTTTGTTGCCTGATAAGAGTTCTGAACTGTATCGGAATCTGAAGAACCAAAATAATTGGAACTGGAAACAGAGTCTGAGTCTGAGTCTGAGTCTTGGAGCACAAAAGTAGTATTCTTATCAACACCTTCTTGTTCTGAGAAGATGGATTCAATATATGCGTTAGATAGGACTTCATCTGCAATTTGCTTAAGTTGTTGGACCAGTTTGGTAGATTTCGCTTTCTTGCCTGCCGCTTTACTTGTTTAAACATAAGAGCACATTGCTAGGTACTTTATAAATATCTTTCTAAATCGCAATTTCATAACGATAGAAAAAGCGAGGTCAGCCACTTTCCATAATCTCTCATTGGGCCATTTTTGTGCATTAACAGGGCGTATATCTTGGGACAAGCCATCTTCAAAGAAGTATCAGGACCACATGTATCAAACCAAAATTTTTCCCTCATGCCATTTCCTACCACCACTTTTAAACCCTCCTTTAGAGCCTTTTCAGAGGTAGAGCCATGATAAAAAAGACTTCGAACAGCTTTAACGAAAAATGAGGCTTGCTTGTTTACCTCCCAATTCCAACAAATGAGACATGTTATCCAACAAAACCCCGTATTTTGCACAAATAACTTTCACCCTCATTAACAAATATCCAAATCCATTAGGCCAATAAACTGAAATTTTTGCCAGCCATCCTACCTATACCCAACCCACTACTTCTGTTGCTTCTACACACTGTTCCCCAATCCACGGGATGGATTTTTTTCTTTTCAGCACCATTCCCCCAGAAAAAATTCATTTGCAATTTTTCCATGGCCATTGCCACACCAATTGGGAGATGGAGAACGGACATAAAGTTGAGATTTTTTACTTTACTTTTTGGTATTTTAAAGTTGTTTAACCACTTACAAAAACAAACAAAACAACTAAGTAGAATCAATTCTGACAAATTAAGTGCTAAGTGAAAAAAAAAAAAAAAAAAAAAAAAAAAACTATCATATTCTATTTGAACTAATTTTAGTCATATATCCTATGTTTATTGCTTGCATGGGATTTGATTATTTAATCCCATACAAGCAACTTATCTCACAACTTTATACTTTTTTTTTTTTTTTTTTTTTTCAGTTTATTTTATTTTTTATGTGATTAAATATAAATATATTTTAATTAAATATTTTATTTTAAATATTTTAAAAAAATAATTTTTAATTTTAACAAATAAAAACAAATATTATTTTGTTTAAAATTGGTTTCAAATATTTAAATTTTTTTTTTAAATTTTAATTTTTTTTAAAAAAATTCAATTTAAATAATTATCTTAACTGGTCTAATTCTATGTAACCATTTTATCTAGGTGAGGTGGGGCTATTTAGTCCCATGTTTTATTTTTATTTTTTAATCTTCTTCTTTTATTTTTTTTATTTAATTATAAATTTTTATTTATTAAATATATCTTATTATAATATTTAAAAATATTTTTAAAATATTAAATATTAATTAAAAATGTTATTTTTTATAATATTAATTTTAAATATTTTATTTATTTTTTAAAAACTATAAATAATTTTATTTTATTTTATTTTATATTAATCAATTTCACATTGTATTAAATATATGATAAAATTATTTTTTTAGGGTTAATATTAAAAACCTCCCCTCACCTTTGAACTATTATTGGATATATAGTTACAAATACTTTTATTTTAGAAACCTCCCTTATGAGTGTAGACTGAGTTTGACCGTTAAAAAGTCTATTTTTATTTATTTATTTAAGCTTCAATTGTATGAATTGACCATTATACTCTCATACGTTTACCAAATAAAAATTAATAAAATGATACAAAAGGGGGGAATGTTAACTTGCAAAGGAGAGAAGTTATTTTGTGGACAATTTTATCCCTAAAAATAACAAAATTACAAATAAAGCAAAAACATTGAAATAAAACCAGAATATGTATTTATTTCTATATTTATTTGTCTTTATTTATTTATTTATTTATTTATTATTTTATTTTTTATAAACCCAAGCAAATACTCATTTTCAATGCGTTTGGTTCATTTGTAATTTTGTTGTTTTTAGGGATAAAATTGTCCATGAAATAACTACTCCTTTGCAAGTTAACATTCTCGTCTTTTGTATCATTTTATTAATTTATTTGGTAAAAGTACGAGGGTATAATATTCAATTCATACAATTGAAGCTTAAATAGTAACATTTTAGACTTTTTCATAGTCAACCTCAGTTAACATAAACGGAATGCTAACAGTGTTAATTCATAGGGGAGGTTTCTAAAATAAAAGCATTTGTAACTATACATCCAATAATAGTTCAAAGGCGAGGGGAGGTTTTTAATATTAACTCTTTATTTATTCCAAACTCATACTAAACCAAAAAAGAGATGGGATTATTTTAATCCAATCTCATATAGAATTTGGATCATCTGCTGATCTGATCTATTATTTTAATCCAAATGATATATATATATATATATATATATATATATCCTCAGGCATTGGATAGAGTCTAAATTTGCATTGGATAGGTCTAAATTTTAGGAAATATCATTGTAATAATTTTATTTTAATCCTCTGCTGATATATATTATTTTAATCCAATTTGAACATGCATGCCACAATATCATTCCAGTGAGATTCATCATAGAGATAGATGCATGACAGCATGAGCATTCAAGTGAGATTCATGACTAACTCACAGCCAAAATATCATTCCCATCTATGATCTATCCCCCAGACAGACAATACACTGTGACCCCAATATAATTGAATTCAAAACAGGTGACCATACAAAAAGCAACAAAAGCAAACATCCCAAAATCATTCCTTTAAACATACCCCAATCACCCTGATCCTTTCCCTACAGACATTCATTTCTCTTGAAACAAAACGAATCCAAATAAAATTACACATATAAAAGCACAGTTCTTCAACTCACTAAACTGTCACGGCACGGACAACCAAAATCAAACACTTGAAATCATTCTAAATCAGAAGCATTATAAGGCATGCCAATGAAGCTACAACAAGGGACTTGAACACGACAGAAAATGGTATGCTGCCCTTGTCCTTCCTGAAAAACATAGCTTGATAAACGGGAAAATTGATCAATACCATCATCCCACAAAGAAATACCTGTGAGGTCAAATTTCCGAGAGCTCCAAAATTCTGAAGAACCACCATCTTCAGTGTTGTTCCAACCAAGCAGAAAAGGTTCATCATTGCAAGTGATCCAAGCAGTGTGAACATGATGGATGAGATTCCAAATTCTATTATCTCTTGCTCAACTCTTGTTGGACACTTCCGTTGTTTATATGTGTTTTTGTTACGTTTAGAAAATTTTCAAATCTCCGCACAAAACGATCAATTTTAATTTTTTTTGAAAATGAGTCCATTTTGTTGAGTTGTTTTCCTTTGCGTGCGGGTTGAGACATATCATGTATGCTTTTAGCTCCGTGCTATTGGATGCAGTACTTCAGTTGGACACAAACTCTGCACATATTAGATTTATTAAACTCTTTTGTACATATATGATTAGGTCTCAATAGGTTGTATTTAATTGTTTTCCTTATCTCTATAGGTCTTCGAGTTATATTTGCTTTCCACCTGTTGTATTATATATACTTTGAATTATCAATGGAAACGTGTGATGAAATTATTTCACCAAAGTTCTGTTAACCTTTACATGGTATCAGAGCACAAGATCCAATCTCCCTAAAAGCAATTTTCTTTTTCTCCTTCTCTACCGATACACACCAACCATGAATACAAAAGCAGACCCCACGAATACAGAAGCAGACCCAAACACCAACCCATTTACAACCATGGTCACCGAAAATAACCCAACCATTAGTCCCGCAATTATCAACGTCACTCCGGTGAACTCTACAGCTGTACGCTCCAACGAATTTCACCTAATCACCATAAATATTTCTGCTTAAGCACCACTCAAACTCACCACCACCAATTATATGTCCTGGAAACTTCAGTTCCAGACTCTCTTTTATGGATACAACTTAGTAGGCTATATAGATGGCTCAAAACCATGCCCACCAGCCACTCTAACAGTGAATGATGTAACCACTCAGAATCCTGCTTACATCATTTGGTTTCGCCAAGATCAACTCATCCTTAATGCTCTAATTGGTTCTCTCTCACCCACAATCATCTCCTTTGTTGCTAGGGCCAAGACATCAATGGAGGCCTGGAACATACTTGCCAACACTTATGCCAAACCATCTTGTGGACGCATAAAACAAGTCAAAACACTCCTCAAAAGTGTAGGGAAAAATAACAAAAGTAGTACACGCAGCGGAAGCGATACTAAAGTTAGATTTAGTGACTTTTAAAAAAAATTTCCTTTATGAACCTTAAACCCTTTTAATAAATAAACATGCATATACATTAACAAAAAGTAGATTACCTTTTGTCGCGTGATCCGATTGACTTACGTCGATGGTAATCCGCAAGACCTTCAATCCGAGCACCAACGTGGATCACCTAGGAGCGTGGTCTCCCTTTTCTTTGAATTGCAAACCTGTGAATGGACCAAACAAAACTTTTCTTTTCTTTGTTAGTCACAAAACAATCAAAAGAATGTCTAAGATTATTCCGGTCACTTTTGAGTTCTCAATCTAATGATCGAAACTCGCGTGAACCTAGATCGATATCGTATACACAAGCTTATTGATGATTAAGCAATAGTATACTATCAAAGAATAATCTAACACTCCTTTTTGTCTTTTTAGAATAAAAACTCTCTATGAATTAAGAAGAAGAAGAAAAATAAAATCTCAAGCACCAAGCATTGTGTTGGCCGAAATCTATAAGAGCACTTATATAGGTGGCCAAATTTTCTTCCTTCTTTCCTTTAGGGTGGCCGAATTCTTCATGTGATACTACTAGGGTTGCCGCAATTTTCCTCTACAAAAGAGGAGTTGTGTTGCACCCAAATACACATGTCTTTTAAGACTTCAAACCCTAATCCAACTCATTAATTTTTATTCTTTTATTTTGACTAAATAAAAAGACTCCTTATTTGATTAAATAAATAAAACTAATTTATTTATTTCCTTATCAAACAAGTCTTTTACTTTTAGGAAAGATTTGTTTCTTTAATTAAACAATTAATCAATAAATTAATTAATTCTTATTTAATTAAAACAAATGAAACAAAATAATATTTTAGGTTAAAACATTAACCTTGCCGCCCCACTTGTATAAGATTGGGCCTAATATTATTTTCTTATTTCATTTAATCCATTAGACTTTAAATAAAAAGCCCACATGTGAACCAGACCCATTCTTACTAAAAGAAACAAGCCCACATGTCATTCATTAATATATTAATATAATTGAGCAGCCCATTACTTAAATGTGCAAATTATATTTTTAATATATTAAATGCAATTCTAGATGGACCCTTATATTGGTCCGGTAGAATATATCAAGTGATCCATGCAAGTCCGTGTGGATTGGGGATCTTGGCGGGCCATCTAAATTTAAGCTTCAATAGACATAACCTAATCACAATCAACAAATGATTCACTTAGGTCCGATCCATTAATTTTAACTCATTCCACTAAAGAGCTAAAACTGAACTCTTAAATAAAGATAGAAAAGGAAGATGCTCCTCATTCATACCCTAGACAATCATATTGGAGATAGTGTATCCTCGTGATTAATATCAGTAATCGCCAAGAGTTCATAGACCGCCTATAACTCTCCAAGTTACCATATTTACTCATATGACCATGTTTTGAACTTGGATATTTTGACTTGTCCAGAAGCCATGTTTTCAATAGACACTATCGAAAACTCAACGTTGAGATTTAATATCCAATTACCTCAAAACATCCATATGATGATATTATACTCTCATTTGATAAATGGAGCCACGATGTCCATATATATAAATGAAGTCCTCTATCGATTAACAAATGAATATCACCAAACTATCGAGGATAGACTATGCGATATAATCGTACTCATTGATAACTCAAATGATATCACTTGCAACCATAAGTCCATCATTTATCTCAGGATTAAGATAGACTCTCCGATTGTCCTGATAATGAAAAGGCTATTATCTATTGACGGTTCTAGATAAAGCTTTTCATTGTGACCCAGTTCAATGCACCAAGTGCACTAGATCCTTTTGCTCGAAGACACTCCGATGATTTTAGACTCATCATATCTCATTTGATCCCACTCAAATGCTAGCAAAAGAATTCTACAACTTTAACAAGATAAAGGTGCCCAACCTTTAACTTAAGTTGTGAACATTATTCAAGACTAACTAAAGAATTGTGTCTACCACATACATATCCAGATGTACGAACAATTCTTCTTTTCACATAGTCTTTAGACCTTATGATTATTTACTTTGACAATTATAATATTAAACTATAAATGCTATACGATTTGTTAAACCAGAAATCACTTTATTAATATGAAAAAGATTGTTAATTACAACATTACACTCTTGCTATTGAGCATAATCCTAACAATAAGTTCTACCAAAGGTACACAGAATATTACTGATTTTCTTCACTTTGTTAAAGATTGCGCAGATGAACTTGCTCTACTTGGCGCACCAATGGATGATGAGGACATTACAGAAAAAATTCTAGATGAACTAGATGATGATTACAAAGGATTTGTACATGCGGTTGAAGCTTGAGATACTCCCATCACGTTTGACGAACTTCATGAGAAACTCCTGACGTTTAAGGCCACAGCTTTCAGCAAAAAGAAAGAATCATCTTCCCTTCCAGCCACAGCCAATCCAACTCACAAATCCACCAACCAGTGGCACCCTCAATTTGCCAACAACAACTGGCGACAACAGCCATGTTACAACCCAAGCTGGCGCCCGTAATCTACCAACACTACAGGCCGTCCGCCTGCTCCTAGTGGTGCCGGCGCACCATACCGTGGCAATCAAGCTCCACCCCACCCATACCTAGGCCGCTGCCAGATGTGTGGTATTCAACGTTGAAACAAATTATAGCACGGTGTGTATAAAACTATCTAGAGGGGGGGTGAATAGATTTTAAACTTATTACCCAATTTTTCGTGTGAAGTCAATATTACAAAATTACCCCTAACTAGATAAAGCAATAAATCAAGTATAAAATGCGGAAATTAAATAACACTTGATTTTTACGTGGAAACCCTCAAGGGAAAAACCATGGGCTAGTAAGTAAGCCACACTCGAACCTTGAATCCACTAAATGTGTAAAACGATTATGTTAACTGCCAAAATTGGCAGGGATCAAAAAAGAATTTTCCACTAGCTTTGAGAAGAAAGCCAGGATCCAAAGTAGAAGCAAAAATGTCTGGGTACCCCGCATGCTAGTTGATGGACTAGGGGGGGAGCCTCCACCCACTCTAGCCAGGTCCAAAATTCCCGGGACCATGAAAAGCACCAGGAAGCCAAAAGATGAATGGGTGTTTGGAGGACACGGCAATCACAAGGTCCTAGTACCCAACTACCTCGAGTACTCCGATACCCGAGTATCTGGGTACCCCGTTGCTTGAAACCCCAACATTTGCAAACATCATATTACAGGAAGCACGAGGGACGCGGGGTATCCGGGATATCTCCGACCAGCGAAACACGTGGCATGTACATGGCAAGGTATATACCAGGGTCCCAGTAGGCAGACCCCACAGAAGCTGGAGGGGGGCACACCAAAAAATAGATTACAAACACTAAATGTAACTGTTCAAGATAAAAAGTCAAGCTACAAACGCGATATTCATTCCCGCCGTTTAAAAACCTATTTTAAATAGGATTCAACTCATCAGGGACCAAGAAGGAAGGAATCGCCTGATCTTTAGGGATCAATTTCCCGACGAAATCGTCGGACTCCAAAAAAAGGCTCGTGCAGCACTGAAACCCTAGACCGAAGTTCTAGGAGTGCTCTGCAAGAAAGGAGGCCTATATATATTGATGATATGATGACAGAAGAAAGGAGGGCAACCCTAGCCGACTACATTTGCTTACTACTTATCGACATGCACGAAAGCTCTATCTCCATTCTGGTTCTCCTATGTCTTTTATTTTTTCCTTACATTAGAATCAACACTGTGATCTTTAGGAGCTCGAACACCGAGTTGTAAGAGTTCATATTGAAACCATAGTGTATATATACTCAAACAGTTTTTCCTTTTTATGCTCCCAATATATGAAAAACTCATACTCCCTACTATATGCATTCACCATCTTATTGGACACGCGATATCCAGTGGGGTACTAGGCTACTAAATATCTCGCTGGCCCCTGATCAATCCTGATCCGAATCTAGCTTTTCCAAATCAGATCACACCTCGCAGAAATCAAGGAACCTGTGGGGTATCGGGATATAAAGTATCCCGCTAACTCAGATCCAATTTGATCCGGATCTCTCACATATTGTTAATTCTGAATTGCACCCCGGTAACAATTTTGGGTTAACAGATTACAATCTAATCCCGGAAGTAATCACACACCTACCTAATCCCGGTATAAGTGAACCTAGTCCAATTTGCTTGCGATCTAAGCAACCTAATCTCGGAAGCTACACACAAGACTTACTTTCTCAATGAAGAGAATAACACCCTAAGTGAATATATGAATATCCAAATGCAACATAGAGTAAGGGAAACCCTATATGCTTATCTAAGATGATGAATATGCAATTAGAACAATCCTAGATATTAAAACTAAAAGACATGACAAATAGTTTAGCTAATCAAGATTAAGCACAAAACCTAATTAGCTATCACAATACAACTTCTCAAACATACAACACACTAATCTCAATCTTGTATCAAAAGATATATGAAAATCATACAAGTAATAAATTGAGATTGCTTGTTAAGAAAAACATAAAATATGTAAGATATTAGTGAAAAACTTACCAAGCAAAGTGTGATGAAGAATCCATGCAAAAAGACATCTAGATGATCAAAGATGATGCTAGATGATGATTGATGATCATGAAAAGGCGTTTGAGTAAATAAAAATGAGTTCTTGGAATTTTTCTTGTCTTTGAAAAATATCCTAAGTATGAAATCTAAATATGAACTCTCTTTATTGACCTAAAGTCAAAGTGGCATATATATAAGGTGTCAAGATGAAGCATGGTCGTTTTGATAAGTGACACCACTAATTTGCCTTGGGCGCTGTACGTAGAGCGCTTCTGTATAGCGCCTTTACAGCGCCAAGAAACTGATCTTCTCGGGTCAGAGATGGGGGTTGTACGAACAACGCTTCTGTACAGCGCCTACCCAAAAAGCATCAGACCTGATGCATTAAAATAAACATTTTTAATCAGGTCTCAGTTGGGCGCTGTACGAACAGCGCTCGTAAAACGCCTCTTCAAAATGCATCAGACCTGATGCATTAAAATGACCATTTATCCATCAGGTCATGTGGGCGCTGTTCGAACAGCGCCTTTGTAGAGCGCTCTGAATAGCGCTCTTTGCAATGCAAGAAATCCAAGGCTATGCATGACAAGGCAATGGACAATGCAATAAGCAATCAAAATAAACATACAAGAAGAGATGTTAATGAACATTAATGCACACCAAGAAGAAACACAACATACAAGATTTAACCATATGCATGAGTTGTGAGTATGTGCAACTATCTCTTCAAGACAAGTAAGCACATAGAGTTTTACCTTTGGTGCTTATCAAAAATGAGGTTTTCAAAGGGCTTGAGCAATAACAACAACACCTAAGCTACCCTTACAAAGAACCCCAACATGTGGTTTGTCCACGAAATGAGCTAATCAACAAATATGAACCTTACAATCTCCCTCTTTGGCTATTTCGTGACAAAACCGCCACTCACATTGATTTCTCACAAAGAAATAGAAACTACGGGACTATAGTGATATTCTACATTACAAAGAGATAAGAAAATGCAACTTGAAGTCTTCAACCTCTTGTAGAATAATCAATCCCTGAAAATAAAGTTTCTAACATTTCCAATACAAGTAAAAAGTGAGATTAATCAAGTGAGAACAAAAACAAGCATTTGCAATTTTGAAAGATTAGGCACAATATTATGCAATGTATGTGTATGCAATGCTCCCCCTCAACGGGTTACTCTCCCTCAATTAATATTCTCCCCAACAAACACAATTGCTACTACAATTTGCAACTCCCCTTACCATATCCTACTCCCCCTTTTTGTCATGATATAGGCAAATGAGTAGTTCCCAACCAGGTCACTCATAGCAACGAGAGATAGTAGCATGCAAGATATTTGCATAATCAATATAAGTCATTTTATGCATCTCAATTAATTGGAGAGAAACAAGGAGATTTATTTGAAGAAAATGTGTGAATCAAACATGCTTTGCATACAAGACATGTAGCATTCAAATCAAAAATACAATGGTATTTGGCAAAGCAAATGATAAAGGTTTCTAAAAAGACTTCAAACCAATTTCACCATTGTCATGAGAAAAGCAAGGATATAGAGTTTTCATTGATTTTAATTTATGAACAACTATATCCAACTTTATAAGCGAAACATGGCATGAGCGACTTTGCACCCTATTTGATTTTTCCGGATAAGATATCCATATGATAGTAGCCATGTTCAACTAATAAAGAAAGAGAGACATTTCGAATATAAATTCCTTTGAACGGATACAAGATTCTTTATTCATTTTGAGTCTCATAAGCTTTCACACAAGTTTTGCATTTTAAGAATATGCAATCATCAATTCATGCTTTTCATGTGAGCATGTTATATGAATTTCATGCTTTTTTCATTTGACATTAGCATGTTATAAAAGAATCATCATGTCATGGAGATAACTATAGGTCATTCAAATAATACTTCCTATGTACATCTCCTAGTCCAAAAATGCATGTTTGAACATAAATATGACATGGATTGTAAACAAGCAAGGTTCACACTTATTGAATTGAAAACATATATACATATGTGCAACCAAGCTTACTCAAGCAATTAAAAGAAGAGGCATAAGATAATTCAAATTTTTTGCAAGTGACAAGAATGCAAAATAGCTCTCTTTGTTTGAGTTCCCCATATGAGGTCAATCACAAAACTCATCACTCCACAAGACATATCCGAATAGATCTACTTAGTGTTTTAAATCGAGTAACATCTAATGGTTTAGTAAATAGGTCCGTGAAAGTTCTCAAGGTGTGTTCAATATATTACCTAGAGGAGGGGGGGGGGGGGGGGGGGGGGGTGGGGGTGAATAGATTTTAATTAAATTTACCCAATTTTCTTGTAATGTCAAGATTACGAAAAATCCCCGAGTAGTCAATAAAAAATAGCAAGTGTAATATGGTGCGGAAATTAAACAATACTTGATATTTACGTGGAAACCCTCACGAGAAAACCATGGGCTAGTAAGTAAACCACACTCGAACCTCGAATCCATTAAATGTGTAAACTGATTACAACCTAATCCCGGTATAAGCGAACCTAGTCCAATTGCTTGCGATCTAAGCAACCTAATCCCGGAAGCTACACACAAGACTTGCTTCTCAATGAAGAGATTAACACCCTAAGTGAATATATGAATATCCAAAATGCAACATAGAGCAAGGGAACCCTATATGCTTATCTAAGATGATGATTTTGCAATAAAAGCAATCCTAGATATTAAGAACTAAATGACATGTCAATTAGCTTAGCAAATCATAGATTATGCAAACCTAGAGTGCTATCACAATACAACTCTCAAACATTCAACATACTAATCTCAAACTTGTATTTAAAATATAAATCAGTGACATACAAGTGATAAAAGAGATAGCTTGGAAAGAAAGACACAAAATATGTAAGATACAAGTGAAAACCTTACCAAGCAAAGTATGTTGATGAAACCATGGAAAATGCTATCTAGATGCTCAAGAAAGATGCTAGATGGAGTTTGATGCTCTTAGAATGATGTTTGAGTGAATAAAGGTGAGTTCTTGGTGAAATTTCTCATGAAGAAAGATGCTAGATGAAAAATGGCTTTTGAACTCCTTAAAAAACGACCTATGAAGAAGACCACATATATATATGAGATCTAATTGAAGTGATGTCGTTTTGAGACTAATTATAGCACGGTGTGTATAAAACTATCTAGATGGGGGGTGAATAGATTTTACACTTTTTACCCAATTTTTCGTGTTAGTCAAAAATACGAAATTACCCCTAAATAGATAAAGCAATAAATCAAGTATAAAATGCGGAAATTAAATAACACTTGATTTTTATGTGGAAACCCTTACGGGAAAAACCACGGGCTAATAAGTAAGCCACACTCGAACCTCGAATCCACTAAATGTGTAAAACGATTACAACCTAATCCCGGAAGTAATCACATACCTACCTAATCCCGGTATGAGTGAACCTAGTCCAATTTCCTTGCGATCTAAGCAACCTAATCCCGGAAGCTACACACAAGACTTACTTTCTCTATGAAGAGAATACAACCCTAAGTGAATATATGTGAATATCCAAAATGCAACATAGAGCAAGGGAAACCCTATATGCTTATCTAAGATGATTAATATGCAATTAGAACAATCCTAGATATTAAAAACTAAATGACATGTTCAATCAAATAGTTTAGCTAATCAAGATTAAGCACAAAACCTAATTAGCTATCACAATACAACTTCTCAAACATACAACACACTAATCTCAAACTTGTATCCAAAATATATAAAATAATATACAAGTAATTAATTGAGATTGCTTAGTTAAGAAAGACACAAAATATGTAAGATATTAGTGAAAAATTTACCAAGCAAAGTATGATGAAGAATCCATGCAAGATGACATCTAGATGATTTAAGATGATGCTAGATGATGATTGATGATCATGAAAAAGTGTTTGAGATAATAAAAATGAGTTTTGGAATTTTTCTTCTCTTTGAAAAATATCCTAAGTATGAAATCTAAATATGAACTCTTCATATTTACCTAAAGTCAAAGTGGCATATATATAGGGGGCCAAATCAAAGTGTGGTCGTTTTGATAAGTTGGCCTGAAATTTGCCTTGGGCGCTGTACGTAGAGCGCTTCTGTACAGTGCCTGTACAGCGCCCTTGCTCTGTTCTTACGAGAAAACAGAGGGGCGCTGTATGAACAGCGCTTCTGTACAGCGCTCGTACAGCGCCCATCCAAAATGCATCAGACCTGATGCATTTAAATGTCCATTTTTGCATTAGGTATGAAGGGCGCTGTTCAGAACAGCGCTTTGTAGAGCGCTTTTAACAGCGCCCTTTGCAATGCTAGAATTCCAAAGATATGCAAGACAATGCAATGGGCAATGCAAGATGCAATCAACCTAACATGCAAGAAGAGATATTAATGAGCATTAAAGCACACAAATAAGACACACAACATATAAGGATTAAACATATGCATGAGTTGTGAGTGTGTGTAACTATCTCTTCAAGACAAGTAAGCACATAGAAATTTACCTTCGGTGATTATCAAGAATGAGGTCTTCAAAGGGCCTTAGCAATAACACCTACATTTAAGCTACCCTTACAAGAATCCCCACATATGGTTTGATCACGAAATAAGCCAATTAAAAACTACGGGAATCCTTACAATCTCCCCCTTTGGCTATTTCGTGACAAAACCATCACTCACATGATTCCTCACATAAAAATAGAAACAACGGGATAATATAGATCTTCTACAATACAAAGAGATAAAAAACAAAGTAAAATCTTCAATGCTCCAATCTCTTGTAGAACAACCAACCCTACAAAACAAGGTTTCTATATTTTTCCAAAAAAAAATACATGTGAGATTAATCAAGTGATATCAAAACAAGCATTTGCATTTTTAGAATTTAGGCACAACATTACAAAGATATGCAATGTATGATAAATGCAATGCTCCCCCTTAAAGGGTTACTCCCCCTCAATGTGTTATCTCCCCAAAGTGCACAATTGCAACACCAATTTGCATCCCCTTACCATATCCTACTCCCCTTTTTTGTCATGATATAGGCAAAGGAGTAGTCCCCAACCGGGTCACTCAAGGCAAAGAGAGATAGAAGCATGCAAGATATTTGCATATACATATAAGTCACTTTATGCATCTCAATTAATTGAAGAGAAACAAGGAGATTTATTTTTGAGGAAAATGTGTTAATCCAACATGCTTTGCATACAAGACATATAGCATTCAAGTCCAAAATACAATGGTATTTGGCAAAGCAAATGACAAAGGTTTCTAATAAGAATTTAAACCAATTTCACCAATGTCATGGGAAAAGCAAGGATATAGAGATTATTGATTTCAATTTAAGATCAGCTATATCCAACTTTATAAGTGAAACATGGCATGAGCGACTTTGCACCCTATTTGATTTTTTCGAATAAGATATCCGTATGATAGTAGCCATGTTCAACCAATAAAGAAAGAGAGACATTTGGAATGTAAATTCCTTTGAACGGATACACGATCTTTTATTCATTTTGAGTCTCATAAGCTTTCACACACGTTTTGCATTTTAAGAATATGCAATCATCAATTCATGCTTTTCATGTGAGCATGTTATATGAATTTCATGCTTTTTCATTTGACATTAGTATGTTATAAAGAATCATCATGTCATGGAGATAACTATAGGTCATTCACATCATACTTCCTATGTAAATCTCCTAGTCCAAAAATGCATGTTTGAACATAAATATAACATGGATTGTAATCAAGCAAGGTTCACACTTATAGAATTTGAAAGCATATATACATATGTACAACCAAGCTTACTCAAGCAATCAAAAGAAGAGGCATAAGTTATTTCAAATTTTTTGCAAGTTACAAGAATGCAAAATAGCTCTCTTTGCTTGAGTTCCCCGTATGGGGTCAATCACCATACTCATCACTCCACCAGACAAATTCCAATAGATCTACTTAGAGTTTTAAATCGAGTAGCATCTAAAGGTTTAGTGAATAGGTCCGCAAGTTGATCGTTTGTACCTACATGCTTAAGTACAATAACTTTGTTCTCAACAAGCTCTCTAATGAAGTGATAGCGGATGTCAATATGCTTAGTTCTAGAATGTTGGACCGGATTCTTGGAAATATTAATAGCACTCATGTTATCACAAAGAGAGTGAGAGTACCTTGGTTGAATCCGTAGTCTACTAGCATTTGCTTCATCCATAGGAGTTGTGTGCATCCACTCCCCGCGGCTATGTATTCGGCCTCGGCCATGGACAAGGAAATCGAGTTTTGCTTCTTGCAAAACCAAGACACCAAGTTGTTGCCTAGAAAGAAGCAACCGCCCGATGTGCTCTTCCTATCATCACAATTTCCTGCCCAATCCGCATCACTATATCCTACAAGACTAGGATTAGTGTCAAATGAGTACCAAATCCCATAGTTGGATGTCCCATTCACATAGCGAATGATCCTCTTTACGGAAGAGAGGTGGGACTCCTTAGGATCCGCTTAGTACCTAGCACACACACACACACCCACACTAAAGGAGATATCGGGCCTACTTGCGGTCAAATAAAGCAAGCTTCCTATCATGCCACGATATAACGTTTGTTCCACACTTTTACCACTAGCATCTTTACTTAGCTTCAAAGTGGTACTCATGGGTGTATCACAATGTTTGGCTTTCTCTAAACCAAACTTCTTCACTAGGTTCTTAGCATATTTGGCTTGGGTTATGAAAATCCCATCATCCATTTGCCTAATTTGCAAACCTAGGAAGTAACTAAGCTCACCAACAAGACTCATCTCAAATTCATGAGACATAACATCAACAAATTGTTGGACCTTGGTGTTGTTGGTGGAGCCAAACACTATGTCATCAACATATATTTGAGCTATGAAAAGTTCATCATTGTCTATCTTGATGAATAGTGTCTTGTCAACACTACCTCTTGTGTAGTCATTGTCAACAAGAAATTGAGTGAGGCGCTCATACCAAGCCCTCGGTGCTTGTTTCAACCCATATAATGCCTTCTTGAGGCGATAGACATGGTTGGGGTGGTGTGCATCCACAAACCCCTTGGGTTGTTCAACAAACACTTCCTCTTGCAAGAAGCCATTGAGGAAGGCACTCTTGACGTCCATTTGGTGCAATTTGAACTTATGCACACAAGAAATGGAAAAGAGAAGCCTAATAGACTCTAAGCGGGCAACGGGAGCAAAAGTCTCCTCAAAGTCGATACCCTCAATTTGAGAGTACCCTTGTGCTACAAGTCTAGCCTTGTTCCGCACTATGTTGCCCTTCTCATCGGATTTATTCCTAAAAATCCACTTAGTTCCTATCACATGAGAGCTTTTAGGCCTAGGAACTAGAGTCCAAACCTCATTCCTTTCGAATTGGTTTAGCTCTTCTTGCATGGCAAGAACCCAAAATTCATCATTCAAGGCTTCATCAACCTTTTTGGGTTCTATTTGAGAGGTGTAGCATGTAAAGCTAATGAGATTAGCTATTTAACGCCTAGTCCTAACACCCTCATTCACATCTCCAATAACATCCTCTTTGTTATGGAGTCTTTTAACCCATGGAGCGGGTTCATTCGAGTCCAAGAGAGGGACTCTAGTACTAGGTTGTGTGACTTCATCATTTTCATTAGATGTCCCAACATTGGGAGTCACCACAACCCTCTCCAAAGGAGAGTCATCCTCTAAAACTTCCTCCTCCTCATGGTCATTAGACTTAAGCCTTGTATCATCAATGACCACATTTGATGATTTCATGATGGTTCGAGTCTTCAAGTTGAAAACTCTATAGGCTCTACTATTCAAGGCGTAGCCAATAAAGATACCCTCATCACTCTTAGCATCAAACTTGCCAAGTTGATCACGGTCATTTAAAATGTAGCATTTGCTTACAAATGTGTGGAAGTAGCTAACATTTGGCTTCCTACCCTTCCATAGCTCATAGGAGGTGTTTCTAGATCCAGGCCTTAGGAAAACTCTATTCCCTATATAGCAAGCCGTATTGACCGCTTCGGCCCATAGGTTCCTAGGGACATTGTTGCTAAGCAACATCACTCGGGCCATCTCTTGGAGGACCCTATTCTTCCTCTCAACAACTCCATTTTGTTGAGGTGTCCTAGGAGCCGAAAACTTATGGGAGATGCCTAAGCTATCACAATAGCTTTCAAAAGAGGCATTCTCAAACTCCATCCCATGGTCACTTCTAATCCGTTTAATGCTTCTAATGTTAGAATTCATTTCATTTTGTAATTTAGTACAAAGCATTTTAATCTTATCAAAAGTTTCGGATTTTTCTCTAAGAAAATATGTCCATGTAAATCTAGAGAAATCATCAACACAAACAAAAATATATCTCTTTCCACCTAAACTCTCGGTTTGCATAGGACCCATAAGATCCATGTGGAGAAGCTCTAGAGGCTCCTTGGTGGAGAGATACTTGCCCTTTTTGTGCATGCTTTTGGTTTGTTTTCCTTGTTGGCAAGGCCCACAAATACCATTGGCTTTCTTCCCAAGCTTAGAGAGGCCACGCACACACTCGAACTTTCCAAGGGTTCTTAAATCCCTAAAGTTCATGTGGCCAAGTCTTTCATGCCACAACTTTATTTGCTCATCCATGGACACATTGTTTGAGACTATTCTAGCTTCAAGACAATAGCAATTGTCACTAGATCTCATACCTTTCAACAAGGTTTGTCCATCGGGCTTTAGGATAGAGCAATTATCTTTACAAAACAAGACGGAATATCCTTCATCACTTAGATGTGAAATGCTTATTAAATTGGCTTTCAAGCCATCAACAAATAAAGCATCAGATAAGGAGGGTAAACCGGGAACGGAAATGGTTCCTTTCCCTACAACTTTCTTTTTGGATCCATCACCAAAAGTGACATATTCACCTTCCTCCATAACAAGAGTCTCGAAGAAACTCTTGTTTCCCGTCATGTGCCTAGAGCACCCATTATCTAAATAACAAAAATTAGAAGAATTTGCCTTCAAGGCTATTTGAGCAACATGGCAAACAATTTCATTCTTTCTAATCCACCTAGAAACAATCTTAGCTTTCTTAGTGGTCTTTGGTACATGGGTTCTAGATGTTCTAGGATCATGTATAATAATATTATCATTCCTAGGAACATGAATCATGGCTCTTTTCTTTTTCTTCTCTATCATGCTTCTAGTTTTGCACATTTTAATATATTGAAAGCAATGTGGTCTAATATGACCATCAAATCCACAAAAGTGACAAATAGGAGTAAAATAAGGAATCATACATTGTCCTTGTCTTTGTGGATGAATGGGTTCAATCCGTCTTCGTTGTTGAACCGGTCTAGATTGCTTCCTAGCTTGAGGTTGCATGATAGGTCTCTTTCTTTTGTGAGCCATTTGTGGAGGAATGTTGGCTTGAGGGACCCTAGGGGGTTGAGCTTGATGTTGCCTTCTTGGCCCCATCTTCACTTAAGCATTTGAACTTTGTCCTATTTCTAACTTCTTCCTAGGAATTTGCACAAATGAAGTTTCTTCGTTCTTCAAGCTCCTGACAAACACGGTCTTGTTAGAGGTTGAGATCTTCTTGCCATCTTCATACCCAAGACCCCTCTTGTCACATGGACTCTTTCCAACACCAAACATATGGTCAAGCTTCTTGGTGCTAGAATCCATCCTAGTCATAGATTCTCTAACTTCTTCAAGCTCCCTCTTTAGACTATCTTCATTCCTCCTAGATAAGACTAACTCCTCTCTTAGCTTATTTTCCATCTTCTTGAATCTTTCCACTTGTTCACTTAAGTGGTCATTTTGAGATGCAAGCTCAAGATTTTATTCTCTCAACATCTTGATCTTTCTTGTGCTCTTGATTGCTAAATCATTAAACTCGGCATGATATTTAGCAAGCACATTTTTCTCCACAAATCCATTTATGGAGTTAGAAGAGGAATCACTTTCTTCTCCACTTAAGTCATTTTCCTCTTGACTCATTTCCTCTCTCTCACTAGCACTTTTGCTGTTATGGGAGGAGGCAAAAGCTAGGAGATTAGCCATGAGATCTTCATCATAGGAGTCATCACTACTTCCACTCCAAGTGGCGGCCATCACTTTTCCCTTTTTCTTCTCAACATGATTTGCACCATCGGGGGCAAAATGACCTATGCCACCACACTCGAAACAACGGACCCCTTTCCTTTCGGTCCTTTCTTGCCTAGGTTCAAACTTCTTGAAAGAGCCCTTTTTCTTCAAATCTTGACATTTTGATCCAAAGCCCTTTCTTCTAAACTTCATAACCTTGTTGAACCTTTTTACAAACAAGGCAAGGTCTTCATCCAAGTCAATCTTCTTTGCCTCCTTTTTCATCCTTGGAGGTCTTCAAAGCAATTCCTTTTTGCTTTTTAGAAGGTGTGGAGATAGGACCCTTCCTAGACTCATAAGCTAGAAGTCTCCCAATCACCTCACTCGGCTTCATATCCTTATAACCACTATTTTCTTCTAAAGCCGTCACCTTCGATTCAAACCTATCGGGTAGAGATCTCATAATCTTTTGCTTGATTCTCCTATCCAAATATGGATCACCAAGTTGATGACTTTGGTTGACTATATCCATCAACTTGATCTCGAAGTCGTTGAAGCACTCATTCTCCTCCATCTTGAGCATCTCGAATTGAGTTTGGAGGACTTGAAGCTTAGAGTCCTTCACCACTTCGGTTCCCTCATGTGCAATCTCTAGGATGTCCCATGCTTCCTTAGCTATCCTAGTATTTTGAATCAACTTGTATTGATTTTCGTCCATAGCACACAAGATGGCATGCATCGCCTTCCTATTCCACTTTGAAGCCTCAAACTTTTGCGCATTCCATTGCGCCTTAGGCTTCAAAACATCTTCTCCTCCACCCGCGGGAGTCATCATAGGGAGATCATATCCGTCTTCCACCGCCATCCATGCACGGTCATGAATTTGGCATATGTAGGATTCCATCTTCCCTTTCCATTGGGAATAGTTCAATCCGGTAAGAAGTGGAGGCCTTGTGCTAGAAGCACCTTCGTTGCCACCTCCATTTCCACCGTTTTCACTCATAGTGTTTATGAATGAATGAAATGAATGCAAATATATGAATGATCAAAAATCACACAAAATGCAAAACACGCCAAAATAAGCAAGGATCACCTATGTATGTCTAGGAACCCGCTCTGATACTAATTGAGACTAATTATAGCATGGTGTGTATAAAACTATCTAGATGGGGGATGAATAGATTTTACGCTTTTTACCCAATTTTTCGTGTTAGTCAAAAATACGAAATTACCCCTAAATAGATAAAGCAATAAATCAAGTATAAAAAGCGGAAATTAAATAACACTTGATTTTTACGTGGAAACCCTCACGGGAAAAACCACGGGCTAGTAAGTAAGCCACACTCGAACCTCGAATCCACTAAATGTGTAAAACGATTACAACCTAATCCCGGAAGTAATCACACACCTACCTAATCCCGGTATGAGTGAACCTCATCCAATTTGCTTGCGATCTAAGCAACCTAATCCCGGAAGCTACACACAAGACTTACTTTCTCTATGAAGAGAATACAACCCTAAGTGAATATATGTGAATATCCAAAATGCAACATAGAGTAAGGGAAACCCTATATGCTTATCTAAGATGATTAATATGCAATTAGAACAATCCTAGATATTAAAAACTAAATGACATGTTCAATCAAATAGTTTAGCTAATCAAGATTAAGCACAAAACCTAATTAGCTATCACAATACAACTTCTCAAACATACAACACACTAATCTCAAACTTGTATCCAAAATATATAAAATAACATACAAGTAATTAATTGAGATTGCTTAGTTAAGAAAGACACAAAATATGTAAGATATTAGTGAAAAACTTACCAAGCAAAGTATGATGAAGAATCCATGCAAGATGACATCTAGATGATCTAAGATGATGCTAGAAGATGATTGATGATCATGAAAAAGTGTTTGAGATAATAAAAATGAGTTTTTGGAATTTTTCTCCTCTTTGAAAAATATCCTAAGTATGAAATCTAAATATGAACTCTTCTTATTGACCTAAAGTCAAAGTGGCATATATATAGGGGGCCAAATCAAAGTGTGGTCGTTTTGATAAGTTGGCCTGAAATTTGCCTTGGGCGCTGTACGTAGAGCGCTTCTGTACAGCGCCTGTACAGCGCCCTTGCTCTGTTCTTACAAGAAAACAAAGGGGCGCTGTACGAACAGCGCTTCTGTACAGCGCTCGTACAGCGCCCATCCAAAATGCATCAGACCTGATGCATTTAAATGTCCATTTTTGCATTAGGTATGAGGGGCGCTATTCAGAACAGCGCTTTGTAGAGCGCTTTGAATAGCGCCCTTTGCAATGCTAGAATTCCAAAGATATGCAAGACAATACAATGGGCAATGCAAGATGCAATCAACCTAACATGCAAGAAGAGATATTAATGAGCATTAAAGCACACAAATAAGACACACAACATACAAGGATTAAACATATGCATGAGTTGTGAGTGTGTGCAACTATCTCTTCAAGACAAGTAAGCACATAGAAATTTACCTTCGGTGCTTATCAAGAATGAGGTCTTCAAAGGGCCTTAGCAATAACACCTACACTTAAGCTACCCTTACAAGATTCCCCACATATGGTTTGATCACGAAATAAGCCAATTAAAAACTACGGGAATCCTTACATGTTTAATCAAAAACGTTTTAGCTTCTCGCTGACGGACTGCCGCGGTTGAGGCATCGTGGTAGATGCACTACGGCAGAGACAAAAAATCTCTGTGGCTAGACCGCCCTGGTTACTCAACCACGGCACTATAACAGCGGCATAGCAAAATTATTGTTGTCGCACGATTGGCACGGTTGCAGTACCGCGGCAGATGCGCCGCGGCAGAGACAAAAGAATCTCTGTCGCTTGCATGCTGCAGTTTGCCAAAACTACGGCAACTGCGGCAGAGAAGGGCAAGGCCTTCTAAGCAGTTTCTCACACTAGATCAATGCAATGTGTGCAAGTGTGTGTGAGTGAAAACAATGCATCCTAATGGCTAACAACGTTATGGCATTTAACAAGCTAGATGCAATTAATTAAAACATGCAAGAAGAGAGATTAAATAATCAATGATGCACACAAAATACAAACACAACATACAAGTAAGAATTATGCAAGAGTTGTGTGTGTGTGCAACTACATCTCTTCAAAGCAAAGCAAGCACAAGAAATATACCTTTGGTGCTTCTTCTCTTGAGGTCTTGAGAGCCTAATCTACCCTTACAAAAACCCCAATTGTGGTTTGTCTACGAAATACGCCAATCAAAGATAAGGAAACCTTACAATCTCCCCCTTTGGCTATTTTGTGACAAAACCACCACTCACATTAATCCGCACAACAAAAAAAATAGAAACCAAGGGGATTTTCTACATTACAAAGAGATAATAAAAAAATCTTCAAGTCTTCAATCTCTTGTAGAACAATCAATCCTTCAAAACAAAGTTTCTATACTTTCCAAAACAAGTATATGTGAGATTAATCATGTGAGATAAAACAAGCATTTGCATTAAAAATTAAGTACAACATCATGCAATGAATGTATATGCAATGCTCCCCCTTAATGGGTTACTCCCCCTCAATATGTATTCTCCCCAACATGCACAATTGCCACTACAATTTGCAACTCCCCTTACCACATCTACTCCCCCTTTTTGTCATGATATAGGCAAAGGAGTAGTCCCCAACCGGGTCACTCTAAGCAAAGAGAGATAGTAGCATACAAGATATTTGCATAATCAATATAAGTTACTTTATGCATCTCAATTAAATGGAGAGAAACAAGGAGATTTATTTAGAGAAAATGTGTGAAACAAACATGCTTTGCATACAAGACATGTAACATTCAAGTCCAAAATACAATGGTATTTGACAAAGCAAATGACAAAGGTTTCAAATAGGAATTCAAACCAATTTCACCAATTTCATGAGAAAAGCAAGGATATAGAGATTTCATTGATTTTAATTTAAGAGCAACTATATCCAACTTTATAAGCGAAACATGGCATGAGCGACTTTGCACCCTATTTGATTTTTCTGGATAAGATATCCGTATGATAGTAGCCATGTTCAACAAATAAAGAAAGAGAGACATTTGGATTGTAAAATCCTTTGAACGGATACAAGATCCTTTATTCATTTTAAGTCTCATAAGCTTTTTCACACAAGTTTTGCATTTTAAGAGCATGCAATCATCAAATCATGCTTTTACATTTGTCATTAGCATGTTATAAAAGAATCATCATGTCATGGAGATAACTATAGGTCATTCAAATCATACTTCCTATGTACATCTCCTAGTCCAAAAATACATGTTTGAACATAAATATGACATGGATTGTAAGCAAGCAAGGTTCACACTTATTGAATGAAAACATATGAAAATGTACAACCAAGCTTACTCAAGCAACTAAAAGAAGAGGCATAAGATATTTCAAATTTTTGCAAGTGACAAGAATGCAAAATAGCTCTCTTTGCTTGAGTTCCCCATATGGGGTCAATCACAAAACACATCACTCCACAAGACATATCCCAATAGATCTACTAAGTGTTTTAAATCGAGTAGCATCTAGGGGTTTAGTGAATAAGTCCGTAAGTTGATCATTAGTACCTACATGTTCAAGTACTATGCATTTATTTTCAACAAGCTCTCTAATGAAATGATGGCGGATGTCAATATGCTTCCTAGTGTGTTGTACCGGATTCTTGGAAATATTAATAGCACTCATGTTATCACAAAAGAGGGTTAGAGTACCTTGGTTGAATCCGTAGTCGACTAGCATTTGCTTCATCCATAGGAGTTGTGTGCATCCACTCCCCGCGGCTATGTACTCGGCTTCGGCCGTGGACAAGGAAATCGAGTTTTGCTTCTTGCAAAACCAAGACACCAAGTTGTTGCCTAGGAAGAAGCAACTGCTCGATGTGCTTTTCCTATCATCACAATTTCCTGCCCAATCCGCATCACTAAAGCCTATAAGACTAGCATTAGTGTCAAAGGAGTACCAAATCCAATAGTTGGAAGTCCCATTCACATAGTGAATGATTCTCTTAACGGAAGAGAGATAGGACTCCTTGGGATTCGATTGGTACCTAGCACACACACCCACACTAAAAGATATATCGGGCCTGTAAGTAATTAAATACTCAAGGCGTGTTTAATATATAAAGCTAGAGAGGGGGGGGGGGGGGGGGGGTGAATAGATTTTAGCTAATTATTACCCAATTTTCGTGTGCATGTCAATTTTACGAAAATACCCCTAGCAAGTCAAATATACATACAAGTGTAATAAGATGCGGAAATAATAAATGACACTTGATGTTTACGTGGAAACCCAACCATTGGGAAAAAAACCATGGGCTGTTTAGTGCGCCACACTCGGAACTCGAAATCACTAATTGAAATGAAGTTTACAACCTATGTAGACCTCGTCTAACACTCCGGTCTGTAACCCCTCACTTCTACCCAGCAGGCCTTTATTAGCAACCCTATTCCAATTTGCTCGATCCTCGCAGTCACTACTTGTAATGATGTTTACAGCCTAATCCCGGTCTGTAACCCATCACTACTACCCGCAGGCCTGTAATAGCAACCCTAGACCAAGACTTCAATCTCTCAAAAGAGATGCACAACCCTATATGAATATGTATGAATATTCAATTAACAAACAAGGCTAGGGAACCTTAGATGCTTATCTAGGATGATGATATATTCAAATTAAATCAACTCTAGATATCAATTGCTAAATGACATGTCAAATAGCATAGATAATCATAGATTATAAAAACCTAGATATCTATCAAAAACAACACTCAGTCAATTCATCACAATTAATCTCTTTTCTTGTATTTAGCATATGATCTAAAACATACAAGTAATTTAAAAGAGATGGCTTGGTATTTAAAATACTAAAATAAGATGAAATTAATCAAAATCTTACCAAGCAAGTTGTGATGATGCAAACCCATACATGGATGCACTCTATATAGACATAGGAGATGCAATATGAAATTTGATGCAAAAGGGGTTTGATTTGAGTGGTTAAAGGTGAGTTCTTGATTTGATTTTCTCTCAAAATCTATCTTTGAAGTTTAGGGTTCTTAAGAGTAAAAGAACTTGTTCAGATAATGAGAAAGTGTGATATTTATAGACATCAAGAACAGGGCAAGTGAAAAGACAATTTTGCCCCTGAATCACACTATCGCGGTTGCTCTGTGGCTCGATTGCCGCGGTTGCACAACCGCGGTACTAGAACCGCGGCACTGACTTGCTGTCGCTCGAACGCCGCTGTCACAAACCGCGGCACTGAAACCGCGGCGAAGCGTCACAGCACAAAGCTTGATTTTCAAGCGACTCAAAACATGACCAAACGACATCGAAACCTATCATATAATATACCGTTGGAAAGGTATGGAAGTCTACTTTCTACTCCAATTAACAAAACATGATTTGGATAACTGTAGAAAAAGTTATGGTCATTTGAGTGACCAAAGGTCAGATTCGGATAACAGCTGTGATGCCCTGTTTTAGTGGTCACTTTGGAAATTTCAAAACCAATCCAAACGGTCATGAAATATTACGAATAATATACCGTTGGAAAGGTATGAGAGTCTAGTTTGTCCAGAATTTTACAAAACTCAATTTCAATCTTTTTATAAAAAGTTATGGTCACAAGACCATACAAAGGTCAGTTTTGAAAACACTTAAAACCTTGAAATCCAATCTTTTGAAACTAGACACTTACTCTAAATAACCAAACCAAATCTAACACTTATCCAAGAGAAGAATGAGACCTTCTCAAGTAGTCAACCATCACGCTAAGACATGCACACCATCGTGCAAGCGCGGACGTTTCTGATCACACAAACGGAAACGAATTACACCACACTTAAGACTAACATACATGAAGTGCACGTGTGGGTATTGAATGCATCATAATGCCTATCATGTCATGGCATTTCATAGAACAAGATGCAATCAATTAAATGCAAGAAGAGATATTGAATAATCAATAAAGCACAATGCACACAAAATATAAACACAACATTCAAGAATAAGAGTTATGCATGTTGTGTGTGTGTGCAACTATATCTCTTCAAGGCAAAGTAAGCACTAGATATGCCTTTGGTGCTTGTCCTCTTGAGGTCTTGGAAAGGGTCTTTGATCTTCAACAAATCACTTAGACTACCCATACAACCAAACCCCAACTTGTGGTTTGCCCACGAAATAAGCCAATCAACAAAACGGGAATCCTTACAGGGCCTACTTGTGGTCAAGTAAAGCAAGCTACCTATCATGCCATGATATAGAGTTTGATCCACACTTTTACCACTAGCATTCTTGCTTAGCTTCAAAGTGGTACTCATGGGTATATCACAATGTTTGGAATTTTCTAGACCAAACTTCTTCACTAGGTTCTTGGCATATTTAGCTTGGGTTATGAAAATCCCATCATTCATTTGCCTAATTTGCAAACCTAGGAAGTAACTAAGCTCACCAACAAGACTCATCTCAAATTCAAGAGACCTTGCATCAACAAATTGTTGGACCTTGATGTTGTTGATGGAGCCAAACTGTAAGGTTCACTATTTGTATTGGCTTGATTCCAT
Source organism: Acer saccharum (assembly GCA_030490815.1). Classification (NCBI taxonomy): domain Eukaryota; kingdom Viridiplantae; phylum Streptophyta; class Magnoliopsida; order Sapindales; family Sapindaceae; genus Acer; species Acer saccharum. The sequence continues at coordinate 28,462,469 of CM059867.1, forward strand.
TGCAAAACACTCTATGATTGTATTAGTTGTTGCTTAGGACATTATTTGAAGAAAGGAAGCTCAAAGAGTGAAGAGCAACGTCTAGTGCAAAAGTCATCTTCAAGAGGTGAAAAACGTCAAAGGTAAATCTTGATTTCCACTCTCTTGCAAGGCGTTAGCGCACACACACACAATTCATACATGTGTGTCCCTGCATCGTGGTTAAAACATTTGGTATAACACATTCACACACTTCATAGCATGCTCATGCATTGATCTTGTATTGACAAACATTGTGAAATTGCATGCTTTGTGACTATCTCTTTGATATGGCATGTTTGTGTGAATATGTGTTTATTTGTTTTCGTATTTTGTGTTTAGGACTTGAACATGTTCTTATTTAATGCCTTATCGAGTTCCGGTCGTTTTGGTTACTCATTCATAAGGTTTCGAGTTCAAACAAGTTGACTATGCTACTTTTCGTTCTCATTTGTTGTGTTGAATTCATCGTCGGATTCCGAGATGATTTCTCAACCATTTTTCAATGTTGAGTAGTCGTAGTCGTGCATGAGGGAGTCATGGTTTGTAATCCGAAAACAGATTCGAAATCAAAGGTCGGATGCTCAAGATATGGGGCAACGAACCGAGGGAGCGCGCGAGAGATGTGCAAATCACGTGTGGCCACTTGGCCAGCCCGTGTGGGAGGCCGTGGGCCCCACGGGCAAGGGAGCCTTCTGCTCCCATGGGCCCCATGCGCCCCCCACGGGGTGCTGATGTGGCACCACGTGATTTGCTCGGAAATTCTCTCCTTTTCCCTCCTTTTAAGCAAACCTCCTTCCCTCCACACTTAATGCAATTTTTTGAAGAACACTTCATTTCCCGCATCAGTTTTTCAACAATTTTCATTTACTTGTTTTGATCATATCTCTCTCATACGAACTCGAAATCATTCGATTCAAAAACCAAAATTGTTGGTCTCGAAGAGAGCTACAAACCCCAAGCATTTCCAGAGGCAGTTGACTTCGGCATTTTTCTTAGCTGGTCCATTTCCAGTCCGTGGTCAGTGTTTGATTTTCAACTTCTTCTTTTTCAATTTCATCTTTGATCAACTATTGATTCTTTCCATTTGATTGATGAAATTTGTTAAGAAGTATGTTAGATCACATGCTAGGGTTATTTGATCATTTGTTAATTGAGTTTTAGCTTTGTAATGTGTTTTGAACATATATGTGCTAAACTTGATTTATCATGAAATTGATTCTAGAAAATATATGAGTGATGTGCTTCATGTTATTTTCTATGTTTTATTTCATGATCTAAGAACTAGGTTTTTAGTGTGCTAAATTGAATATTGATACCTTTGTTCTTATTGATTTGCATGTCTTGATTTCTAGATAACTTTTGTGATTGTGTGTTGAAATCATATTCTAGACTATCATTGAACATGTACATTTTGCTTGATTGATCATCTAGCTTAATTTGATTGTGCTTGCATCATTTGCATCACTTTAGATCATAGCCTTGCATTAGGTTGAAGTCTCTAGCAAAGTGAGTGAAGCTTTGTGGATAGAGCAAGGGAGCCTTGATTAGAGTCGGGAAGACTCGGATAATCAAGCAAGGAAGTCTTGTCTAGGGTCGGGAGGATCCGGATAGGCAAGCAAGAAATCTTCCTAGAGACGTGAACGTCTTGGATAGGAAGTTGCTTTCTAGAGGTGTAGGACACATCTCGAATAGGAAGTAGGCTTGGTGATTCACTAGCCCGAGGGTAGATTAGGAGTTGATAGCTTGAGCGGATATCATGAGTGATAGCTTGAGTGTGTAAGTCCTTTTCACATAGTGGATTGCTTCGCCGGTGGTTGTGGTATCAACCCGTGGATGTTTCCTCATTGAGGTTTTACCACGTTAAAATCATTGTGTTCAATTTTGCTTTACTTTTCTTTATCTTCCATATATTACATTGATTGCATATCTTGTAAATTGATTTACTCTTGTCTTAGTGTAATCAATTCATTTGCTAAATCTAATCAAGTGTGCATTTGCCTTGTAATTTTCCGCATTATTTTTAATTGGAAGAATTTGGAGCCTATACCTATTCACCCCCCCCCCCCCCCCCCCCCCCCCCCCCCCCCCCCCCCCCCCCCCCCCCCCCCCCCCCCCCCCCCCCCCCCCCCCCCCCCCCCCCCCCCCCCCCCCCCCCCCCCCCCCCCCCTCTAGGTATATTTCACTACTACATTAAGGGAAATTTCACAAACACTATATCATCAACATAGATTTGAGTTATAAAGAGCTCATCATGTTCTTTCTTGATGAATAGAGTCTTGTCAACACTACCCCTTGTGTAGTTATTGTCAACAAAAAATTGAGTGAGGTGCTCATACCAAGCCCTCGATGCTTGTTTCAACCCATATAGAGCCTTTTTGAGGCGATAGACATGGTTGGGGTGGTGAGCATCCACAAACCCCTTGGGTTGTTCAACAAACACTTTCTCATGCAAGAAGCCATTGAGATTGAGGAAGGCACTTTTGACGTCCATTTGGTGCAATTTGAACTTGTGCACACAAGAGATGGACAAGAGAAGCCTAATAGACTCTAAACGGGCAACGGCAGCAAATGTCTCTTCAAAGTCGACACCCTCAATTTGAGAGTACCCTTGTGCTACAAGTCTAGCCTTGTTCCACACTATGTTGCCATCCTTATCGGATTTGTTCCTATATATCCACTTAATTCCTATAACATGTGTGTTTTTAGGCCTAGGAACTAGAGTCCAAACTTCATTCCTTTCGAATTGGTTTAGCTTTTATTGCATGGCAAGAACCCAAAATTCATCATTCAAGGCTTCATCAACCTTTTTGGGTTCAATTTGAGAGGTGTAGCATGTAAAGCTAATGAGATTAGCGATTTGATGCCTAGTCCTTACACCCTCATTCACATCTCCAATAACATCATCTTTGTTATGGAGTCTTCTTTCCCATGGAGCGGGTTCATTAGAGTCCACAAGAGGAACTCTATCAAGAGGTTGAGTGGCCTCTTTATCAAGGTTGGACATCCCAACATTAGGAATCTCCACAACCTTCTCCAAGGGAGAGTCATCATCTAAACTAACCTCCTCATCATGGTCATTAGACTTGAGCCTTGTATCATCAATGACAACATTGGATGATTCCATGACGGTTCGAGTCTTCAAGTTGAAAACTGTATAGGCTCTACTATTCAAGGCATAGCCAATAAAAATACCCACATCACTCTTAGCATCAAATTTGCCAAGTTGATCACGGTCATTTAAAATGTAGCATTTGCTTCCAAATGTGTGGAAGTAGCTAACATTTGGCTTCCTACCCTTCCATAACTCATAAGAGGTTTGCCTAGTATCTGGCCTTAGGAACACTCTATTTCCTATATAGCAAGCCGTATTGACGGCTTCGGCCCATAGGTTCCTAGGGACATTGTTGCTAAGCAACATCACACGGGCCATCTCTTGCAAGACCCTATTCTTCCTCTCAATAACTCCATTTTGTTGAGGTGTCCTAGGAGCCGAAAACTCATGGGAGATGCCTACACTATCACAATAGGTCTCAAAAGATGCATTCTCAAATTCCCTCCCATGGTCACTTCTAACCCGTTTTATGCTTTTAATATTTGAGTTCATTTCATTTTAAATTTTATTACAAGGCATTTTAAACTTATCAAAAGTTTCGGATTTTTCTCTAAGAAAATAAGTCCATGTGAACCTAGAGAAATCATCAACACAAACAAAAATGTATCTCTTTCCACCTAAACTCTCGGTTTGCATGGGACCCATAAGATCCATGTGGAGAAGCTCTAGGGGCTCCTTGGTGGAGAGATACTTGCCCTTTTTGTGCATGACTTTGGTTTGTTTCTGAAACTAAATATAGCACGGTGTGCATAAACCTATCTAGAGGGGGGGGGGGGGGGGGGGGGTGAATAGATTTTACGCTTTTTACCCAATTTTTCGTGTTAGTCAAAATTACGAATTTACCCTCAAGATAATATAAACAAGCAAGTGTAATATGGTACGGAAATTAAATTAACACTTGAATTTTTACATGGAAACCCTCACGGGAAAAACCACGGGCTATGTAAGTAAGCCACACTCGAACCTCGAATCCACTAAATGTGCAAACGATTACAACCTAATCCCGGAAGTAATCACACACCTACCTAATCCCGGTATGAGTGAACCTAGTCCAATTTGCTTGTGATCTAAGCAACCTAATCCCGGTTGCTACACACAAGACTTACCTTCTCTAGAAGAGAATACAACCCTAAGTGAATATGTGAAAATATCCAAAATGCAACATAGAGCAAGGGAAACCCAATATGCTTATCTAAGATGATTAATATGCAATTAAGAACAATCCTAGATATCAAAACTAAATGACATGTCAATTAGTTAAGCTAATCAATATTAAGCACAAAACCTAATATGCTAGCACAATACAGCTTCTCAAACATACATCATACTAATCTCAATTTTGTATCCAAAGCATACAAAATAACAATCAAGTAATTAATTGAGATTGCTAGATAAATTAAACACAAAATATGTAAGATATTAGTGAAAAGCTTACCAAGCAATGTATGATGAAGATTTCATGCAAGATGACATCTAGATGATCTAAGATGATGCTAGATGATGATTGATGATCATGAAAAAGTGTTTGAGTAATTAAAAATGAGTTCTTTGTGTATTTTTCTTCTCTTGAAAAATATCCTAAGTATGAAGCATGAATAAGAACTCTTGTAAATGACCTAAAATCAAGTTCACATATATATAGAGGCCAAAAGTGAAGTGAGGTCATTTTGAAAACTCGCTAGAAAAATGCACTGTGCGCTGGTGGACCTGCGTTGGTGGACCAGCGCAGGACCAGCGCACAAGCACATTTTGGCTTGAGCGCTGGACGACAGGCGCTACCACCAGCGCCAGTCAGCGGTGCACACCTGGGCGATTGGCGCTGGTGGCCTTGCGCTGGTCCACACCAGCGCACGACCAGCGGTGCTCCACTGGGCGTTTTACGCCGGTGAGCGGCGCTGGTGGACCAGCGCACAGCCTACATTTTTGTCCCCCACAAGCAATCATGCAAGGGGAACAAAAGTAAACTAAGATGCATCCTAAAAGCCTAAATGCTATGATGTTATAAACACAAGATGCAATCATAAAAACAAGCAAGAAGAGATGTAAATAAGCATTGATGCACAACAAAAAGAAACACAACATACAAAGATTAAACATATGCATGAGTTGTGAGTGTGTGCAACTATCTCTTCAAGACAAGTAAGCACTTATAATATTACCTTTGGTGCTTGTCAATAATGAGGTATTCAAAGGGCCTAATGCAATAACAATAACATCTAAACTACCCTTACAAAGAATCCCCATTTATGGTTTGATCACGAAATAAACCAATTAAAAACAACGGGAATCCTTACAATCTCCCCCTTTGGCTATTTCGTGACAAAACCATCACTCACATTGATTCCTCACAAAAAAAATAGAAACTACGGGATTACAATGATATTCTACATTACAAAGAGATAAGAGAATGCAACTTGAAGTCTTCAATCCTCTTGTAGAATAGTCAATCCCTGAAAAGAGTTTCTAACAATTCCAATACAAGAAAAGTGTGAGATTAATCATGTGAGAACAATACCAAGCATTTGCATTTTTAGAGTTTAGGCACAACATTACCAAATGTATGCAATGTATGATAAATGCAATGCTCCCCCTCAAAGGGTTACTCCCCCTCAATGTATGTTCTCCCCAAAATGCACAAAAGCTTCTATATTTTGCAACCCCCCTTACCATATCCTACTCCCTCTTTTTGTCATGATATAGGCAAAGGAGTAGTCCCCAACCGAGTCACTCATAGCAACGAGAGATAGAAGCATGCAAGATATGCATATACATATAAGTCACTTTATGCACTTCAATTAATTTGAGAGAAACAAGGAGATTTATTTGAGAAAATGTGTGAATCCAACATGCTTTGCATACAAGAAATATAGCATTCAAGTCCAAAATACAATGGTATTTGGCAAAGCAAATGACAAAGGTTTCTAATAAGAATTCAAACCAATTTCACCAATGTCATGGGAAAAGCAAGGATATAGAGATTATTGATTTCAATCTAAGAGTAACTATATCCAACTTTATAAGCGAAACATGGCATGAGCGACTTTGCACCCTATTAGATTTTTCCGGATAAGATATCCGTATGATAGTAACCATGTTCAACTAATAAAGAAAGAGAGACATTTGGAATGTAAATTCCTTTGAACGGATACAAGATCCTTTATTCATTTTGAGTCTCATTACGTTTCACACAAGTTTTGCTTTTTTTAAGAATATGCAATCATCAATTCATGCTTTTCATGTGAGCATGTTGAATGAATTTCATGCTTTTTCATTTAGCATTAGCATGTTATTTAAGAAACATCATGTCATGGAGATAACTATAGGTCATTCACATCATACTTCCTATATAAATCTCCTAGTCCAAAAATGCATGTTTGAACATAAATATGACATGGATTGTAAACAAGCAAGGTTCACACTTATAGAATTGAAAAACATATATACATATGTACAACCAAGCATACTCAAGCAATCAAAAGAAGAGGCATAAGATATTTCAAATTTTTTGCAAGTTACAAGAATGCAAAATAGCTCTCTTTGCTTGAGTTCCCCATATGGGGTCAATCATAGAACATCACTCCATAAGACATATCCCAATAGATCTACTAAGAGTTTTAAATCGAGTAGCATCTAAGGGTTTAGTAAATAAGTCCGCAAGTTGATCATTAGTACCTACATGTTCAAGTACTATGCATTTATTTTCAACAAGCTCTTTAATAAAGTGATGGCGGATGTCAATATGCTTAGTTCTAGAATGTTACACCGGATTCTTGGAAATATTAATAGCACTCATGTTATCACAAAAGAGAGTGATAGTACGTTGGTTGAATCCATAGTCTACTAGCATTTGCTTCATCCATAGGAGTTGTAAGGATTCCCGTAGTTTTTAATTGGCTTATTTCGTGATCAAACCATATGTGGGGATCATGTAAGGGTAGCTTAGAAATGTGTTCAAGCTCAAGGCCCTTGCAAGTGTTAAGCACTCCAAAGGTATATGTTTAGTGCTTAATTTTCTATGAAGAGATTTAGTGCACACACTCACTTAGCATACTTGCATATGTGTGCATACTCTTCACATATCACATTTCACACTTGCACTTCTTTGTTATATTTTTATGTGTGGATTTGTCCATAGATGAGTTCCGAGCGATCCGGAGACTTATCTATATGTTTCGGATGATTTCTGAGACATTTGGGACATTCCGTGTTTTTATCGGAAATCGAAATTCAATTCCGAGCTTAGAGTGGAAAGTTATATAATTTTCCATATATTTTATTGTGTGCATTAAATTGCATGTGAGCTCGTTTGTGTGTGTTGACTTGTTGCATGAGTGGTTGTGACTTGATAAATAATTGGACCTCTTGTATACCTCTCACGTGAGCTCACATCACAGGATCAATTTTATTTGATTTCAAAAGTCCAAATGCTGTGCGTTTTGTTCGTGTTCCAAATGCTGTGCGTTTTTGACTTTGGTTATTAAAACCCAAATATATATATATATATATATATATATATGTTAAAACGGTGCAGTTTGTAATTGGTGACCTAATACATTTATTCATCTATATATATATATATATATGTTAAAAGTTAAAACAGGTGCGTTTTTTTTTTGTTTGTTAAACTATATATATATATATATATATATATATTTATAAAATCGTGCACCTTTGTTTTTGCAAAACCTGATTCACTTTAGTATATATATATACTTTCTTCTTCATTTTTTTAAACAAGGCAAACATACACACTTTGAGAGAGCAAAAATATCTTCAAGAGAAAAACCCCCAAGAACTTGTCTTTAACTCTCAAAACCCATTTTCATATGCATCAAAATATCATCTAAGCATTTTCTAGCATAGTTTGGATGTTTACTTGCATGGGTCTTGGTCAACACACTTCCCTTGGTATGTTCTTCACTATTATCATTTATAATTAGTGTTTTATTTATCAACGCATCTCTTTTATTATTTGCTTGTTCTTAGATTAAAATCTAATATTCAAAATAGAGATTGTTGTGTTGACATGATTGAGTGTTGTATTGTGATAGCTAATTAGGTTTTGTGCTTAATCTTGATTAGCTAAACTATTTGATTGAACATGTCATTTAGTTTTTAATATCTAGGATTGTTCTAATTGCATATTAATCATCTTAGATAAGCATATAGGGTTTCCCTTGCTCTATGTTGCATTTTGGATATTCACATATATTCACTTAGGGTTGTATTCTCTTCATAGAGAAAGTAAGCCTTGTGTGTAGCTTCCGGGATTAGGTTGCTTAGATCGCAAGCAAATTGGACTAGGTTCACTCATACCGGGATTAGGTAGGTGTGTGATTACTTTCGGGATTAGGTTGTAATCGTTTACACATTTAGTGGATTCGAGGTTCGAGTGTGTCTTACTTACTAGCCCGTGGTTTTTCCCGTGAGGGTTTCCACGTAAAAATCAATGTTATTTAATTTCCGCATATTTTACTTGATTTATTGATTTATCTATTTAGAGGTAATTTCGTAATTTTGACTAACACGAAAAATTGGGTAAAAAGCGTAAAATCTATTCACCCCCCCTCTAGATAGTTTTACACACACCGTGCTATATTTAGTTTCAATTGGTATCAGAGCGGGTTCCTAGACATACATAGGTGATCCTTGCTTATTTTGGTGTGTTTTGCATTTTGTGTGATTTTGATTATTCATACATTTGCATTCATTTCATTCATTCATAAACACTATGAGTGGAAACGGTGGAAATGGTGGTGGCCACGAAGGAGCTTCTAGCACAAGGCCTCCACTTCTTACCGGATTGAACTATTCCCAATGGAAAGGGAAGATGGAATCCCACATATGCCAAATTCATGATCGTGCATGGATGGCGGTGGAAGACGGATATGATCTCCCTATGATGACTCCCGCGGGTGGAGGACAAGATGTTTTGAAGCCTAAGGCGCAATGGAACGCGCAAGAGTTTGAGGCTTCAAAGTGGAATAGGAAGGCGATGCATGCCATTATATGTGCAATGGATGAGAATCAATACAAGCTTAATCAGAATACTCAGATTACAAAAGTGGCATGGGACATCCTTCAAGTTGCTCATGAGGGAACCGAGGTGGTGAAGGAGTCCAAGCTTCAAGTCCTCCAAACTCAATTTGAGTTACTTAGGATGGGAGAGGATGAATGCTTCAATGACTTCGAAATCAAATTGATAGACATAGTAAATCAAAGCCATCAACTCGGAGACTCGTATTCGAATAGGAGAGTCAAGCAAAAAATTATGAGATCTCTCCTCGATAGGTTTGAATCAAAGGTGACGGCCATAGAAGAAAATAGTGGCTACATGGATATGAAGCCAAGTGAGGTAATTGGGCGTCTCCTTGCATATGAGTCTAGGAAGGCTCCTAGCACCACTACTCTTCCTAAGAAGTCTAAAAGAATAGCTTTGAAAGCATCTAAGGATGCAAAGGAGGCAAAGCATGAATCGGATGAAGACCTTGCCTTATTTGTGAAAAGGTTCAACAAGGTTATGGGGTTCAAGAAGAAGAAGGGATTTGGGTCAAGAGGACAAGATTTGAAGAAAAAGAGTTCCTTCAAGAAGTTTGAGCCTAGACAAGAGAGAAATGAAAGGAAAGGGGTTCGATGCTTTGAATGTGGTGGGATTGGTCACTTTGCCCCCGAATGTGCTAATCACAATGAGAGGAAGAAGGGTAAAGTGATGGCCGCCACTTGGAGTGGGAGTAGTGATGACTCCAATGAGGAAGATGAGTCTTCAAGTGAAGAAGAGCTCATGGCTAACTTCCTAGCTTTTGCCTCTTCTCACAAGAGCAAAAGTGCTAGTGAAAAAGAAGAGATGAGTCAAAAGGAAATTGACTCTAGTGAAGAAGAAAGTGACTCCTCTTCTAGTTCCAAAAAGAAGTTTGTGGAGCAAAAGGTGCTTGCTAAATACCATGCCGAGTTCAATGATTTAGCACTTAAAAGCACAAGAAAGATTGAGAGGTTGAGAGAAGAAAACCTTGAACTTTCGGCTCACAATGACCACTTAAGTGAACAAGTGGAAAGATTGAAGAGGAGAGAGGATAAGTTAATTGAGGAGTTAGACTTGTCCAAGAGAAGTGAAGAAGGCTTAAAGAGGGAACTTGTTGAAGTTAAAGGGTCCTTGGCTAGGATAGATTCTAGCACCAAGAAGCTTGATCATTTACTTGGTGTTGGAAGGAGTCCAAGTGACAAGAGAGGTCTTGGGTATGAAGATGGCAAGAAAGCCTCAACCTCTAACAAGACAGTGTTTGTCAAGAGCTTGAAGAATGAAGAAACTTCATTTGTGCAACCTCCTAGGAAGAAGTTAGAAGTAGGACAATGTTCTAATGCACAAGTGAAAATGGGGTCAAGAAGGAAATCTCAAACTCAACCTCCTAAGGTTCCTCAAGCCAACACTCCTCCCAAATTGGCTCACAAAGGAAAGAGACCAATCATGCAACCTCAAGCTTGGAAGCAACCAAGACCGGTTCAACAACGAAGATGGATTGAACCCACTTATCCACAAAGACATGGACGTGCTCAAAGGCAAGGTATGATTCCTTTTTTCATCCCGATTTGTCACTTTTGTGGTTGTGATGGTCATATTAGACCAAATTGCTTTCAATATATTAAAATGCGTAGAAAACAAAGCATGATTGAAAAGAGAAAGAATAGAGCCAAGATGCATGTTTCTAGGAATGAAAATATTGATTTGCATGATCCTAGAAATAGTAGAGCACATGTACCAAAGGCCACTAAGAAAGCTAAAATTGTTGCTAAGTGGATTAGAAAGAATGAAAATGTTTGCCATGTTGCACAAATAGCCTTGAAGGCAAATTCTTCTAATTTTTGGTATTTGGATAGTGGGTGCTCTAGGCACATGACGGGAAACAAGAGTTTCTTCGAGACTCTTGTTATGGAGGAAGGTGGAAATGTCACTTTGGTGATGGTTCCAAAAGAAATGTTGTAGGGAAAGGAACCATTTTCGTTCCCGTATTACCCTCCTTATCCAATGCTTTATATGTTGATAGCTTGAAAGCCAATTTAATAAGCATTTCACATCTTAGTGATGAAGGATATTCCGTCTTGTTTTCTAAAGATTATTGCTCTATCCTTAAACCCGATGGACAAACCTTGTTGAAGGGCATGAGATCTAGCGATAATTACTATTGTCATGAAGCTAGTATTGTATCAAATCATGTGTCCATGGATGAGCAAATTGAGTTGTGGCATGAAAGACTTGGCCACATGAACTTTAGGGATCTACGGACCCTTGGAAAGTTCAATTGTGTGCGTGGCCTCCCTAAGCTTGGGAAGAAAGCCAATGGTATTTGTGGACCTTGCCAACAAGGAAAGCAAACTAAAGCATGCACAAAAAGGGTAAGTATCTCACCACCAAGGAGCCTCTTGAGCTTCTCCACATGGACCTCATGGGTCCCATGCAAACCGAAAGTTTGGGTGGAAAGAGATACATTTTTGTTTGTGTTGATGATTTCTCTAGGTTCACATGGACATATTTTCTTAGAGAAAAATCCGAAACTTTTGATAAGTTTAAAATGCTTTGTAATAAAATTCAAAATGAAATGAACTCCAATTTTAAAAGCATAAAACGGATTAGAAGTGACCATGGGAGGGAATTTGAGAATGCCACCTTTAAAACATTTTGTAATGGTTTAGGCATCTCCCATGAATTTTCTGCTCCTAGGACACCTCAACAAAATGGAGTTGTTGAGAGGAAAAATAGGGTCCTCCAAGAGATGGCCCGTGTGATGTTGCTTAGCAACAATGTCCCTAGGAACCTATGGGCCGAAGCCATTAATACGGCTTGCTATATAGGAAATAGAGTGTTCCTAAGGCCCGGTACTAGAAACACCTCCTATGAGTTATGGAAAGGCAAGAGGCCAAATGTTAGCTACTTCCACACTTTTGGAAGCAAATGCTACATTTTGAATGACCGTGATCAACTTGGCAAATTTGATGCTAAGAGTGATGAGGGTGTTTTTATTGGCTATGCCTTAAATAGTAGAGCCTATAGAGTTTTCAATTTAAAGACTCTAAGTGTTATGGAATCATCCAATGTCGTATTTGATGATACTAGGCTCAAGTCTAATGATCATGAGGAGGAGGTTAGTTTTAGTGATGGTTCTCCTTTGGAGGAGGTTGTGGTGTCACCTAATTTTGGGACATCTAATGTCAACAATAATGACACACAACCTATTGATAGAGTTCTTCTCTTGGACTCTAAAGAACCCGCTCCATGGGTTAGGAAACTCCATGATAAAGAAGATATCATTGGAGAGGTAAATGAGGGTGTTAGGACTAGACGTCAACTTGCTAATCTTATTAGCTATACATGCTACACCTCTCAAATTGAACCCAAAAAGGTTGAAGAAGCCTTAAATGATGAATTTTGGGTTCTTGCCATGCAAGAAGAGCTAAACCAATTCGAAAGGAATGAGGTTTGGACTCTAGTTCCTAGGCCTAAGACAACTAATGTCATAGGCACCAAATGGATATTTAGGAACAAATCCGATGAGGATGGCAACATAGTGCGGAACAAGGCTAGACTTGTAGCACAAGGGTACTCTCAAATTAAGGGTATTGACTTTGAGGAGACTTTTGCTCCCGTTGCCCGCTTAGAGTCCATTAGGCTTCTCTTGTCCATCTCTTGTGTGCACAAGTTCAAATTGCACCAAATGGACGTCAAGAGTGCCTTCCTCAATGGCTTCTTGCAAGAGGAAGTGTTTGTTGAACAACCTAAGGGGTTTGTGGATGCACACCACCCTAATCATGTTTATCGCCTCAAGAAGGCACTTTATGGGTTGAAACAAGCACCGAGGGCTTGGTATGAGCGCCTCACTCAATTTCTTATTGACAACAACTACATAAGAGGTAGTGTTGACAAGACACTATTCATCAAGAGAGACAATGATGAGCTTTTCATAGCTCAAATATATGTTGATGATATAGTTTTTGGCTCCACCAACAACACCAAAGTCCAACAATTTGTTGATGTCATGTCTCATGAATTTGAGATGAGTCTTGTTGGTGAGCTTAGTTACTTCCTAGGTTTGCAAATTAGGCAACTAGATGATGGGATTTTCATATCCCAAGCCAAATATGCCAAAAATCTAGTGAAGAAGTTTGGTCTTGAAAAAGCCAAACATTGTGACACTCCTATGAGCACCACTTTGAAGCTAAGCAAGGATGCTAGTGGAAAAAGTGTAGACCAAACCTTATATCGTGGCATGATAGGGAGCTTGCTCTATTTGACCGCAAGTAGGCCCGATATATCATTTAGTGTAGGAGTTTGTGCTAGGTACCAATCCGATCCCAAGGAGTCCCATCTCTCTTCGGTTAAGAGAGTCATTCGCTTTGTGAATGGGACTTCCAATTATGGGATTTGGTACTCATTTGACACTAATCCTAGTCTTGTAGGATATAGTGATGCGGATTGGGTAGGAAATTGTGATGATAGGAAGAGCACATCGGGCGGTTGTTTCTTTCTAGGCAACAACTTGGTGTCTTGGTTTTGCAAGAAGCAAAACTCGATTTCCTTGTCCACGGCCGAGGCCGAGTACATAGCCGCAGGGAGTGGATGCACTCAACTTATGTGGATGAAGCAAATGCTAGTAGACTACGGATTCAACCAAGGTACTCTCACTCTCTTTTGTGATAACATGAGTGCTATTAATATTTCCAAGAATCCGGTTCAACATTCTAGAACTAAGCATATTGACATCCGCCATCACTTCATTAGAGAGCTTGTTGAAAATAAATGCATAGTACTTGAACATGTAGGTACTAATGATCAACTTGCGGACTTATTTACTAAACCCTTAGATGCTACTCGATTTAAAAACTCTTAGTAGATCTATTGGGATATGTCTTGTGGAGTGATGTGATTTATACTTGACCCCATATGGGGAACTCAAGCAAAGAGAGCTATTTTGCATATTTGTTGTTTGCAAAAATTTGAAAAATCTTATGCCTCTTTCCTAATTGCTTGAGTAAGCTTGGTTGCACATATGTATATATGTTTTCTATCTAATAAGTGTGATCAATGCTTGTCTACAATCCATGTCATATTTATGTTCAAACATGCATTTTTGGACTAGGAGATTTTCTTAGGAAGTATGATGTGAATGACCTATAGTTATCTCCATGACATGATGATTCTTTAAATAACATGCCAATGTCAAATGAAAAAGCATGAAATTCATATAACATGCTCACATGAAAAGCATGAATTGATGATTGCATATTCTTAAAATGCAAAAACTTGTGTGAAAGCTTATGAGACTCAAAATGAATAAAGGATCTTGTATCCGTTCAAAGGAATTTATTTTTCAAATGTCTCTCTTTCTTTATTGGTTGAACATGGCTACTATCATACGGATATCTTATCCGGAAAAATCAAATAGGGCGCAAAGTTGCTCATGCCATGTTTTGCTTATAAAGTTGGATATAGTTACTCTTAAATTGAAATCAATAATCTCTATATCCTTGCTTTTCTCATGACAAATGGTGAAATTGGTTTGAATTCATTTAGAAACCTTTTTCATTTGCTTTGCCGAATACCATTGTATTTTGGACTTGAATGCTACATGTCTTGTATGCAAAGCATGATTATTCACACATTTTCAATAAAAATAAATCTCCTTGTTTCTCTCCAATTTATTGAGATGCATAAAGTGGCTTATATGACTATGCAAATATTTAGTATGCTACTATCTCTCTTTGCCTTGAGTGACCCGGATGGGGACTACTCCTTTGCCTATATCATGACAAAAAGGGGGAGTAGGATATGGTAAGGGGAGATGCAAATTGGTGTTGCAATTGTGCACATTGGGGAGATAACACATTGAGGGGGAGTAACCCTTTGAGGGGGAGCATTACATCTATCATACATTGCATATATTTTGTAATGTTGTGCCTAAATTCTAAAATGCAAATGCTTGTTTTGATGTCACTTGATTAATCTCACATGTACTTTTTGGAAAAATATAGAAACTTTATTTTGTAGGGTTGGTTGTTCTACAAGAGATTGGAGCATTGAAGATTTTATTTTGTTTATTATCTCTTTGTATTGTAGAAGATCTATGTTATCCCGTTGTTTCTATTTTTATGTGAGGAATCAATGTGAGTGGTGGTTTTGTCACGAAATAGCCAAAGGGGGAGATTGTAAGGATTCCCGTAGTTTTTAATTGGCTTATTTCGTGATCAAACCATATGTGGGGATCATGTAAGGGTAGCTTAGAAATGTGTTCAAGCTCAAGGCCCTTGCAAGTGTTAAGCACTCCAAAGGTATATGTTTAGTGCTTAATTTTCTATGAAGAGATTTAGTGCACACACTCACTTAGCATACTTGCATATGTGTTCATACTCTTCACATATCACATTTCACACTTGCACTTCTTTGTTATATTTTATGTGTGGATTTGTCCATAGATGAGTTCCGAGCGATCCGGAGACTTATCTATATGTTTCGGATGATTTCCGAGACATTTGGGACATTCCGTGTTTTTATCGGAAATCGAAATTCAATTCCGAGCTTAGAGTGGAAAGTTATATAATTTTCCATATATTTTATTGTGTGTGTTGACTTGTTGCATGAGTGGTTGTGACTTGATAAATAATTGGACCTCTTGTATACCTCTCACGTGAGCTCACATCACAGGATCAATTTTATTTGATTTCAAAAGTCCAAATGCTGTGCGTTTTGTTCGTGATCCAAATGTTGTGCGTTTTTGACTTTGGTTATTAAAACCCAAATATATATATATATATATATATATATATATATGTTAAAACGGTGCAGTTTGTAATTGGTGACCTAATACATTTATTCATCTATATATATATATATATGTTAAAAGTTAAAACAGGTGCGTTTTTTTTGTTTGTTAAACTAAATATATATATATATATATATTTATAAAATCGTGCACCTTTGTTTTTGCAAAACCTGATTCACTTAGTATATATATATACTTTCTTCTTCATTTTTTTAAACAAGGCAAACATACACACTTTGAGAGAGCAAAATATCTTCAAGAGAAAAACCCCCCAAGAACTTGTCTTTAACTCTCAAAACCCATTTTCATATGCATCAAAATATCATCTAAGCATTTTCTAGCATAGTTTGGATGTTTACTTGCATGGGTCTTGGTCAACACACTTCCCTTGGTATGTTCTTCACTATTATCATTTATAATTAGTGTTTTATTTATCAAGGCATCTCTATTATTATTTGCTTGTTCTTAGATTAAAATCTAATATTCAAAATAAAGATTGTTGTGTTGACATGATTGAGTGTTGTATTGTGATAGCTAATTAGGTTTTGTGCTTAATCTTGATTAGCTAAACTATTTGATTGAACATGTCATTTAGTTTTTAATATCTAGGATTGTTCTAATTGCATATTAATCATCTTAGATAAGCATATAGGGTTTCCCTTGCTCTATGTTGCATTTTGGATATTCACATATATTCACTTAGGGTTGTATTCTCTTCATAGAGAAAGTAAGTCTTGTGTGTAGCTTCCGGGATTAGGTTGCTTAGATCGCAAGCAAATTGGACTAGGTTCACTCATACCGGGATTAGGTAGGTGTGTGATTACTTCCGGGATTAGGTTGTAATCGTTTACACATTTAGTGGATTCGAGGTTCGAGTGTGGCTTACTTACTAGCCCGTGGTTTTTCCCGTGAGGGTTTCCACGTAAAAATCAAGTGTTATTTAATTTCCGCATATTTTACTTGATTTATTGATTTATTGATTTATCTATTTAGGGGTAATTTCGTAATTTTGACTAACACGAAAAATTGGGTAAAAAGCGTAAAATCTATTCACCCCCCCTCTAGATAGTTTTACACACACCGTGCTATATTTAGTTTCAGGAGTTGTGTGCATCCACTCCCTGCGGCTATGTACTCGGCCTCGGCCGTGGACAAGGAAATCGAGTTTTGCTTCTTGCAAAACCAAGACACCAAGTTGTTGCCTAGAAGAAGCAACCGCCCGATGTGCTCTTCCTATCATCACAATTTTCTGTCCAATCCGCATCACTAAAGCCAACAAGGCTGGCATTAGTGTCAAAAGAGTACCAAATCCTATAGTTGGATGTCCCATTCACATAGCGAATGATCCTCTTCACGGAAGAGAGGTGGGACTCCTTAGGATCCGCTTGGTACCTAGCACACACACCCACACTAAAAGATATATCGGGCCTACTTGCGGTCAAATAAAGCAAGCTACCTGTCATGCCCCGATATAGAGTTTGTTCCACACTTTTACCACTAGCATCCTTGCTTAGCTTCAAAGTGGTACTCATGGGTGTATCACAATGTTTGGCTTTCTCTAAACCAAACTTCTTCACTAAGTTCTTAGCATATTTGGCTTGGGTTATGAAAATCCCATCATGCATTTGCCTAATTTGAAAACCTAGGAAATAACTAAGCTCACCAACAAGACTCATCTCAAATTCAAGAGACATGACATCAACAAATTGTTGGACTTTGGTGTTGTTGGTGGAGCCAAAAACTATATCATCAACATATATTTGAGCTATGAAAAGCTCATCATTGTCTCTCTTGATGAATAGCGTCTTGTCAACACTACCTCTTGTGTAGTTGTTGTCAACAAGAAATTGCGTGAGGCGCTCATACCAAGCCCTCGATGCTTGTTTCAACCCATAAAGTGCCTTCTTGAGGCGATAAACATGATTGGGGTGGTGTGCATCCACAAACCCCTTAGGTTGTTCAACAAACACTTCCTCTTGCAAGAAGCCATTGAGGAAGGCACTCTTGACGTCCATTTGGTGCAATTTGAACTTGTGCACACAAGAGATGGACAAGAGAAGCCTAATGGACTCTAAGCGGGCAACGGGAGCAAAAGTCTCCTCAAAGTCGATACACTCAATTTGAGAGTACCCTTGTGCTACAAGTCTAGCATTGTTCCGCACTATGTTGCCATCCTCATCGGATTTGTTCCTAAATATCCATTTAGTGCCTATGACATTACTGGTCTTAGGCCTAGGTACTAGAGTCCAAACCTCATTCCTTTCGAATTGGTTTAGCTCTTCTTGCATGGCAAGAACCCAAAATTCATCATTTAAGGCTTCTTCAACCTTTTTGGGTTCAATTTGAGAGGTGTAGCAAGTATAGCTAATAAGATTAGCAAGTTGACGTCTAGTCCTAACACCCTCATTTACCTCTCCAATGATATCTTCTTTATCATGGAGTTTCCTAACCCATGGAGCGGGTTCTTTAGAGTCCAAGAGAGGAACTCTATCAATAGGTTGTGTGTCATTATTGTTGACATTAGATGTCCCAACATTAGGTGACACCACAACCTCCTCCAAAGGAGAACCATCACTAAAAATAACCTCCTCCTCATGATCATTTGACTTGAGCCTAGTATCATCAAATACGACATTGGATGATTCCATAACACTTAGAGTCTTTAAATTGAAAACTCTATAGGCTCTACTATTCAAGGCATAGCCAATAAAAATACCCTCATCACTCTTAGCATCAAATTTGCCAAGTTGATCACGGTCATTCAAAATGTAGCATTTGCTTCCAAAAGTGTGGAAGTAGTTAACATTTGGCCTCTTGCCTTTCCATAACTCATAAGAGGTGTTTCTAGTACCGGGCCTTAGGAACACTCTATTTCCTATATAGCAAGCTGTGTTGATGGCTTCGGCCCATAGGTTCCTAGGGACATTGTTGCTAAGCAACATCACACGGGCCATCTCTTGAAGGACCCTATTTTTCCTCTCAATAACTCCATTTTGTTGAGGTGTCCTAGGAGCAGAACATTCATGGGAGATGCCTAAACCATTACAAAAGGTTTCAAAGGTGGCATTCTCAAATTCCCTCCCATGGTTATTTCTAATCTGTTTAATGCTTTTAATATTAGAGTTCATTTCATTTTGAATTTTATTACAAAGCATTTTAAACTTATCAAAAGTTTCAGATTTTTCTCTAAGAAAATATGTCCATGTGAACCTAGAGAAATCATCAACACAAATAAAAATGTATCTCTTTCCACCCAAACTTTCGGTTTGCATGGGACCCATGAGGTCCATGTGGAGAAGCTCAAGAGGCTCCTTGGTGGTGAGATACTTACCCTTTTTGTGCATGCTTTTAGTTTGCTTTCCTTGTTGACAAGGTCCACAAATACCATTGGCTTTCTTCCCAAGCTTAGGGAGGCCACGCACACAATTGAACTTTCCAAGGGTCCGTAGATCCCTAAAGTACATGTGGCCAAGTCTTTCATGCCACAACTCAATTTGCTCATCCATGGACACATGATTAGATACAATACTAGCTTCAAGACAATAACAATTGTCACTAGATCTCATGCCCTTCAACAAGGTTTGTCCATCGGGTTTAAGGATAGAGCAATAATCTTTAGAAAACAAGATGGAATATCCTTCATCACTAAGATGTGAAATGCTAATTAAATTGGCTTTCAAGCCATCAACAAATAAAGCATTGGATAAGGAGGGTAATCCGGGAACGGAGATGGTTCCTTTCCCTACAACATTTCTTTTGGATCCATCACCAAAAGTGACATTTCCACCTTCCTCCATAACAAGAGTCTCGAAGAAACTCTTGTTTCCCGTCATGTGCCTAGAGCACCCACTATCCAAGTACCAAAAATTAGAAGAATTTGCCTTCAAGGCTATTTGTGCAACATGGCAAACATTTTCATTCTTTCTAATCCACTTAGCAACAATTTTAGCTTTCTTAGTGGTCTTTGGTACATGTGCTCTACTATTTCTAGGATCATGCAAATCAATATTTTCATTCCTAGAAACATGCATCTTGGCTCTATTCTTTCTCTTTTCAATCATGCTTTGTTTTCTACACATTTTAATATATTGAAAGCAATTTGGTCTAATATGACCATCACAACCACAAAAGTGACAAATAGGGATGAAAAAAGGAATCATACCTCGCCTTTGAGCACGTCCATGTCTTTGTGGATAAGTGGGTTCAATCCATCTTCGTTGTTGAACCGGTCTTGGTTGCTTCCAAGCTTGAGGTTGCATGATTGGTCTCTTTCCTTTGTGAGCCAATTTGGGAGGAGTGTTGGCTTGAGGAACCTTAGGAGCTTGAGCTTGAGCTTGAGCTTGAGATTTCCTTCTTTGCCCCATTTTCACTTGTGCATTAGAACATTGTCCTACTTCTAATTTTTTTCTAGGAGGTTGCACAAATGAAATTTCTTCATTCTTCAAGCTCTTGACAAACACTGTCTTGTTAGAGGTTGAGACTTTCTTGCCATCTTCATACCCAAGACCTCTCTTGTCACTTGGACTCTTTCCAACACCAAGTAAATGATCAAGCTTCTTGGTGCTAGAATCTATCCTAGCCAAGGACTCTTTAACTTCAACAAGTTCCCTCTTCAGCCTTCTTCACTTCTCTTAGATAAGTCTAACTCCTCAATTAACTTATCCTCTCTCCTCTTCAATCTTTCCACTTGTTCACTTAAGTGGTCATTGTGAGCCGAAAGTTCAAGGTTTTCTTCTCTCAACCTCTCAATCTTTCTTATGCTTTTAAGTACTAAATCATTGAACTCGGTATGGTATTTAGCAAGCACCTTTTGCTCCACAAACTTCTTTTTGGAACTAGAAGAGGAGTCACTTTCTTCTTCACTAGAGTCAATTTCCTCTTGACTCATCTCCTCTTTTTCACTAGCACTTTTGCTCTTGTGAGAAGAGGCAAAAGCTAGGAAGTTAGCCATGAGCTCTTTTTCACTAGAAGACTCATCTTCCTCATTGGAGTCATCACTACTCCCACTCCATGTGGCAGCCATCACTTTACCCTTATTCCTTTCATTGTGATTAGCACATTCGGGGGCAAAGTGACCAATCCCACCACATTCAAAGCATCGGACCCCTTTCCTTTCGGTCCTCTCTTGTCTAGGCTCAAACTTCTTGAAGGAACTCTTTTTCTTCAAATCTTGTCCTCTTGACCCAAATCCCTTCTTCTTCTTAAACCCTATAACCTTGTTGAACCTTTTCACAAATAAGGCAAGGTCTTCATCCGATTCATGCTTTGCCTCCTTTGCATCCTTAGATGCTTTCAAAGCTATTCCTTTAGACTTCTTAGGAGGAGTAGTGGTGCTAGGAACCTTCCTAGACTCATATGCAAGGAGACGCCCAATTACCTCACTTGGCTTCATATCCATGTAGCCACTATTTTCTTCTATGGCCGTCACCTTTGATTCAAACCTATCGGGGAGAGATCTCATAATTTTTTGCTTGACTCTCCTATCCGAATACGGGTCTCCGAGTTGATGGCTTTGATTTACTATGTCCATCAATTTGATTTCGAAGTCATTGAAGCATTCATCCTCTCCCATCCTAAGTAACTCAAATTGAGTTTGGAGGACTTGAAGCTTGGACTCCTTCACCACCTCGGTTCCCTCATGTGCAACTTGAAGGATGTCCCATGCCACTTTGGCAATCTGAGTATTCTGAATAAGCTTGTACTGATTCTCATCCATTGCACACATAATGGCATGCATCGCCTTCCTATTCCACTTTGAAGCCTCAAACCCTTGCGCGTTCCATTGCGCCTTAGGCTTTAAAACATCTTGTCCTCCACTCGCGGGAGTCATCATAGGGAGATCATATCCGTCTTCCACCGCCATCCATGCACGGTCATGAATTTGGCATATGTAGGATTCCATCTTCCCTTTCCATTGGGAATAGTTCAAACCGGTAAGAAGTGGAGGCCTTGTGCTAGAAGCTCCTTCGTGGCCACCACCATTTCCACCGTTTCCACTCATAGTGTTTATGAATGAATGAAATGAATGCAAATGTATGAATAATCAAAAATCACAAAAAATGCAAAACACACCAAAAAAGCAAGGATCACCTATGTATGTCTAGGAACCCGCTCTGATACCAATTGAAACTAAATATAGCACGGTGTGCATAAACCTATCTAGAGGGGGGGTGAATAGATTTTACGCTTTTTACCCAATTTTTCGTGTTAGTCAAAATTACGAATTTACCCTCAAGATAATATAAACAAGCAAGTGTAATATGGTGCGGAAATTAAATTAACACTTGAATTTTTACGTGGAAACCCTCACGGGAAAAACCACGGGCTATGTAAGTAAGCCACACTCGAACCTCGAATCCACTAAATGTGCAAACGATTACAACCTAATCCCGGAAGTAATCACACACCTACCTAATCCTGGTATGAGTGAACCTAGTCCAATTTGCCTTGCGATCTAAGCAACCTAATCCCGGTTGCTACACACAAGACTTACCTTCTCTAGAAAAGAATACAACCCTAAGTGAATATGTGAAAATATCCAAAATGCAACATAGAGCAAGGGAAACCCTATATGCTTATCTAAGATGATTAATATGCAATTAAGAACAATCCTAGATATCAAAACTAAATGACATATCAATTAGTTAAGCTAATCAATATTAAGCACAAAACCTAATATGCTAGCACAATACAGCTTCTCAAACATACATCATACTAATCTCAATTTTGTATCCAAAGCATACAAAATAACAATCAAGTAATTAATTGAGATTGGTAGATAAATTAAACACAAAATATGTAAGATATTAGTGAAAAGCTTACTAAGCAAAGTATGATGAAGATTCCATGCAATATGACATCTAGATGATCTAAGATGATGCTAGATGATGATTGATGATCATGAAAAAGTGTTTGAGTAATTAAAAATGAGTTCTTTGTGTATTTTTCTTCTCTTGAAAAATATCCTAAGTATGAAGCATGAATAAGAACTCTTGTAAATGACCTAAAATCAAGTTAGCATATATATAGAGGCCAAAAGTGAAGTGAGGTCGTTTTGAAAACTCGCCAGAAAAATGCAATGTGCGCTGGTGGACCAGCGCAGGACTAGCGCACAAGCACATTTTGGCTTGAGTGCTGGACGACAGGCGATGCCACCAGCGCCAGTCCAGCGGCGCACACCTGAGCGATTGGCGCTGATGGCCTTGCGCTGGTCCACACCAGCGCACGACCAGCGGCGCTCCACTGGGCGTTTTGCGCCGGTGAGCGGCGCTGGTCGACCGGCGTTGGTGGACCAGTGCACAGCCTACATTTTTGTCCCCCACAAGCAATCATGCAAGGGGAACAAAAGTAAACTAAGATGCATCCTAAAAGCCTAAATGCTATGATGTTATAAACACAAGATGCAATCATAAAAACAAGCAAGAAGAGATGTAAATAAGCATTGATGCACAAAAAAATGAAACACAACATACAAAGATTAAACATATGCATGAGTTGTGAGTGTGTGCAACTATCTCTTCAAGACAAGTAAGCACTTAGAATATTACCTTTGGTGCTTGTCAATAATGAGGTCTTCAAAGGGCCTAATGCACTAACAACAACATCTAAACTACCCTTACAAAGAATCCCCATTTATGGTTTGATCACGAAATAAGCCAATTAAAAACAACGGGAATCCTTACAGTTTCCCTTGTTGGCAAGGTCCACAAACACACACAATCGAACTTGCCTAGGATTCGTAAATCCTGAAAGTTCATGTGGCCAAGTCTTTCATGCCACAACTCAATTTACTCATCCATGGACACATTGTTTGAGACTATTCTAGCTTCAAGACAATAGCAATTGTCACTAGATCTCATACCTTTCAACAAGGTTTGTCCATTGGGCAATAGGATAGAGCTATCCTTTTTAGAAAATAAGACAGAAAGTCCTTCATCACTTAGATGTGAAATGCTTATTAAATTGGCTTTAAGGCCATCAACAAATAAAGCATTGGACAAGGAAGGTAATCCGGGAATGGAGATGGTTCCTTTCCCTCTTACTCTTTTCTTAGATCCATCACCAAAAGTGACACTTCCACCTTCCTCCATGACAATAGTCTCAAAGAAACTCTTATCTCTCGTCATGTGTCTAGAGCACCCACTGTCTAAATACCACAAATTAGAAGAATTTGCCTTCAGGGCAATTTGTGCAACATGGCAAACATTTTCATTCTTTCTAATCCACCTAAGTGTAACATTTTCTTTTCTAGTGGTCTTTGGTACATGTGCTCTAGAACTCCTAGGATCATGCATATCAATCTTATCATTCCTAGGAACATGCATCATGGCTTTTTTCTTTTTCTTCTCAATCATGCTTCTAGTTTTACACATTTTAATATAACGAAAGCATCTTGGTCTAATATGACCATCAAAACCACAAAAATGACATGTAGGAATAAAGTAAGGGATCATACCATGTCCTTGTGCATGCATAGGAGTTTTCCCATGTCTTTGTGGTTGAGCGGGTTCAATCCATCTTCGTTGTTGAACCGGTCTAGCTTGCTTCCTTTGATGAGTTTGCATGATTGGTCTCTTCCCTTGTTGAGCCAAATGTTGAGGAATGTTGGCTTGGGGTTGTCTTCTTGGAGCCACCTTCAATTGTGCATGAAATTTCCCTCAATGTAATAGTGAAATATACCTAGAGGGGGGGGGGGGGGGGGGGGTGAATAGGTATAGGCTCCAAATTCTTCCAATTAAAAATAATGTGGAAAATTACAAGACAAATGCACACTTGAATAGATTTAGCAAATGAATTGAATTAACTAAGACAAGAGTTAATCAATTTACAAGAAGTGCAATCAATGTAATATATGGAAGATAAAGGAAAGTAAAGCAAAATTGAACACAATGATTTTAACGTGGTAAAACCTCAATGAGGAAATATCCACGGGTTGATACCACAACCACCGGCAAAGCAATCCACTATGTGAAAAAGGACTTACACACTCAAGCTATCACTCATGATATCCGCTCAAGCTATCAACTCCTAATCTACCCTCGGGCTAGTGAATCACCAAGCCTACTTCCTATCCGAGATGTGTCCTACACCTCTAGAAAGCAACTTCCTATCCAAGACGCTCACGTCTCTAGGAAGATTTCTTGCTTGCCTATCCGGATCCTCCCGACCCTAGACAAGTCTTCCTTGCTTGATTATCCGAGTCCTCCCGACTCTAATCAAGGCTCCCTTGCTCTATCCACAAAGCTTCACTCACTTTGCTAGAGACTTCAACCTAATGCAAGGCTATGATCTAAAGTGATGCAAATGATGCAAGCACAATCAAATTAAGCTAGATGATCAATCAAGCAAAATGTACATGTTCAAAGATAGTCTAGAATATGATTTCAACACACAATCACAAAAGTTATCTAGAAATCAAGACATGCAAATCAATAAGAACAAAGGTATCAATATTCAATTTAGCACACTAAAAACCTAGTTCTTAGATCATGAAATAAAACATAGAAAATAACATGAAGCACATCACTCATATATTTTCTAGAATCAATTTCATGATAGTTCAAGTTTAGCACATAAATGTTCAAGACTAATTACAAAGCTAAAACTCAATTTACAAATGATCAAATAACCCTAGCATGTGATCTAACATACTTTTTAACAAATTTCATCAATCAAATGGAAAGAATCAATAGTTGATCAAAAATGAAATTGAAAAAGAAGAAGTTGAAAATCAAACACTGACCACGGACTGGAAATGGACCAGCTGAGAAAAATGCCGAAGTCAACTGCCTCTGGAAATGCTTGGGGTTTGTAGCTCTCTTCGAGACCAATAATTTTGGTTTTTGAATCGAATGATTTGGAGTTCGTATGAGAGAGATATGATCAAAACAAGTAAATGAAAATTGTTGAAAAACTGATGCGGGAAATGAAGTGTTCTTCAAAAAAATTGCATAAGTGTGGAGGGAAGGAGGTTTGATTAAAAGGAGGGAAAAGGAGAGAATTTCCGAGCAAATCACGTGGTGCCACATCAGCACCCCGTGGGGGGCACGTGGGGCCCACAGGAGCAGAAGGCTCCCTTGCCCGTGGGGCCCACGGCCTCCCACACGGGCTGGCCAAGTTGCCACACGTGATTTGCACACCTCTCGCGTGCTCCCTCGGTTCGTTGCCCCATAACTTGAGTATCCGACCTCCGATTTCGAATCCGTTTTTGGATTACGAACCGTGACTCCCTCACGCACGACTATGACTACTCAAATTTGAAAAATGGTTGAGAAATCATCTCGGAATCCGACGATGAAGACAACACAACAAATGAGAACGAAAAGTAGCATAGTCAACTTGTTTGGACTCGAAACCTTATGTATGAGTAACCGAAACGACCGAAACTCAATAAAGCATTAAATAAGAACATGTTCAAGTCCTAAACACAAAATACGAAAACAAATAAACACATATTCACACAAACATGCCATATCAAAGAGATAGTCACAAAGCATGCAATTTCACAATGTTTGTCAATACAAGATCAATGCATGAGCATGCTATGAAGTGTGTGAATGTGTTATACCAAATGTTTGAACCACGATGCAGGGACACACATGTATGAATTGTGTGTGTGTGCGCTAACGCCTTGCAAGAGGGTGGAAGTCAAGTTTTACCTTTGACGATTTTCACCTCTTGAAGACGACTTTTGCACTAGACGTTGCTCTTCACTCTTTAAGCTTTCTTTCTTCAAATAATGTCCTAAGCAACAACTAATACAATCATAGAGTGTTTTGCAATGGAATCAAGCCAATACAAATAGTGAACCTTACAGTGCACTTTGTGAACATTGTCCTAGATCAATCTTTTTCCTAGGAGGTTGCACCTGTGAAGCTACTTGTTTCAACAAAATTTTGACAAACACGGTCTTGTTAGAGGTTGAGATTTCTTTGCCATCTTCATACCCAAGACCCCTCTTGTCACATGGGCTCTTTCCAACACCAAGCATGTGGTCAAGCTTCTTGGTGCTAGAAGCCATCTTGGATAGTGACTCCATAGCTTCATCAAGTTCCCTCTTCAAACCTGCTTCATTCCTCTTAGAAAAGACTAACTCCTCTCTTAGCTTATCTTCATTCTTTGTTGATCTCACTACTTCTTCATTTAATTGGTCTATTTTAGTTGAGAGTGAAAGTATACAAACGTAGTTAAATTGCTTAAGGCATACCTAGAGAGGGGGGGGGGGGGGGGGGGGGTGAATAGGTTTTTACACCTTTTTCCAATCCCTTAAACAAACTCTCGTTTGTCCCTTAAGGTAGCCTTACACACAACAAAATAAACCAAGAAAGACATACATAAACAATATGAAAATATAATCATGTGCACAAGGTCTAAGTATATCACCTAGTTGTGTGAGGTATAAAAACAAATAAACTCAACAACAAATAAAGCTTGTATTTCAATAGATGTTCAACTAGTTACAAGAGTGATCAAATATCACTATACAAAAATTACAATATACAAAATAATCAAATATATAAAAATGATCAAAAGAATGAATCCACAAGTCACACTTTACAAATACTTACTTCACTATACATCACAAGTGAGTAATATGAATCAAGATAATAACATGTACAAATAAAATATAAAAGATAGAGATAGGAAGAATTAACACAAGAGATTTTTTAACATTGTAAAACCTCCAAGGAGGAAACATCCACGGGTTGAAATACAACCATTAGGGTACTTTATATATTGGATGATAAAAATAAAGAATCCACAAAGTGACCAATCTTTAGCTCACCCAACCTAGTGGAGTCTAAGTCTACCCAACCCTATTGGAAAGTATGAGATCCCTCAATGATGTGAAACCACCATATATTGGACAGCACACAAAACCAACATCGATGGAAGATTAGAAATTCCTCAAGAGTGCATACACCTCTCGTGTACCCCGCTCTTTTGGAGTCTATGTCTAACCATACGCCTAGGCCTACCAATATAATAGCCAACTCCCTATCTAAGGCACTCTTGCCTCTAGGGAGCCTCCCATGCATGACTATCCGAGTCCTCCCGACTCTAGCCATGACTTCTTGCTTACCTATTCGAGTCATCCCGACTCTAGGCAAGTCTTCTTGCTTGGCTATCCGAGTCATCCCGACTCTAACCAAGACTTCATGCCTTTTACAAGGACTTCCTAGTGTGATCATGTGAATGCTGAAAGTTCTTAAGGCGTGTTCAATATTAATCTAGAGGGGGGGTGAATAGATTTTAATCGTTATTACCTAATTTTTCGTGTTAGTCAAATTTACGAAAATGCCCCAATCTAGTCAATATACAAAATCAAGCATAAAAGTGCGGAAATTAAAGAACGCTTGATTTTTATGTGGAAACCCTCAACAGGGAAAAACCACGGGCTGGTAAGTGTGCCACACTCGAACCTCGAATCCACTAATTGTGATCGCATATACAACCTAATCCAGGTTTGACGGCCTAATCCCGGCCAATATCCTGCTACCACTACCCGCAGGCCTGTAAAAGTGGACCTAGTCCAATTTGCTCATGTGACCACCTAATCCCAGTGTATGACCTAATCCCGGTCTATCACACAAGACTTACTTCTCCGAAGAGATCAACACCCTAAGTGAATATGCAATGATATCCAAAAATGCAATATAGAGCTAGGGTACTCTAGATGCTTACCTAGGATTATATGATGACAATAAAATCAATCCCAGATATGAAAATAGCTATATGTCATGGCACACAACTTTAGCTAAGTAAAGGATAACCAATCCTAGATACAAAGCTATCACAAAAAACCCACAAACATTCAAAAGATTAACTAGTTGATTAAAAAACAATCTATCAACCTAGTTATAAATAAATCACACAAGAATGTTTATGGCACAGCTTTTAGGTAATAATGACCTAATCAATTAAGCTATCAAAAATAATCTCAATCATATAATGAGATTAATTAGCTAGATATAAAATAGGCATGAAAACCTAGCTAACATAAATAACCCAATCAACACATAATCTCAATCATGTATGCAGAAATTAATCTAAACACATTCAAGTAATAAATGAGATAAAATTGATAAGTAGAAACACTAATTATGTAATATAAAAGTGTTCAACAAATCATACCATGTGTGTTGAAGAAGACCCATGCATTAGCACATGCTAGATGAACCTAGATGATGCCTAGATGATGATTTGTGCATGTGGGAATGGGTTTAGAGAGATAAAGATGTAATCTTTATGCTTTTTCTCTCAAGTCTCTCTTTCTCTCTCAAGAATAAGGAGCCTCTCTCTCTAGGGTTTGATTTTGTGGCTCTGCCCTCAATATGATGAGAAAGATATGTATTTATAATGCCCAAGTGAAACTATGTCGTTTTGGAAGAAGTGGAAAAATTATGGGCATTTTCGCGATACTCGCGTCAATGCAGCGACTCAATATTCGAGTGCTTCGAAACATGACCAAACGACATCGAAACCTTTCATATGATATATCGTTGGAAAGGTATGGATGTCTACTTTCTACTCATTTTTACAGAATGACATTTCGATATCTATAGAAAACGTTATAGTCAATTGAGTGACCAAAGGTCAGAAACAGACAACAACAGAGTTGCCTTGTTTTGGTTGTAACTTTGGAGATTTTAAAACTAATCCAAACGGTCATGCAATATTACGAATAATATACCGTTGGAAAGGTATGGGTGTCTAGTTTGTACAGAAATTTTCAAAACTCATTTTGAAGCTTTTTGTAAAAAGTTATGGTCACAAGACCATGCAAAGGTCAGTTTTGAAAACACTTAAAACATTGAAATCCAATCTTTTGAAACTAGACACTCTACCCCAAACAACCAAACCAAAACTACCACTTATCCAAGAGAAGAATGAGACCTTCTCAAGTGGTCAACCATCGCGCTAAGACATGCACACCATCGTGCAAGCGCGGACGTTTCCGATCACACAAACGGAAACGAATTACACCACACTTAAGACTAATCATGAAGTGCAAGTGTGGGTATTGAATGCATCCTAATGCCTAACATGTCATGGCATTACAATAAATTAGATGCAGTTAAATAAACATGCATGAAGAGATATTCAACAATTATGAATGCACACATATGAAAACACACAACATATAAGAATAACATTTATGCATGAGTTGTGTGTGTGTGTGCAACTAGATCTCTTCAAAGCACGTAAGCACTAGAAATTTATCTTTGGTGCTTATCAAGATGAGGTCTTGAAAGGGCCTTGAGCTTGAATACCAATACCTAAGCTACCCTTACAATAAACCTCACATGTGGTTTGTCCATGAAACAAGCCAATCAATAAATGTGAATCCTTACAAATGCAAATGATGCAAACAATCAAATCAACATAGAACATGTGATCAATACATTCTATGGTACAAATAGACCTAAACATGTGATATCACAAGTAATAAAGTCTAGATGCAAAATACAAGAATAAAACCTAAAACATGTGAAACATCAAACACATAAGCTCAAAGTCTCATTCACACATACAA
Organism: Acer saccharum; assembly: GCA_030490815.1. Classification (NCBI taxonomy): domain Eukaryota; kingdom Viridiplantae; phylum Streptophyta; class Magnoliopsida; order Sapindales; family Sapindaceae; genus Acer; species Acer saccharum. The sequence goes on from CM059867.1 coordinate 28,492,944, forward strand.
CACTTGAATCAAAATATATTCATGAAGTACAAGTTCAAGATGCAATCAACATACAATAAAATGCTAGATATATGAGATTTAATCAATCAATATTCTAGCCAAAAATATAGAGTAAAGATTCAAGATATAAATCAATCAATCCTAGATTGCTCTAAAACACAAACAAATTCAATAATCCTAGATTTCATCAATCAAAGGATCAAATCAAATCTCAAGGTCATTTATTACAAAATTGATTCAATCAAGTCACAAACAACCTAAGATGCCATTCTAATCACAATACAACTCACAAACATGTGAAAAACCTAGAATCATAGAAACTAGTCCACATTTGTCTATAAATTGACTTTCAATTAGAATGATTATGAAGCTATCTTTCTCAATAGCTTTTACCAAACATAAACATACATATAGAAGAAGAAACCCCAAGCAAATTGAAGGTTAAAAAGAAAGAAATCCCAAAGATAAGTCCAATACCTTTGATTCAACAGCTGGTTCGGATTTCTGTGTGGAACCACTAGAAATCTCGATCAAACAGCCACCAAACCACTTGGAAATGATAGAGGACTCAATTACGAATGTTCTCCAATTTGAATCACTCAAATCCGATTCCGGATGAGGGAGATATAATGTTTGGAAGATGAGAAAATTCAGAGGAGAAGACTGACGGGAATATTGCAATTTTTTCTTCTTAAAAATCAAATGGAGAGAGAGAGGAGGGAAATAAAAGGAGGAGAGAGAAGGAGTTTCTGGGCCAATCAGGTGAGGCCACGTCACCCCAGGCCATGGGGGGCGCATGGGCCTCACGGGGCCAGAGAGCCCCTCTGGCCGTGGGGCCCACGGCCTCCCTCACGGTGTGAGCCAAGTGGCCGTGAGGCCACTCACCTCTCTCGTGCACTCTCTCGGTTATTCAGCCGTATCTTGGGCATTCGAACTCCGATTCTGAATCCGTTTTTGGATTACGAACCATGACTCTCTTACGCACGATGAAGACTATACAACTTTGAAAAATGGTTGAGAAATCATCTCGAAAAACGACGATAAAGTCAACTCAACGAATGAGAACGAAAAGTAGCGTAGCTATATCGTTTGGACTCGAAACCTTATGAATGAGTAACCAAAACGACCGAAACTTAATAAGGAATCATAATAGAACATATTCAAGTCCAAATACAAAAGTATGGAAACATACAAATACAAAGACACACACATATGCTATTTCCTAGACTTAGTCCTAGAACATGCAATAAGCAAAGTTTGTCAAGATAGTATAAATGCATGAGCATATATTATCAAGTATGTGAATGTGTTATATCATTGATGTTTAACCATGAAGGAACACACAAGGATGCCATGTGTGTGTGTGTGCCTAGCCTTGTAAGAGATATGAGGTCTTATATTACATTTGATGATCAATGATGCACATATCTCTTTAATGCCGGCTTCTTGCAAGAATTGTGGTTGAGACATTCTTCGTCTTCTTAAATCTTCAATATATGAACCACTAAACATTATAAGAGAAACACGTTTTGATATGGAATTTATGCCAACACAAACTATAAACCTAACAGAGAGCTCTAGGTTTTCTTCCTTTAATCTCCTAATCTCTCTCTTGTTCTTTAGCCTTGAACTCTCAAATTTCTCTATGTAGTCCTTGAGATCCATCCTTTCCACATTTCCATTTATGGATTGTGATGAAGAACAATCATCACTTGAGTCACTTTCCACTTGACTCTCATTCTCATCTTCACTAGCACTTTTGCTCTTGTGAGAAGAGGTAAAGGCTATGAAGTTAGCCATGAGTTCTTCATCATCCGAAGACTCATCTCCTTCATTGGAGTCATCACTGCCACTCCATGTGGCGGCCATCACTTTCTTCTTGTTAACATGATTGGCACAATAGGGGGCAAAGTGTCCTATACCACCATACTCAAAGCATCGGACCCCTTTCTTCTCGGTCTTCTCTTGCCTAGTCTTAAACTTCTTGAATGGAGTTTTTTTCTTGAAGTCTTGACCCTTGGATCCAAAACCCTTCTTCTAAGACTTGTAGAATTTCTTGAATCTTCTCATCAAAAGAGCCATTTCTTCGTCCGAGTCATCATCCTCCTCCTTCTCAACTTTGGAGGCCTTCAAAGCAATTCCCTTTTGCTTTTTAGGAGGTGTGGAGGTAGGACCTTTCCTAGACTCATAAGCTAGAAGTCTCCCAATCACTTCACTCAGCTTCATATCCTTGTATGTGCTATTCTCCTCTAAAGCCGTCACCTTTGATTTAAATCTCTCGGGAAGCGATCTCATAATCTTTTGCTTGATTCTCCTATCCGAGTAAGGATCACTAAGTTGATGACTTTGGTTGACTATGTCCATTAACTTGATCTCGAAATCGTTGAAGCACTCATTATCCTCCATTTTAAGCATTTCGAATTGAGTTTGGAGGACTTGAAACTTGGATTCCTTCACCACTTCGGTTCCCTTATGTGCAATCTCTAGGATGTCCCATGCCTCCTTAGCTATCCTAGTATTTTGAATTAATTTGTATTGATTTTCGTCCATTGCACATAGAATGGCTTGCATCGCCTTCCTATTCCATTTTGATGCCTCAAACTCTTGCGCGTTCCATTGCGCCTTAGGCTTGAGTACATCCTCTCCTCCACCCGCGGGAGTCATCATGGGTGATGTGTAGCCATCTTCAACCGCCATCCAAGCCCGGTCATGTATTTACATATGTACGACTCCATCTTGCCTTTCCAAGAGGCATAATTCAACCCGATAAGAAGCGGAGGCCTTATGCTTGAAGCACCCTCATTGCCACCACCATTTCCACCGTTTCCACTCATAGTGTTTATAAACGAATGAAATGAATGCAAATGTATGAATGAACACAAATCACACAAAATGCAAACCACACCAAAGAGAGTAAAGGATCACCTAAGTATGTCTAGGAACTCGCTCTGATACCAATTGAAAGTTCTCAAGGTGTGTTAAATATATTATCGAGAGGGGGGGGGGGGGGGGGGTGAATAGATTTTAATTAAATTTACCCAATTTTCGTGTAATGTCAAGATTACGAAAAATCCCCGAGTAGTCAATAAAAAATAGCAAGTGTAATATGGTATGGAAATTAAACAACACTTGATATTTACGTGGAAACCCTTATGGGAAAAACCACGGGCTAGTAAGTAAGCCACACTCGAACCTCGAATCCACTAAATGTGTAAACTGATTACAACCTAATCCCGAAAGTAATCACACACCTACCTAATCCCAGTATAAGCGAACCTAGTCCAATTGTTTGTGATCTAAGCAACCTAATCCCGGAAGCTACACACAATACTTGCTTCTCAATGAAGAGATTAACACCTTATGCTTCAATACTTCTTCTCCTCCACCATCGGGAGTCATCATGGGTAGATTATATCCATCTTCCACTGCCATCCACGCATGATCGTGAATTTGACATATGTAGGATTCCATCTTCCCTTCCCATTGGGAATAGTTCAACCCTGTAAGAAGTGGAGGCCTTGTGCTAGAAGCACCCTCGTTGCCACCACCATTTCTACCGTTTCCACTCATAGTGTTTATGAATGAATGAAATGAATGCAAATGTATGAAAGATCAAAAATCACACAAAATGCAAAACACACCAAAATAAGCAAGGATCACCTATGTATCTTTAGGAACCTGCTCTGATACCAATTGAAACAAATTATAGCATGGTGTGTATAAAACTATCTAGAGGGGGGGAGGGGGGGGTGAATAGATTTTAAACTTATTACCCAATTTTTCATGTGAAGTCAATATTACAAAATTACCCCTAACTAGATAAAGCAATAAATCAAGTATAAAATGCGGAAATTAAACAACACTTGATTTTTACGTGGAAACCCTCACGGGAAAAATCATGGCCCTCACGGGAAAAATCATGGGCTAGTAAGTAAGCCACACTCGAACCTCGAATCCACTAAATGTGTAAAACGATTACAACCTAATCCCGGAAGTAATCACACACCTACCTAATCCCGGTATAAGTGAACCTAGTCCAATTTGCTTGCGATCTAAGCAACCTAATCCCGGAAGCTACACACAAGACTTACTTTCTCAATGAAGAGAATAACACCCTAAGTGAATATATGAATATCCAAATGCAACATAGAGCAAGGGAAACCCTATATGCTTATCTAAGATGATGAATATGCAATTAGAACAATCCTAGATATTAAAACTAAATGACATGTCAAATAGTTTAGCTAATCAAGATTAAGCACAAAACCTAATTAGTTATCACAATACAACTTCTCAAACATACAACACACTAATCTCAATCTTGTATCAAAAGATATACGAAAATCATACAAGCAATAAATTGAGATTGCTTGTTAAGAAAAACACAAAATATGTAAGATATTAGTGAAAAACTTACCAAGCAAAGTGTGATGAAGAATCCATGCAAAAAGACATCTAAATGATCAAAGATGATGCTAGATGATGATTGATGATCATGAAAAGGTGTTTGAGTAAATAAAAATGAGTTCTTGGAATTTTTCTTGTCTTTGAAAAATATCCTAAGTATGAAATCTGAATATGAACTCTCTTTATTGACCTAAACTCAAAGTGGCATATATATAAGGTGTCAAGATGAAGTGTGGTCGTTTTGATAAGTGACACCACTAATTTGCCTTAGGCGCTGTACGTAGAGCGCTTCTGTACAACACCTGTACAGCGCCAGAAACTGATCTTCTCGGGTCAGAGATGGGCGTTGTACGAACAACGCTTCTGTACAGTGCTCGTACAACGCTTACCCAAAAAGCATCAGACCTGATACATTAAAATAAACATTTTCAATCAAGTCTCAGTTGGGCACTGTACGAACAGTGCTTGTGTACAGCGCTCGTACAACGCCTCTTCAAAATGCATCAGACCTGATGCATTAAAATGACCATTTATCCATCAGGTCATGTGGGTGATGTTCGAACAGCGCCTCTGTAAAGTGCTCTGAACAGCGCCCTTTGCAATGCAAGAAATCCAAGGCTATGCATGACAAGGCTATGGACAATGCAATAAGCAATCAAAATAAACATGCAAGAATAGATGTTAATGAACATTAATGCACACCAAGAAGAAACCCAACATACAAGATTTAACCATATGCATGAGTTGTGAGTGTGTGCAACTATCTCTTCAAGACAAGTAAGCACATAGAGTTTTACCTTTGGTGCTTATCAAAAATGAGGTCTTCAAAGGGCTTGAGCAATAACAACAACACCTAAGCTACCCATACAAAGAACCCCAACATGTGGTTTGTCCATGAAATGAGCCAATCAACAAATGGGAACCTTACAAAGGTCACTCAGCCAAGCGATGCACCTTCTTTCAGATGGTACCTATCCAACCCTCTAGCTCAAACTCTGCAGCACCAACAGCATCGTCACCTCCACCTTGTCAACCTTGGGCTCACTTTGTAGCCAATACCTCCTCCAATCCGGCGTGGCTACTTGACAGTGGTGCCTTGCATCATGTCACTGCCGACCTGAGTAATCTCTCTCTATATGCATCCTACACCGGCTCCGACGACGTCATGATTGGTGATGGTACAGGTCTTCCCATAGTGCACACTGGTTCCGCATCTCTTTGCACTCACAATAAGAATTTTACCTTAAATAATGTTCTCTATGTACCTAACATGAAAAAGAACTTAATTTCCATGTCACAGTTTTGTAAAACTAATAATATATCAGTTGAGTTCTTATCTTCTTGTTTTCATGTGAAGGATACTCGTATGGGGGAAATCCTTCTGAAGGGCACAACTAGGGATGGTGTCTATGAGTGGCCGACTACCAAGTCTGAGTCTTCCCCAATCCTAGCCTTCTCCAGCACCAAAATAACGTCAGCAAATTGGCATCACAGACTAGGTCACCCGGCTTATCCTATTTTACAGCATATTATTTCTAATTTTAGTTTAGATATGTCATCTCCTATGTCTAAAATATTCATGTCATACATGTCATTGCAATAAAAGTCACAAACTATTTTTTTCCAACTCCTCTCTTGTCTCAACTCTACCTCTGGAAATTATTTTCTCTGATGTATGGACCTCACCAATTATTTCCCATGATGGATTTAAGTACTATGTAATTTTTGTTGATCACTTCACCAAATACATCTGGTTTTATCCCTTAAAGAAAAAATCTGAAGTAAAAATCACATTTATTCGCTTTACAGCCATTGTAGAGAAGTATTTTACACACAAAATCATTACCTATACTCTGACAATGGTGGGGAATACGTGTCCCTCACAGATTATTTGGCAGAAAATGGTATCTCTCATCTCACAACTCCCCCTCATACTCCTGAACACAATGGGTACTCAGAGAGACATCACCGACACATTATCGAAACAGGTCTCACATTACTGACCCATGCCTCCCTACCCTTAGAGTTTTGGTCCAATGCCTTCTCCACTGCTGTCTATTTAATAAATAGAATGCCCATACAAACTCTATCACTCTCCTCACCCCATCAAAAGATTTTTGGGAAAATTCCATACTACTCTAAACTCAAAATTTTTGGTTGTCTATGTTACCTGTGGCTTAGGCTATACTCGTCACACAAACTTGGTCCTCGCTCCGCATCTTGTGTATTTCTTGGGTACTCGTTATCCCAAAATGCTTACCTGTGTCTTGATCCGTCTAGCAACAGAATGTATGTCTCCTGACATGTTTGGTTTGTCGAGTCTGTCTTCCCTTACAACACATTAAACACCATGTCCCAGCGTCCAAACTCAGCCTCCATAGACTCTTGGATTCCTCCTAACCTCACTGTCAAATTCCTCGGTCAAGGTTTGTTGGCCCCCCACTCGTAGGCTCCCTCCGGAGTTGTGTCCTCACCAGGACTACCACCATATGATGACTCCTCTACATCTCCACAAGCCACTGATCATCAGGTACTTCCTTTGACTGTCCCAATCGCACCAGCCTTGCCAACAGCTGCAGCGACTACACCAGCAAATTCAGCTCCTGCGTTGGTCTTTCAACAGCGCCTACACCAGCTCATACTGACCCTGTCGCTGGTCCATCAGCAGTGCATACATCAGCACACTCTACTCTTGACGCTGGTCCACTAGCTGTGCATACACCAGCGCACACTGCTCATGTCGCTGGTCCACCAGCTGCAACCATTACTGCTACTAGTTCACCCTCCATGGCATCAGCTCCCACATCACCCAACAAACATCACATGGTCACTCGAGCTAAGAACAATATCCATAATCCTGTACAGAAGCTCAATATTCACACTCAAATTCGTTCCTCAGCTGACTTCGAACTTACCACGGCAGCCTAAGCATTAAAGGACCCTAAGTGGCGACAGGCCATGTCTGAAGAGTGTGATGCACTGGTTAGAAATGGAACATGGGAACTGGTCCAGCTGGATAAATTCATAAATATCGTTGGCTGTAAGTGGATTTTTCCAATCAAAAGGAAATCTGATGGGACAATTGATAGGTACAAAACTCGCTTGGTTGCGAAAGGATTTAACCAAAGACCTAGAGTTGACTACTTTGAGACATTCAGTCCAGTTATCAAACCAACAACCGTCAGACTCGTTCTCAGTATCGCTGTTAGCAATGGCTAGTCTCTACGTCAATTAGACATAAACAATGCCTTCCTTCAAGGCCACCTCACTGAGAATGTCTACATGGCACAACCTCTAGGCTTCATTGACTCAGACAATCCAACGTATGTTTGTAAGCTTCGCAAAGCCATTTATGGTCTTAAGCAGGCACCGCGTGCATGGTATCATGAGTTACGCCAATTCCTTATTGCATCTGGGTTCAAGAATTCATACGCTGACATTTCACTATTTGTTCTTAAAATGGGTGGTACACTTATATATCTCCTTATCTATGTAGATGACATCATTCTTACAGATAACAATGCAGCTCAGGTTAATCATATTGTTACCACTCTTGCTCGGAGGTTCTCCCTGAAAGACCTTGGCCCTCTCTCGTATTTCCTTAGAGTTGAGGTGGTTCCGCACAAGCAAGGGGTCTTACTGTCTCAGAGGCGTTATATAATGGATCTCCCCACTCGCACGAACATGTCAGGTGCCAACCCGGTTCAAACGCCGCTGCCTACAGGTTCCCTAATCAGTCTTCGCTCAGGCACACCACTAGATGATCCCACCATTTATAGGACAGTGGTTGGCAGCCTTCAATACCTGTCACTCACTCGTCCAGACATTTCCCTTGAGGTCAATAAACTTTCACAATTTATGCACCAGCCTTCAAATGAGCATTGGGAGCACGTTAAACGTGTGTTGCGGTATTTATATGGAACCTTGGATGAAGGTATTCTCATCCATCGAGATTCACCGATCACTCTTCATGCCGTCTCTGATGCGGATTGGGCTGGCAATAAAGATGATTACTCCTCCACCAGTGCTTACATCGTGTATCTCGGTTGAAATCCTATCTCATGGAGTTTGAAAAAGCAACACATTATTGCACGCTCGTCTACAGAAGTTGAGTATCGTACTGTCGCATCCACAACCGCTGAACTCAATTGGGTGTGTTCTCTACTAACAGACCTTGGCATTAAACTGCCTGCAGCACCCATCATCTATTGTGACAATGTTGGTGCCACCCAACTTTGTTCCAATCCTATCTTTCACTCTAGAATGAAACATGTTGCCATAGATTTTCATTTCATCAGGGACCAAGTTCAAACAGGTTCACTTAGAGTGGCTCATGTATCTTCGAAGGATCAGCTGGCGGATGCTCTAACCAAGTCGCTTCCGCATTCCAACTTTCAGACAATCAAGCACAAGATTGGCCTCTCTTGCCGTGGCCTATCTTGAGGGGGCATATTGGATGCAGTACTTCAGTTGGACAAAAACTCTGCACATATTAGATTTATTAAACTCTTTTGTACATATCTGATTAGGTCTTAATAGGTTGTATTTTGTTAGGTTGATAATTAGTGTTGGCATTAATTCCATATCAAAACGTGTTTTACTTGTAATGTTTAGTGGTTAGTAAATGAAAGATTTCGAAGACGAAGGACGTCTCAACCATTACTCGTTCAAGTTGCCGGCTTTTAAGAGTTTCGGACATTATCGGTCTACAAAGGTATACAAAGACCTCTTATCTCTTACAAGGCTAGGCACACACTCACACATATCATTCTTATGTGTCCCTTCATGATTTTATTTCATTTACATTTCACTTTCACACACTTGGCAAAATATGCTCATGCATTCACTTTTAGTTAATAAACTTTGTGTTTTGCATTTTCTAGGACTATGTCCGGAAACTAGCATATGTGTGTGTATTTGTGTTTGTATGTTTCTGTATTTTGTGTTTAGGACTTGAACATGTTCTTATTCAATGCCTTATTGAGTTTCGGTCATTTCGGTTACTCATTCATAAGGTTTCGAGTCCAAACGTGTTGACTATGCCACTTTACGTTCTCTTACGTTGTGTTGACTTCATCGATGATTTCCGAGATGATTTCTCAACTGTTTTTCAAAGTTGTATAGTTGTTTTCGTGCGTGAGAGAGTCAGGGTTCGTAATCCGAAAACAGATTCAAATTCAGAGTTCGGACGCCCGAGATACGGGCCTACGAACCGAGGGAGCGCGGGAGAGGACAGCCCAGGCCGTGGGCCACATGGGCTGGCCGTGGTTGAGGCCGTGGGCCCCACAGCCTGGAGCACCCTCTGCTCCCGTGTGGGCCACGCGCCCCCCACGGCCTGGGGGTGACGTGGCACCACGTGATTGGCCGAAAAACTTCTTCTCTCTCCTCCTATTTCTTCCCTCTCTCTCTCATTTTGAATTTCCAAGAAGAAAATTCAAGTTTTCCCGTCAGCCCTCTCCTCTGAATTTTCAGATTTTCGAAACACCATATCTTCCTCATCCGGAGTCGGATTTGAGTGATTCAAGTTGGAGAGTGTTGGTATTTGAGTCCTCTAACATCTCCAAGTGGTTTGGTAGCTGTGTGATCGTGATTTCCAGTGATTGATCACTGAATTCCGAACCAGCTTCAAAATCCGAGGTAATGGTCTCATCTTAGGGATTTCTTGTTATTTGACCTTCCAAATGCTTGGGGTTTCTTCTTCTATATCTATGTTATTGTTTTATGAAAGCTATTTGAAAAGGTAGCTTGATTATCATTCCAATTGAAACTCAATTTGTGGACTTATGTTGACTAGATTTTATGATTCTAGGTTTTACATTTGTTTGTGAGTTGTATTGTGATTAGAATGGCATCTTAGGTTGTTTGATACTTAATTGAATTAATTTTGTGTTAAAATGACTTTGAGATTTGATTTGGTCCTTTGATTGAAGAAATCAAGGATTTGTGTATTTGTTTGTGATTTAGAGAATATAGGTTTTGATTGATGTAAATCTCAAAACCTTGCTCTATATTTTTGTCTAGTATATTGATTGATTTTAATCTCATATATCTAGCCTTTGATTGTATATTGATAGCATCTTGAATTAGGACTTAATGAACATTTTGTGATTCAAGTGTTATGTGTGTGAATGAGACTTTGAGTGTATGTGTTAGGTGTTTCACATGCTTAGGTTTCTATTCATGTTTTTTTTTTTGCATCTAGACTTGATCAATTGTGTTTTCACATGTTTAGGTCTATTTGTGCCATAGAATGTATTGATCACATGTTCTATGTTGAAATGAATGTTTGCATCATTTGCATTCACATGATCACACTAGGAAGTCCTTGTAAAAGGCATGAAGTCTTGGTTAGAGTCGGGATGACTCGGATAGCCAAGCAAGAAGACTTGCCTAGAGTCGGGATGACTCGGATAGGTAAGCAAGGAGTCATGGCTAGAGTCGGGAGGACTCGGATAGTCATGCATGGGAGGCTCCCTAGAGGCAAGAGTGCCTTGGATAGGGAGTTGGCTAACATATTGGTAGGCCTAGGCGTATGGTTAGACATAGACTCCGATAGAGCGGGGTACACGGGATGTGTATGCACTCTTGAGGAATTTCTAATCTTCCATCGATGTTGGTTGAGTGTGTTGTCCAATATATGGTGGTTCCGCATCATTGAGGGATTTCATACTTTCCAATAGGGTTGGGTAGGCTTAGACTTCACTAGGTTGGGTGAGCTAAAGATTGGTCACTTTGTGAATGTTCTATGTTTACTTTCCAATAATATAGTACCCAATGGTTGTAGTTCAACCCGTGGATGTTTCCTCCTTGGAGGTTTTACCACGTTAAAAAATCCCTTGTGTTAATTCTTTCTATCTCTTCTCTTATATTTTAATTGTATATTTTATTGTCTTGATTCATAATATTCACTTGTGATGTATTGTGAACCAAGTCTTTGTATAGTGTGATTAGAGTATTCATTCTATAGATCAATTTGTATCTTTGATTCTTTTGTATATTGTAATATTTGTTTAGTGACATTTTGCTCACTCTTGTAACACATTGAACATCTTATGAAATACAAGCTTATTTTGTTGTTATGTTTATTTGATATTTTACCTCACATGACTTGTTGATATACTTAGACATTTCTCTTATGATTGTGTCATCGTATTGTCTATGTATGTCTACCTTAGCTTATTGTGTTTTTGTTCAAGGGTTTGAAAAAAGGTGTAAAAACCTATTCACCCCCCCCCCCCCCTCTAGGTATGCTTTAAGCAATTTAACTTCGTTTGTGTACATTCATATTTAATTATTTTCCTTATCTCTATAGGCCTTTGAGTTATATTTGCTTTCCACCTATTGTATTATATATACTTTGAATTATCAGTGGAAACGTGTGATGAAATTATTTCACCAAAGTTCTGTTAACCTTTACACGTGCGTCACTTAAATTTGCTTGTACAGTGCCAATGTTTTGATGTTGAGGTGGATGGAACCTCTATGTTTGTTTAGCTTGAGAAAATGTGGAGACTACCCTTGTGAGATTTTGTGCCTTTAACGTTTATTTGAGAGGGTGTATTTTGGTTTCTACTCTTAAACACTTTGCTTGTTTTTGAAATATATAGATTGATCTCTATAGGTTTTGCATTGGATATTAAAGAACAACCGTTTTAAGATATTGTTAACCAAAAATTGTCACTAGGGTGCAATTTCTAATTAACAAAATATAAGGGACCCGGATCCTGACAGATCGGGGTTGGCGGGATACCTAGTAGCCCGAATTCCGCTGATTTTAGCAAATCTACTGGGTGTAATGAGTGTGTGTAGTAAGATAAGAAGGATTCTGATATATAGTAGAAGGTGGACTGGCCTAAGGGGAAAAAACATCACGTAGGATCATATGCTGAAAAACCCCTAGGTAGTATCCGGTAGAGAGAGATCTTTTATATATTTATGAATAGGGCATGCTCCGGAGAGCTTACATAAGTAGGAGAATAACACAACATAAATGCTCCAGAGAGCTTACAATAATAGGCGGGCTAGGCCCTTTTCTCTAATCAGTAAAAAAGAAGAAAAAGCAGAAGATGATCCCGGTTGGGGAAGAAGCCGTAGGTCTTTTTTGGGAGCAGAAGAGGATCTCCTTTCTGTCAAATATCATGTCATATATATAGGTTTTATTTCTTGTTGCCCACTCCATCAATTTAGTCCATCAATCCACAATTATAGGAACACTGATTTGGCATTGATTGAGTTGAATATTCTCTCATTAATTGCGTTGTGAATGGCCATTAAAGAGTTGACTATCTTCATTAATACGATTGATTATCTCCATTAATAGGGTTGATTATCTCCATTAATGGCGTGGTGAATGGCCGGAGAGGTCAACCTTCCTTGTATTCGAATGCTGGCGCATACTGTCCTTCTTGTAGCATGGTTCTGGTCTTCCTTGGTAATCTGACAGACAATGTATTAAGACCTCCCTTGTTGACGCCTTCTGTGTTAGGTGGTTGGGAGGTGCTTGGAGGATCAGTTTGGGCAGGAAACATGATACGGGGTATCGAGTGTGGGGTACTGAGTACCAGGTGCGGGATACCAGGTACCAGGTGCGGGGTATTGAGTACTAGGTGCAGGGTACAAGGTACCAAGTATGGGGTACGGGGTACGGGGTACCAAGTGCGGGGTACTAGGTACCAGGATACCAATGTGGCGCGACATCAAGATACTATGTATCGTGGATCATGCGGTAGCGGGGTACCAAGATAGTGTGGTAGTGGGATCCTCAGGATCCTGGGTTCATTCCTTCATCAATCAAATGACTTTGACATGGATGGAAAATTCTTCTTTGGACCCTTGCCAAAAAAGATGGTTAACAGAAGTCCCCCCTGACTTGAACACCGGTACCTAGTTGGGGTTGGAGTTGGAGTCAAGATCCAGAATGCATGAAGAATTTTTCTCCTTCTGACTAGTAATCATCACTTGAAACGAAAATCGTTCCTAGCACATTTTTGTGAACCAGGGTACTAGATATTCCAACATCAGGAGTCTTGATGCTTAGGCGAAAAAGTCCTAGTAGGCAACTAAGGCCACTTAAACACCAGTTCTTCATATGACGAATCTGTGGCATCAGGTATCCCGATAAGCGATCCTGATCCCTAGGCGATCTGTCCTAAAGAGGGGTATTCCCTAACCGAGGCTTCAGGAGTGCCATATAGGCTCTCTTGGTCTTCCGTCTAGCGAATCTTCGGCACCGGCATCCCACTAGGGGATCTTGATCCTTAGGCGATATGTCCTGAAGAGGGGTATTCCCTAACCGAGGCTTCAGGAGTGCCATATAGGCTCTCTTGGTCTTCCGTTTAGCGAATCTTCGGCACCGGCATCTCACTAGGGGATCCTGATCCTTAGGTGATATGTCCTGGAGGGGGGTATTCCCCGACCAAGGCTTTAGGATTGCCACATAGGCTCTCCTAGTTTGGAGGATGACTTCACATCCTTAGTCTGGCTGGCAACTATACCATTTAAGCACTTGTGCACCAGATCCTTCCTAGAGGAGGGTATTCCTCGACCAAGGCAGCAGGAATGCCATATGGCTTTTCCTGGTCTTGAGACAATCAGTTATGGAGATCCTCCTAGAGGGGTTAACCCAGTCCAGGGCATCAGGAGTGCTATGTAACCCTCCTGGTCTTAATTTAGTATTGGAGATCCTCCTAAAGGGGTTAACGCGGTCTAGGGCATCAGGAGTGTTATATAACCCTCCTGGCTCGTTATAGAGATCCTCCTAGAGGGGTTAACCCGGTCCAGGGCATCAAGAGTGTTATATAACCCTCCTGGCTCGTTATAGCGATCCTCCAAGAGGGGTTATCCCGGTCCAGGGCATTAGGAGTGTTATATAACCCTTCTGGCTCGTTATGGCGATCCTCTTGGAGGGGTTATCCCGATCCAGGGCATCAAGTAATTCTATACAAGAAACCCCGGTCTTTAGGCGCTTTTATCATAGATCGGTAACCCAGCCAGATCTCTGAATGTAGAGGTCACCGTCCTTCCCTTAGGGATTTATGAGAGAGAATGGTGGGCTTCTAGTCCCCAAGTGCTATCGCCGGTCTACGGGCTTGCTCGGGGTAGACGAAAGTTTTCAACAATCATAATGGGGCTCGAGATTCATTCGGAATGAACCGAGACCTCGGTTGTTTACTGGGGCATTGAGTGGCCCATTACAAGAAATCAGGAACTGCTAGTCCTCTTTTGATGGTATTGGTCCAGAGGCATGTTTGGGATCCTAGAAGTCCCTAGCAACAGGAAAAAGACTCTGGACTCCACATGGACGAATCGGGATAGTAGGTGGCTCACTTGGGCGTTGTCCGGCCCGGTACAAAAAGTGAGAAGCCTCCTACATTATGCTGGTCCAGAGGCTTGCTAGGTCATCAAGAAGTACCCAGCAACTGAAACGAGTCTCTAGACTCCACTCGGACGAATCGAGATCGTAGGTGGCTTACTTAGGCGTTGTCCAGCCTAGTACAAAAAGTGAGGAGCCTCCTACATTATGCTGGTCCAGAGGCTTGCTAAGTCATCAAGAAGTACCCAGTAACTAAATCGAGTCTCTAGACTTCACTCGGAAGAATCGGGATCGTAGGTGACTCACTTAGGCGTTGTCCGGCCTGGTACAAAAAGTGAGGAGCCTCCTATATTATGTTGGTCCAAAAGCTTGCTAGGTCATCAAGAAGTACCCAGCCACTGAAACGAGACTCTGGACTCCACTTGGACGAATCTGGATCGTAGGTGGCTCACTTAGGTGTTGTTCGGCCCGGTACAAAAGTGAGGAGCCACATTCACGATGCTAGTCCAAAGGCTTGCTAGGGCATTAAGAAGTACCCAGCAACTGAAACGAGTCTCTGGACTCCACTCGGACGAATCGGGATCGTAGGTGGCTCACTTGGGCGTTGTCTGGCCCGGTACAAAAGTGAGAAGCCTCCTACATTATGCTGGTCCAGAGGCTTGCTAGGTCATCAAGAAGTACCTAGCAACTGAAACGAGTCTCTGGACTCCACTCGGACGAATTGGGATCGTTAGATGGCTCACTTAGGCGTTGTCCGGCCTGGTACAAAAAGTGAGAAGCCTCCTACATTATGCTGGTCCAGAGGCTTGCTAGGTCATCAAGAAATACCCAGCAACTGAAACAAGACTTTGGACTCCACTCGGATGAATCGGGATCGTAGGTGGCTCACTTGGGCGTTGTCCGGCCTGGTACAAAAGTGAGAAGCCTCATACATTATGCTGGTCTAGAGGCTTGCTAGGTCATCAAAAAGTACCCAGTAACTGAAACGAGTCTCTGGACTCCACTCGGACGAATCGGGATCGTAGGTGGCTCACTTAGGCGTTGTCCGGCCTAGTACAAAAAGTGAGGAGCCTCCTAAATTATGCTAGTCCAGAGGCTTGCTAGGTCATCAAGAAGTACCCAACAACTGAAACGAGACTCTGGACTCCACTCGGACGAATCGGGATCGTAGGTGGCTCACTTAGGCCTTGTCCAGCCTGGTACAAAAGTGAGGAGCCACCTTTATGATGCTGGTCCAGAGGCTTGCTAGGGCATCAAGAAGTACCCTACAGCTGAGATGAGGCTCTGGACTCTACTTGGTCGAATTGGGATCGTAGGTGGCTCACTTAGGCGTTGTCCGGCCTGGTACAAAAAGTGAGGAGCCTCCTACATGATACTGGTCCAGAGGTTTGCTAGGGAATCAAGAAGTACCCAACAGCTAAAATGAGGCTCTAGACCTTGCTGAAAAGAATCGGAACAATAGTGGCTCATTGGGGCGTTGTCCGGCCCGATATAAAAAGTGAGGAGCCACTAGTCTGGCTGTGGTGCTGCTATCCTTAGTGCTCACAGAGGCAGCCCGCAATGCTTTATTTCCAAAATCCCGTGTAGAAATTCTAGGCTGACCTTTAGGTTGTAAAATGGCCATAACTCATTCTAGAAAACTCAAAATCACAAACTGTAAAATTCTATAGAAAGCTAACTTCCGTACCTTTCCAACTATATAAGATTCAAAACATGGTTCCTTCTGAGTTGATACAGTTTAATTCTTGAATTTGACCCATCAGCAGCAGAAATTCTGGGCTGACCTTTAGGTAGTAAAATGGTCATAACTCATTCTATAAAATTCGAAATCATGAACCATAAAATTCTACGGAAAGCTAACTTCCGTACCTTTCCAAGCATATAAGACTCAAAACTTGGTTCCTTCTGAGATAATACAGTTTAATTCTTGAAGTTGACCTATCAGCAGTAGAAATTCTCAGGCTTGATCGAAAATCTTCCAAATTGTTTCCAATTATCCCCTAGGACTTGAATAGCTGAGAACTAGGTGCGTTTGAAGAGTGGATCCAGTGACATGAGGGGATCCATATATGTAAGTGCAATTTTGGTAGATCAACTGGGTAGGAGCTCTATCGGTACCGAAGTAAATCTACTGTAAGGAAGCATGATTGGTCCAACTCTTCTGCATAGGAGCTCTAAGAGTACCGGGGCGGATTTGCTGGATAGGAGATCTACCGGTAGTGGAGCAAATCTTCTGTAAGGAAGCAGGAGAGGTAAAACTCTACTGCATAGGAGCTTTAGGTGTACCGGGGTGGATCTGCTAGATATGAGATCTACCGGTAGCGGAGCGGCTGTAGAGGAGCTCTAAAAGTATATGAGCAGACTTGTTGCATCAGGGCAACATAGGATACCAGCTCCACTAGGAGCCCCATACATCATATTTGCTCCACATCAAACAAAATTCGTCAAATGACAAAGTGAGCACCATTTGTGGTGCACATACAACATATACAAATATGGATAATGGATATACCACATGAATAATATGCCATGAATAATGAATCAATCACTTCAATAATAGAAGGTTGAGCTTGCATGGCAATAAATAAATTAGATCCTATAGATCTACATCATGATGCACTTCATATGTTCAACACATTTAAGGCGAAATATCAATCAATTATAATAGGCGTTCATTTAGTTCACAAGATCCATGCAAACTTTTTATAAAATCACACTAGTAATAAAGGAACTAGTAGGGTGAAATAAAGTATCATGGCAACATGACATCATGGCATAAGCATGTAGTGAACATATTAGTGGAATGCGTTAAAACACATGTATAGCGATTATATGCAAGAGATAAAGAAACATATGCTCATGTAGAGATAAGGAAGCCACGTTGGTCAAGTGATTTCCCACAGACGGCGCCAAAGTGTTAACCAAAAATTGTCACCGGGGTGCAATTTCTAATTAACAAAATATAAGGGACTCGGATCCTGACAGATCGGGGTTGGCGGGATACCTAGTAGCCCGAATCCCGCTGATTTTAGAAAATCTACTGGGTTTAATGAGTGTGTGTAGTAAGATAAGAAGGATTCTGATATATAGTAGAAGGTAGACTGGCCTAAGGGGAAAAAGCATCACGTAGGATCATATGCTGAAAAACCCCTAGGTAGTATCCGGTAGAGAGAGATCTTTTATATATTTATGAATAGGGCGTGCTCCGGAGAGCTTACATAAGTAGGAGAATAACACAACATAAATGCTCCAGAGAGCTTACAATAATAGGCGGGCTAGGCCCTTTTCTCTAATCAATAGAGAAGAAGAAGAAGCAGAAGATGATCCCGGTTGGGGAAGAAGCCGTAGGTCTTTTTTGGGAGCAGAAGAGGATCTCCTTTCTGTCAAATATCATGTCATATATGTAAGGTTTATAGTTTGTGTTGGCATCAATTCCATATCAAAACGTGTTTCTCTTGTAATGTTTAGTGGTTAGTATATTGAAGAATTAAGAAGACGAAGGACGTCTCGACCACAATTCATTCAAGAAGCCGGCTTTTAAGAGATTCATGCATCATTGGTTAACAAAGGTATTAAAGGACCTCATATCTCTTACAAGGCTAGGCACACACACACACATAGCATTCTTGTGTGTTTCTTCATGATTTAATTTCATTTATATATCACTTTCACACACTTGGCAAAATATGCTCATGCATTCATATTATGTTGGTAAACTTTGTGTTTTGCATTTTCTAGGACTATGTCCGGAAACTAGCATATGTGTGTGTCTTTGTGTTTGTATGTTTCCATATTTTTGTATTTGGACTTGAATATGCTCTATTATGATTCCTTATTGAGTTCCGGTCATTTCGGTTACTCATTCATGTAGTTTCGAGTCCAAACGATGTAGCTACGCTACTTTTCGTTCTCATTCGTTGAGTTGACTTCATTGACATTTTCCGAGATGATTTCTCAACCGTTTTTCAAAGTTGTATAGTCATCGTCGTGCGTGAGAGAGTCACGGTTCGTAATCCGGAAATGGATTCAAAATCGGAGTTCGGATGCCCAAGATACGGGCTAAAGAACCGAGGGAGCGCGCGAGAAGACAGCCCAACGGCCTGGCCGTGAGGCCACTTGGCCTGGCCGTGTGGGAGGCCGTGGGCCCCACGGCCAAGGGGGCTCTCTGCCCCCGTGTGGCCCACGCGCCCTCCACGGCCAGGGGGTGACGTGGCCTCACACCATTGGCCGTTCTGGCTCTTCTCTCTCCTCCTATTTCTTCCCTCTCTCTCTCCATTTGAAATTCTAAGAAGAAAAAAATTGAGTTTCCCGTAAGAATTTCTCTCCAGATTTTTAGAACTTCAAAACACCATATCTTCCTCATCCGGAGTCAGATTTGAGTGATTCAAGTTGGAGAGTGTTCGTATTTGAGTCTTTTATCATCTCCAAGTGGTTTGGTGGCTGTGTGATCAAGATTTCTGGTGGTTCCACACTGATTTCCGAACCAGCTATAGAATCCAAGGTATTGGACTTAACTTTGGGATTTCTTTCTTTTTAACCTTCCATTTGCTTGGGGTTTCTTCTTCTATATCTATGTTTATGTTTGGTAAAAGCTATTGAGAAAGATAGCTTGATTATCATTCTAATTGAAAGTCAATTTGTGGACTAATGTTGACTAGTTTCTATGATTCTAGGTTTTACATATGTTTGTGAGTTGTATTGTGATTAGAATGGCATCTTAGGTTGTTTGGAACGTGATTGAATTAATTTTGTGATAAATGACCTTGAGATTTGATTTGATCCTTTGATTGATGAAATCTAGGATTTGTGTATTTGTTTGTGATTTAGAGAATCTAGGTTTTGATTGATGTAAATCTCAAATCCTTGCTCTATGTTTTTAGCTAGAATATTGATTGATTAAATCTCATGTATCTAGCATTTTATTGTATATTGATTGCATCTTGAACTTGTACTTCATGAATATATTTTGATTCAAGTGTTGTATATGTGAATGAGACTTTGAGCTTATGTGTTTGGTGTTTCACATGCTTTAGGTTTTATTCGTGTATTTTGCATCTAGACTTGATTACTTGTGATATCACATGTTTAGGTCTATTTGTGTCATAGAATGTATTGATCACATGTTCTATGTTGATTTTATTGTTTACATCATTTGCATTCACATGATCACACTAGGAAGTCCTTGTAAAAGGCATGAAGTCTTGGTTAGAGTCGGGGTGACTCGGATAGCCAAGCAAGAAGTCTTGCCTAGAGTCGGGATAACTCGGATAGGTAAGCAAGGAGTCATGGCTAGAGTCGGGAGGACTCGGATAGTCATGCATGGGAGGCTCCCTAGAGGCAAGAGTGCCTTGGATAGGGAGTTGGCTATTGTATTGGTAGGCCTAGGCATATGGTTAGACATAGACTCCGATAGAGCGGGGTACACGGGAGGTGTATGCACTCTTGAGGAATTTCTAATCTACCATCGATGTTGGTTTTGTGTGGTGTCCAATATATGGTGACTTCGCATCATTGAGGGATTTCACACTTTCCAATAGGGTTGGGTAGGCTTAGACTTCACTAGGTTGGGTGAGCTAAAGATTGGTCACTTTGTGAATGTTCTATGTTTACTTTCCAATAATATAGTACCTAATGGTTGTAGTTCAACCCATGGATGTTTCCTCTTAGGAGGTTTTACCATGTTAAAAAAATCTCTTGTGTTAATTCTTCTTATCTCTTTCTCTTATATTTTAATTGTATATTTTATTATCTTGGTTCATAATATTCACATGTGATGTATTGTGAAGCAAGACTTTGTATAGTGTGGTTTGTGGATTCATTCTTTTGATCATTGTTGTATCTATGATTCTTTTGTATATTGTAATTTTTGTATAGTGATATTTTGATCACTCTTGTAACTCATTGAACATCTATTGAAATACAAGCTTACTTTGTTGTTGTGTTTATTTGTTCTTATACCTCACACAACTAGATGATATACTTAGACCTTGTCCTTATGATTGTATTCTTATATTGTCTATGTATGTCTTCCTTGGCTTATTTTGTTGTGTGTAAGGCTACCTTGAGGGACAAACGAAAGTTTGTTCAAGGGATTGAAAAAAGGTGTAAAAACATATTCACCCCCCCCCCCCCCCCCCCCCCCCTCTAGGTATGCTTTAAGCAATTTAACTACGTTTGTATACTTTCAATATATATAGGTTTTATTTCTTGTTGCCCACTCCATCAATCCACAATTATAGGAACACTGATTTGGCATTGATTGAGTTGAATATTCTCTCATTAATTACGTTGTGAATGGCCATTAAAGAGTTGACTATCTTCATTAATACGATTGATTATCTCCATTAATAAGGTTGACTATCTCCATTAATGGCGTGGTGAATGGCCGGAGAGGTCAACCTTCCTTGTATTCAAATGCTGGCGTATACTGTCCTTCTTGTAGCATGGTTCTGGTCTTCCTTGGCAATCTGACAGACAATGTATTAAGACCTCCCTTGTTGATGCCTTCTATGTTAGGTGGTTGGGAGGTGCTTGGAGGATCGGTCTAGGCAGGAAACATGATACGGGGTATCGAGTGCGGGGTACTGAGTACCAGGTGCGGGATACCAGGTACCAAGTGCGGGGTATTGAGTACTAGGTGCGGGGTACGGGGAACCAAGTGCGGGGTGTAAATAACAAAATACTCGAGGCGTGTTATCAATTATATTAATCTAGAGGGGGGGTGAATAGATTTTAGCTATTATTACCCAATTTTTGCATACAAGTCAATATTACGAAAATGACCCTACTAGTAAAAAATACAAGCAAGTGTAATATAGTGCGGAATTAAAAAAGACACTTGATGTATACGTGGAAACCCAACCACTGGGAAAAACCACGGGCTGTTTAGTGCGCCACACTCGGAACTCGAAATCACTAATTGAAATGAAGTTTACAACCTATGTAGACCTCGTCTAACAATCCGGTCTGTAACCCCTTACTTCTACCCTGCAGGCCTTTATTAGCAACCCTATTCCAATTTGCTTGAGGCCTAAGCACTCTTAGCCTCAAGTCTTAATTATCTAAGAAGAGATTATGCAACCTATGTGAATATGTATGAATATTCAAATAACAAACAAGGCTAGGGAACCTTAGATGCTTATCTAGGATGATGAGATAATCAATTAAAATCAATCCTAGATATCAAGTGCTAAATGACATGTCATAATAGCTTAGATAAACATAGATTATAAAAACCTAGATATCTATCACAATACAACACTCAATCAATTCATCACAATTAATTCTCTAATCTTGTATTTATCATATGATCAAAACATACAAGTAAATTAAAGAGAATAGCTTGATAATAAAAACAATCAAATAAGATGAACTTAATCAAAATCTTACCAAGCAAGTTGTGATGATGCAAATCCAATCATGGATGCATTCTATATAGTAATAGAAGATGCAATATGAAATATGATGCAAAAGGGATTTGATTTGAGTGGTTAAAGGAGAGTTCTTTGAATTTTTCTTCTCTTGAAAAATGTTCTAAGGAAAATATATGATATTTTGACTCTCTTGGACGACCTAAAATCATAGAAGACTATATATAGGCAACTCTAGTAGAGTGAGGTCGTTTTGAAAAATCGCACCTGATTGTGCGTTGTGCGCTGGTCAGCTTGCGCTGGACGTCCAGCGCACCACCAGCGCATAGACCAACTTTCATGGTGCGCTGGTGGGCTGCGCTGGTGGACCAGCGCATGACCAGCGACAGACCACTGGGTGATCTACGCTGGTCCGGCGCATGACGACCAGCGCACAGCAGAGCCCACTCCTTTGAACCCAAATACACATGCAAGGGTAAAAAGGTAAAATAAGATGCATCCTAAAAGCCTAACATGGTATGACATTAAAATCACAAGATGCAATCAATATTTATGCAAGAAGAGATGATATATGATCATGAATGCACATAATAACAACACATGCACATCATACAAGAAAATGAATTAAGCATGAGATATGAGTGTGTGTGTGCAACTAATCTCTTCAAAGCAAATTAAGCACATAGAAATTTACCTTTGGTGCTTATCAACCTTGAGGACATGAGAGGGTCTTGAGCTTGAATTTCATTCACTTAATCTACCCTTACATACAATCCCCAACACGTGGTTTACCCACGAAATAAGCCAATTAAATATGGGAATCCTTACAATCTCCCCCTTTGGCTATTTCGTGACAAAACCACCACTCACATTGATTCCTCACAAAAAATAAACCTATGGGTCAATGAAGATTTTCTACAATACAAAGAGATATATAAAAAAAAATAAATCTTGAAGTCTTCAATCTCTTGTAGAACAATCATTCCCTGAAACAAGGTTTCTAAACTTTCCAAAACAAGAAAAGGTGAGATGAATCAATTGAGATTAAAACAAGCATTTGCATATTTAAAAAATTAAGCACAATATCATGCAATGTTTGTGTATGCAATGCTCCCCCTCAAAGGGTTACTCCCCCTTAATGTGTTGTCTCCCCAACATGCACAATTGCCACCACAATTTGCAACTCCCCTTACCACCAATCTACTCCCCCTTTTTGTCATGATATAGGCAAAGGAGTAGTCCCCAACCGGGTTACTTAGCAAAGAGAGATGATAGCATTCAAGTCATTTGCATAATCATTAAATGCACTTTATACAACTCTATCAAATGGAGAGAAACAAGGAGATTTATTTTGATAAAATGTGTGAATCAAAAATGCTTTGCATACAAGACATGTAGCATTCAAGTCCAAAATACAATGGTATTTGGCAAAGCAAATGACAAAGGTTTCTAATGAGAATTCAAACCAATTTTACCAATGTTACAAGAGAAGAAAGGATATAGAGTTTTTCATTGATTTTAATTTATGAGCAACTATATCCATCTTTATAAGTCAAACATGTCATGAGCAACTTTGCACCCTATTTGATTTTTCCGGGAATGAAACCCCGTATGATAGTAGACATGTTCAACCAATAAAGAAAGAGAGACAATTTGGAATATTAATTCCTTTGAACGGATGCAAGATCCTTTATTCATTTTGAGTCTCATAAGCTTTTTCACACAAGTTTTGCATTTAAAAATTGCAATCATCAATTCATGCTTTTTCATTTGAGCATGTCATTTGAATTTCATGCTTTTCATATGTCATAAGCATGTTATAAAACTAACTCATGCTTTTCAATTTTTAAGCATGTCATTAAGAATCATCATGTCATGGAGATAACTATAGGTCATCCAAATCATACTTCCTATGTTAATCTCCTAGTCCAAAAATGCATGTTTGAACATAAATATGACATGGATTGTATATAAGCAAGGTTCACACTTATTGAATTTAAAACATATATACATATGTGCAACCAAGCTTACTCAAGCAATCAACAAAGAAGCATAAGATTTTTCAAATTTTTGCATGCAACAAGTATGCAATAGCTCTCTTTGCTTGAGTTCCCCATATGGGGTCATCATCAACCTTCATCAATGAAGGTCATGAGGTCTTATAGATCTCCCAAGTCCATTTGACTTGGATGAACCTATTTGAGACTTGTTAGTCTCGTAGCAAGCGGGTTCATTTTTTCTTATCCACATAGATATGACTTTTTTCTTCTTAGTGGTTAAGGGTTCAAGAGTTCTAGAATTAATAGGATCATGAATATGAATGTTTTCCATCCTATTAGCATGCATTCTAGCTCTTGTCATTCTCTTTTCAATCATGCTTTTGATTCTACATAATTTAATGAAATGAAAGCAATTTGGTCTAATGTGACCATGAATACCACAAAAGTGACATGTAGGGATAAATTTAGAATTCATACCATGTCCTTGTGCATGCATAGGAGCCTTCCCATGACTTTGTGGTTGAGCGGTTCTTGCTTGCTTCCTTGATCCATTTTGCATGATTGGCATCTTCCCTTGATGAATGTGAGCTTGACGGAAGTTTGGTTGAGGAACTTTTTGAGCTTGAGGTTGTCTCCTTGGAGCTTCCTTCACTTGTGCATTTTTTGAACATTGTCCTAGATCAGTTTTCTTTCTAGGAGTGTGCACCGGCGAGGCTTCTATCTTGCCCAAACTCTTGACAAAGACGGTCTTGGTTAGAGTAGTGATCTCCTTGCTTTCTTCATACCCAATACCTCTCTTGTCACAAGGGTTCTTTCCACCACCAAGAATGTGGTCAAGTTTCTTGGTGCTTGTAGTCATCCTAGTCAATGACTTTATAGCTTCATCAAGCTCTCTTTTCAACCCTTCTTCATTCCTCTTAGACATAGCTAGCTCATCCCTTAGCTTGTCTTCAATCTTCTTGGATGCTTCCACTTGATTACTTAAGTGGTCATTGTGTGTTGAAAGTTCTAGATTTTCATCCTCTAAAATCTTCAATTTTCTATTGTTCTTCTTCAATGAACTTTCACACTTGACTATAAAGTCATTTACATCCATTTTCTCTACATTTCCATTTGTAGAGTTAGATGAGGAGTCATCTTCACTTGAGTTATCTCCTCCACTCTCTTTCTCACTAATGGAGTCATTTCCCCCATTAAGACCTTCACCATGGTCTCTTGAGTCAATGAGAGCCATATCCCAATGAGTAGCTACATTTATCTTCTCTAGAGCTACTTCTTCATATTTTTCTTCTATGGGATCACTAGTCAAGTCATTCTTACCAACAACTTTGTCATCTACACAAGTGGCCCCAAAAGCCGTGTAGTTGATGGTAAGCTCATCATCACTTGATGACTTGTCTCCATTTCCGGAGTCATCACTTTCACTCCAAGTGGTGGCCATCACTTTTGCCATCTTGTTCTTCAAGTTCCCAGAATCCGGTGAGATGTGACCTATACCACCACACTCATAGCATTGGACCCCTTTCTTCTCACTATGCTCTTTCCTAGGCTCAAAATTCTTGAAGGGAGCTTTTTTCTTCAAGTCTTGGCCCTTGGATCCAACGCCCTATTCTCGAACTTGACAAACTTCTTAAATCTTCTAAGTAGTAAAGCCATGTCTTGGTCCGAGTCACCTTTTTCCTCCTTCACAACCTTGGAAGCATTCAAAGCAATTCCTTTTTGCTTTTTAGGAGGTGAAATACTAGGAGCCTTCCTAGATTCATAGGCGAGGAGTCTTCCAATCACCTCGCTCGGCTTCATATCCTTATATGTGCTATTCTCCTCTAAAGCCGTCACTTTTGATTCGAATCTAGCGGGGAGAGACCTCATAATTTTCTGCTTAACTCTCCTATTCGAATAAGGATCACCGAGTTGATGGCTTTGATTTACAATATCCATCAACTTGACTTCAAAGTCATTGAAGCACTCATCCTCCTCCATTTTAAGCAACTCAAATTGCGTTTGAAGGACTTGTAGCTTCGAGTCCTTGACGATGTCAGTTCCTT
Organism: Acer saccharum; assembly: GCA_030490815.1. Classification (NCBI taxonomy): domain Eukaryota; kingdom Viridiplantae; phylum Streptophyta; class Magnoliopsida; order Sapindales; family Sapindaceae; genus Acer; species Acer saccharum. The sequence goes on from CM059867.1 coordinate 28,519,078, forward strand.
CATGTGCAACCTCTAATATATCCCATGCTTCCTTGGCTATCCTAGTGTTCTGAATCAGTTTGTACTGATTTTCATCCACTACACATAGAAGAGCATGCCAAGCCTTCCTATTCCATTTTGAAGTCTCAAACTCTTCAGGTGACCACTGGGCCTTTGGCTTGAGTACTTGTTCTCCACCACTCGTGGGAGTCATTATAGGAGGTGCATACCCATCTTCAATCGCCATCCATGCCCTATCATGGATTTGGCACACATACGCCTCCATCTTGCCTTTCCATGAGGCATAATTCACACCGGTGAGGAGAGGAGGCCGTGTGCTTGAAGCACCCTCATGGTTGCCACTGAATCCACTCATAGTGTATAGTGAATGAATTCAAATGAATGCAAAATGTATGAATGAGCACAAATCACACAAATGCAAAACACACCAAAAATGAGCAAAGGATCACCTAAGTATATCTAGGAACCCGCTCTGATACCAATTGTAAATAACTAAATACTCGAGGCGTGTTATCAATTATATTAATCTAGAGGGGGGGGTGAATAGATTTTAGCTATTATTATCCAATTTTCGCATACAAGTTAATATTACGAAAATGACCCTACTAGTCAAAAATACAAGCAAGTGTAATATAGTGCGGAATTAAAAAAGACACTTGATGTATACGTGGAAACCCAACCACTGGGAAAAACCACGGGCTGTTTAGTGCGCCACACTCAGAACTCGAAATCACTAATTGAAATGAAGTTTACAACCTATGTAGACCTCGTCTAACAATCCGGTCTATAACCCCTCACTTCTACCCTGTAGGCCTTTATTAGCAACCCTATTCCAATTTGCTTGAGGCCTAAGCACTCTTAGCCTCAAGTCTTAATTCTCTAAGAAGAGATTATGCAACCTATGTGAATATGTATGAATATTCAAATAACAAACAAGGCTAGGGAACCTTAGATGCTTATCTAGGATGATGAGATAATCAATTAAAATCAATCCTAGTTATCAAGTGCTAAATGACATGTCATAATAGCTTAGATAAACATAGATTATAAAAACCTAGATATCTATCACAATACAACACTCAATCAATTCATCACAATTAATTCTCTAATCTTGTATTTATCATATGATCAAAACATACAAGTAAATTAAAGAGAATAGCTTGATAATAAAAATAATCAAATAAGATGAACTTAATCAAAATCTTACCAAGCAAGTTGTGAAGATGCAAATCCAATCATGGATGCATTCTATATAGTAATAGAAGATGCAATATGAAATATGATGCAAAAGAGATTTGATTTGAGTGGTTAAAGGAGAGTTCTTTGAATTTTTCTTCTCTTGAAAAATGTTCTAAGGAAAATATATGATATTTTGACTCTTTTGGACGACCTAAAATCATAGAAGACTATATATAGGCAACTCTAGTAGAGTGAGATCATTTTGAAAAATCGCACCGAATTGTGCGTTGTGCACTGGTCAGCTTGCGCTGGACGTCCAGCGCACCACCAGCGCATAGACCAACCTTCATGGTGCGCTGGTGGGTTGCGCTGGTGGACCAGCGCACGACCAGCGACAGACCACTGGGCAATCTGTGCTGGTGGGCTGCGCTGGTCCGGCGCATGATGACCAGCGCACAGCAGAGCCCACTCCTTTGAACCCAAAAACACATGCAAGGGTAAAAAGGTAAAATAAGATGCATCCTAAAAGCCTAACATGGTATGACATTAAAATCACAAGATGCAATCAATATTTATGCAAGAAGAGATGATATATGATCATGAATGCACATAATAACAACATATGCACATCATACAAGAAAATGAATTAAGCATGAGATGTGAGTGTGTGTGTGCAACTAATCTCTTCAAAGCAAATTAAGCACATAGAAATTTACCTTTGGTGCTTATCAACCTTGAGGACATGAGAGGGTCTTGAGCTTGAATTTCATTCACTTAATCTACCCTTACATACAATCCCCAACACGTGGTTTGCCCACGAAATAAGCCAATTAAATATGGGAATCCTTACACGGGGTACTAGGTACCAGGATACCAATGTGGCGTGACATCAAGATACTGTGTATCGTGGATCATGCGGTAGCGAGGTACCAAGATAGTTTGGTAGCGGGATCCTCAGGATCCTGGGTTCATTCCTTCATCAATCAAATGACTTTGACATGGATAGAAAATTCTTCTTTGGACCCTTGCCAAAAAAGATGGTTAACAGATATCATGTGTGTTTGCTTTACTTTTGTGTTGGTTGATCCTTGAGAAGTGATGCTAGGCAATGTGTGCTTAAACTACTATATGGCCTAAACACTTACTTCTACCCTATGTGTGTTCTCCATTAACCACTTTGAAGCCAAACACATAGCATTTTCTTTCATTACCCACACTTCCAATGAACCAAGCTACTATATATAATTTAACCGTACCTAATTAGCTTGGGACCATTTGGTGATGAAAAGGTATTGAGTTTTTAGGGTGTCTTGTAATTAATATCGTAGTTGGGAAGAAACCAATGAGTTTCTTGGGTTAAATTGTAAAATGCAATTGCATTAAGGCTTGAATGTAAATGATTCATTGAAAGAAATGAATGTTGTATCAAAAGAATTTTTTTTTTTTTTTTTTTTGAATATCTACTCAAAAGAAAAAAAAAAAAAAGAGTAGGAAAAAGAAGGTGTTAGAACAATAAAAGGGTAGCCTAGAAATAGACCCATAGAATGTATTTTGGACTCTGATATTGCATTGTAGATGGTCTGCAAAGTCCTTGATAAATACAGCTTAGGATTCTGATATTGCATTGTAGATGGTCAGCAAAATCCTTGGTTATGGTCACAGACTATTTGTTTTCACTTTCCCATTCTTTTCTAGCCAACACCCATGGCCCTAAGAAAGACCTAGTAGATCTCTTGGTAATGCTTGCTTGAGAGTGAAGTTGCATGTGCTCTATCTTTGTTCTTAATGTTTGATTCGTTCATGAGATCTTTTGCACTTATATGAGCGTCTTTCAAATTATATGATATGCGAATTAAACTTTATTTTGCATATGTTGATGAGTGTGATCACCTAGGTTCTGAGTAAAAATATGACTAAAATCCGATGAGGATTAGAGTCGAGGTGAATTTTATCTTAAGCATTAGAGCATAGTTGTTTTGTAAACCGAAAACATCCTAAGTATTGGTATACTTGCATTGTGTGATGTGTGTTTATTGAATGGTTTAATTTGAGATTCTAGCATGCGTATTGTCTTTTCTTGGTATGTTTGGATTGCATCTCAACTTTTCTTGCATAGTATATGTTTGTAGGTGTCGTAGCTGTAAACCCTCAGGAGACTATAACTCCTCATATAGGGATCTCCTAGTGGTTTAAAGGCTTGTGGCACATGCTCAGTGTCATCGTGTTTCCTATGAAAGTGGACTAGTTTAATTTTTATTTTCTTTTGTTTTATTTGTTTGTTTGTTCTTTTTTTATTTTAGCTTTACTCGAGGACGAGCAAAAGAAATGTTTAGGGGTATTTGATCGGACGTTTTACATACCTATTTACGGTCCCTATTTCCTATCGCTTGTTCTCGTTTTCGAGCATATTTTTGTATATAATGTGTTTGTTGAGCCTTGTGTAGGTACATATTCCCTACAAGAAGGTTTTGAGTTTAAAGTTAAGTTTAGGAAGCCAAAATGAGCAAAAAGAAATCAAGAATGGAAGCCATGCAGAGTTGTCGTGGTCTCACCATTGACCCAAACCGATGCATGATTCATGGTCAACTGCGGCAAGCAAAACCATGTTTCTATGGTGGATCCACCATTGAGCTAGAACGCGACATTGAGACCGCAACAATGGTCAATAGAATGCAGATGTGGTAAGAATGGTGTGTGTGAGGTGTATGTATATTGCGGTGTGGTGTGTGTGGAAATGTAAAGAAAAGAATGCAAATAAAAACAAAGAGAATATGAAATGGTGAGAATGGTTTTTAAAAAGTCAAATAATAAAAGGGTGGTGACCTTGGTAGCGACCACACCTGGAAGAATTCAGCCTCGCGCACAGTTATGGAAACGCGCATATCTCCCTTTAGAAAGCCCAGAATCACAATCCGTAAAAACCACTAGAAAGTAGACTTATGGGGCTTTCCGAATATATATAGATCTTGACGTGGTTCGATCTGAGGAAGGAGATATGCCCCCCCAAAATTGGGTGTTCTGCACAAAGTCTCTACCGCGGTCAAGTTTCCAACCTTGCGCACCGTTACGGAAACGGGCATGACTCCCTCTAAAAAGCCCAGAATCAAAATCCGTAAAAACCGCTAGAAAGTAGACTTCTGAGGCTTTTCGAAAATATATGGCATGAAACCCAGTTCTTAATGAGGAGGGAGATATAGACCCCGAAATTTGTGTGTTCTTCATGAACATTTGCAATGTCAGTCCATTAACTTTTGGAAAACAGAGTTGACCAATGCTGTGGTCTCAATGTCGCGTTCTAGCTCAATAGTGGATCAACCACGGAAACATGGTTTTGCTTGCCGTGGTTGACCATGAATCACACTGCGGTTTGGGTCAACGGCGAAACCACGATAACTTTGCATGGCTTCTATTCTTGATTTCTTTTTGCTCATTTTGGCTTCCCAAACTTGACTTTAAGCTTAAAACCTTATTGTAGGGAATATGTATCTACACAAGGCTCAACAAACACATTATATACAAAAATATGCTCGAAAACGAGAACAAACAATAGGAAATGGGGACCTTAGATAGGTATGTAAATCGTCTGATCACTTGTCGACACATCCTCTTCTACCACCTTTGAAGTCAGTGCAAATGCTGTCTGGGATAGCCCTAATTGCTTGATGATAGCATCGATGAATCCGAATAAAAATGCCGTAGTTCTTCGGATCATCCACATTCTGATCTCTAAGTTCCACCAGATTTTGACTGTGCTCCCATAGTTCATAGCTTCAATAAGGCTATGGACACTACTAGCGATGAACACATATGCAAATGGTATGAACCAAATGCTTGATACCTAACAAATAATTAAAACCCTTTGTAAGCTCAATGTTTATTGAATTGTACCCAAAAATTAGAGAAGTCTAGAATATATTTGATGAGTCAAAAGAGTCAAAAGAGTGAGAGTGAGATACCTTTGGGAACAAGGAGATGCCATGGAGCAAGTAGGGAGGAGGAACAATCACATAAAAGAGTGTAGGCAATGAAAGTGTAGCCCATAACAGAAAGATACAGTAACCCGTTTAGGCGCTGAATTTGATCTTTCCATGGCCATAAATGAAAGGGTAGTACTTTGATACAAATATTTGAAACAACCCCTCGGACCACCTCTTGAATTGAAGAAGAGAAATTTCCAAAGTTGTTGGAGCCACTCCCAAAATGGCCTCTCTCTTTGGATTATAAAAAGCCGACTTCCATCCCCGGCATTGGATGGTCAAGCCAGTCACGAGATCTTCAACTGCACAACCATATATCAATCCCATCTGCATGTTCATGACAAAAATCAATCAAAGGGTAAATTTCAAAAACTTCCTCCTCTCCCGGTTAAAATACAAACAGACTCTTCAGATACCTATTCTATTGAAAATCCCTTAAGGAGTTTGTATTTCAGCCAAACCTGAAAGGAGTTTCGTGAATTTACACAAATTTAAGTAGAATTATTAAAAAGGAAAAAATACCTCTGTGCCCCAATTCTTGACTAGTTTTTTTGGCCTTCTTTTTGGCTTCTATGTCACTATTCCATCTGTAATCTTTCCAATATTTTCTACTAGAAATACTTTCTCTTCTATGGAAACAGTTAGTGCCACAGTACATAGCCGTGTCATAGCTGCCGATCCCGGCAACCGCAACCTTCATGATTATCAAGATTTTACAGAACTCAAAATAAATTCTTAAAATGTAAAAAACAAAAATAAATAAATTGAATTTGCTAGAGTGAATTTTGTGTTTTGGAAAATATACCTGAATGGTGACATGCATGTTGTTGGAGTAGAGATCGTTTGGAGTGGTATTATAATAGATCTGTGGATGCTGAACGAATGCTATTTCGTGTCCACTCTTTTCATTCAAGATTCTGCTTTGTTACTTCATCATTCCATTCTGAAAATCCATCGTGTTCATCTCTTATTTCTTTCAAAATGCTTCCCTTCGTAATGGCTGATTCGATCCGAGTTTTCATATCCTTGTATTTTTCTACATGTTTGCACAACCAAATTGGCTTAAATTACACTTAAAACATTGCAAATATTAAATAAATGTGCTCATGTAAAAACTCAGAAAACGAAATCACAATTATAGCTAGTTCTTGGAAAATAAATAGTTACCTTAATATCTAACAATTCTTGACAGAGATCAGCATTGCCATTGATCACTTGAGCAAAATAGGCTTCAGGATTTCTTGGTTCAACAATGAACTTCTTGCAGAAGGGAAGCCAATACTTAGAAAAATTTGAGGCCTCAAGGAGAGCATAGAAGGTGAATTGGGATCCACCATAATCAGAGAGATAAACACTCAGTTTATCAGGTGGATAATTGAAGGGCATAGCAGATAAAACAGTGTTGATAACCATTATTGGTGGCTCCATCACTGGATCTGCTGTGCACACAAAAATGTCTACTCGTGGTAATTTGTCTTCATATCTGTAATATGCCAAAAGAAAAAAAAAAAAATCAACAAGAAAGAAAAACATAGAGAAAATGTTGGAAAACTTTGATGGTGGGAGCTCACTCAAACACAATAAGAAGAAAAATATTTTGAGGAGAAATAAAGATTCTATTAACTCTGTCAACTGATACAATATTTGTATCACACCACCACTCAAATGTATTTTCAGTTTTCCTCACACTTGCTCAAATGCCTACAACACCAAGCTATTTATAGGACTCAATGGAGAGTTTTAGATCACTCTCATAACTACAATACAAAGAACTTACTCATACATGCATCACATTAAATACTACATAGATAATCCAAATACATGAACCCTCCAAATACATGAATACAAACCTCTAGACGAATGTGTATTTAAATCCTCAAAGGTTCATGTATATATTTTACTATAAATTCATGTTTAACTTCCAACATAGAATTTATTTTTTTCTTTCGATGATGGATTGATTTTTTTTTATTTATAAATAATTGATTTTCATGTTTAAAATAAATTTTGTAGTGCACAAGTTTATATGTTCATGTGACATGACTACATCCGATCTCAATTGTTTTTTCTTTTAATTTTATAAAGTTATGCTTCTTTTGAAAAATGAAATACTTTTAGATTTAACAAATGAGACGAATTGTCCATGAATCTATATCCAAATCAATTGACCTCAACAAAATCTCAAAAGTGGTAAACAAACAATTCGACAAAACATTTGGTATATATATCAAATGAATACACATTTTGCAATAGAATCATGTTTTCCAATAATCATGTCACGTACATAAAAATATATACACATTATGATTGTGTTGAATGAATATGTAGCTTTCAAAGTCGTTTTATCTCAACTCATAAATAGAAAGTAAAATGTCATATCATTCCGTGGTGAAAACCACTTCGTATCCATCAACTCCAACTCACAACAAATCGGATGAATAGCATATCTGTTCAAGGCCGCCTGCCTCTCAGAGGCATTATTTTTTGCCACGGGCGATTTCCATTTCTTTTTTATCAGGGAACACGCGACCTCCTATTTATGAAGATTTCTCCCAAGAGTGTGACATCTCTCTTTTTTTTTTTTTTTTTTGAAAAGCACACTTTATTCATGAGGCAAGAGGCCAAGCAACACTAACACAAGGAAAACATAGCACCAACCCAACAACGTCAAAAAACCGCGACAAAGGCAGCAACACACCACAGCCACTGTCGTTGAAATTTGACAGAACAACAACACAAAGGAAAACGAAAAACCCCAAGAAAAACATACCACAAAACCCCACATCAGTCCAAGCTCCAATCCAACAAATCGCCCTCCCCACCTGCACCTTTTTTAGCCAAAAGATCAGCAAAAGAATTTGAATCTCTTGAGCTGAATTCCACAGAAACCTGACCCAAACTACCCAACATATTTCTAATTTCCAGGATTTGCTGCAGATGGTTCTAGTCCTCCACACTACTACTATTGACCCACGCCACAGCCTGCTTACAATCACTCACAACAATTTTTTTCAATTTCAATTCAGGTCTAGAGCCACAAAGATAATATGCTCTAGCTATAGCAATAATCTCAGACGCAATACTGTCTTGAAGCCCAACAAAATCAGAAAACACATACAAAACTTTACGTGTTCAACTCTTTCTAGAGTAAGAATGGGAAACTTCGAGTCTTCAACCACAAAACAAAAAGAAAACATTAGTACAAGTGAAATTTATGGGGTTCAATTAGTCATATTTTCCCATCTCTTGTCAAGTACCTAGTTGTGACTTATGTCATTGAATTTGTAAAATCATTAGAAGGAATATCTTACAACATTTACATTAGAAGTAAACCAGTTTGAGTGGTTGTATAACTTGCTGGTTGAGATGTGTTAAGGTTGACAAGAAAGAGCCTTTTGATGGCTGAGCAGCAGGCTGTGACATATATTATAAAAAGGTAGCTAAATACAATTTGATTGCTTCTTGCACTCACAGAGATCTTAATTTACAGATCAAAACAAAAGGGTTTTTTTTTTTTTTTTTTTTTTTTTTTTTTTTTTTTTTTTTTTGTACTTTGTTTGCCTACTGATAAGTTTGCAAATTCTCAACATTCTGACAAAGTTCACATATATTCTATAATTCCATAATCAAAATCAACAACACACTATTGATTATCTGAGATTAATATTGGAGGAGTATATTTTGTAGTACAACGGGCAAGTCAAAGATTGAAGCAATTCTCTCCTTGATACTTGGCTCATTCACCTCCACAATCTACTACCAATCAATCACCATTTGTATAGCCATTTTTTGATTATTTTCCTTTCCAATTTGCTACTGTTGTGTATATATACAGCCTTGTATCTGAATTAGATATATGCAGAAAATATATATTTCTTTTTATTTCCATCTTATTTGACAATTAAAAAGAATCTCATGTTAGGTGGTGCAACTGGAAGTGGTCCTTGAAGCAAGTTGGAATGAAGATCAAGATAGTCAAGTCTCTACCATGGAAATCGCTCTACGCCCGTCAGGAAATTGTGGGAAAGATTTAGAAACGACAAACTATCATTTCCCATGCTCAATGTCCAACTGGGAATTCGGCCATGGATTTTGTTGTCGGATAGGTCCAGCAGAATTAGTTGGTTTAGAGTTCTTAATTAAGATATCTGGCAATTCACTTATGTTGCAAGATGACAACTCAAGGAATAAACATTGGGAAATGAAGAGTTGAGTTTGATTGCAGTGCTCACTGATAGACTGTTATGAGAAATATTTAGCCTTTCAAGTTTTTTGAGGGTTGCAAACATGTTAAGCTCCACAGTTCCACTTAAATTGTTTGAAGAAAGTGTGAGATCAATCAGATTCACAAGTTCAAAGATAAAACTTGGAATTGAGCCCTGCAACCTATTATTACTCAATTCAATGCTTCGCAACGAATTACTCTGGAATTTATCAATATGGCCAGTTAGTTGGTTATTGCTGAGGTCCATGGCCTCCAACAATGGTAGACTGAATAGGCAAGATGTCATTGTCCCATGGAGCGAGTTATCGTGTTACAAATAGATGGAACCTAAGAGCTGAAGCCTACTTATACCAGAAGGAATTGGACCGGTTAGTTGATTCCGAGAGAAGTCTAACTGTCTAAGCCATGGAGTCTTGTCAAGTTGACAAAAATATATGGAATTTCACCAGTTAAAATATTGCATGAAAGATCTAAATTTTGGAGGTTTTTAAGAATTAAAAGAGATGGTGGGATGTGACCGCTAACACTGTTAGATGAGAGGTCCAAACGAGTGAGTTGTGTAAGGTTACCAAGTGATGTAGGAACTGACCTGATGAAATTGCAATCTTAGAGATTCAAATGTCTCAAGGACTTGAGATTGCCAATTGATTCAGGAAGCTCTCCCCACTACAAGAATTTTCTTCTTTTAAAACATCAAATTTCCATCGTTTTTTAACAAATCCTTTAATTGATACCAATTGGAGCGTTTTCTATAGTATCTTTTTGAATTAAGAGCGTTTTCTATAGTAAAAGCTGTAATTGATAAAAAATTGTTATTTTTAACAACATTTATTAAATGACAATATAACTAAATTAAAGTATTTGCCTTTTTTAAAATTTTTGTTCTGGCGTGGTAGTGCGCGTAGTGCTCTGTTTGTACTTAATTTTTATTTTTTTTAATTTTCCCTCCAATTTTACCCAAAATTGCTAAATTAAAAAGTAGGTCTGTTTGGTTTCTCTTTCGGACTCAAATCTTCTATCGACCTCTGATTCTTCAATTTCAATCCCTTTCTAATTCCTCTCAATTTCTAATTACTCTAGTCTGATTCTTCAATTTTCGTATAGTTTTTACTCTAATCTCGTTGTGGTCGATCGTCTCAACCCTTTGCTGCCAAATGAATCAGTCACCATTGTTTCCATCCTTGTTCAACGGCGCCGTCCAAACTTCGCCGACCATCCGTACCGTTCAGCTCAGAAGATCCCATAACGGCAAGCTATGCACCACCATGACTGCGGTACACCAACTTCTCTATGTTTTTCATCTTCGTTGTGGTCGATCGTCTCAGCACTTTGTAGCGGCGCCGTTGCCGTTTCCGTCCAGTCGTCCTTGTTTAACCGTGCCGTCCAAACGTTGCCATCCGTCTTGTCCAGCTCAGAAGATCCTGTAACGGCGCACAGAGCTTCATGTTTGTAAAACTTGCCTATTCATTGTGCAAAGACAGCTATAGAATGTGTTTATTTTACGATTTTAACATGATTATTTTTGTGCTGTTTAGTTGTGAATTTGATTGTTTGTTGTGATAAACGTTTAGGTGGATTTGAGTGAGTGATTGACTATGTTTAGTAGTATTTGATTAGGTGTACATATTCCTTTTGTTCATTTTTTCCTAAGGTAGTCAATAATTTATACTAGAACAACTGATTTCTTTTATGGAAAATGTAATGTCAGATGGAACTTTCGGGTTTTTTATTATTTGATTTGTTATATTTCTTAAAGACCCTTTTGCTTCTATGGATTTTGCATTTCATTGCATTTTTTAGGCTCTGAGTGTGAGTGTGCATTTTACAGGGTCAAAATGGAAGTCACTTTAAACCAAAGCCTATTCTGCCCCCTCGGCCAATCAAGTGTAACTGGGAAATTATCCTTCTAAGCTGGACTTTTCAAACTCAAATTTCTAGCCGGTTTATATCCATCGGAACACCATCTCTGATCATTTCCGGCCACTCAAAACCCCATTCAAGCTTACTTCTCAAAATCCTTATCACCTCATCAACCTACAAGTGAGAATCTGAAATTCCAAGCATATAGGAACTCCCCATACTAGATCTAATCACCCTCCAATTTCTGCGACCAAAAGACGCCACTTTCGACTGAAACGGCCACCCATAGACTTTCATCCTTTTCACCTGACTTGCCTTCTTCGAGGCTTCCTCCAAAAAACCATACCGGATAAAATCAAAATCCCACCTTATAGCACTAACATTTGAAGAGAAATACTCATCTCTCACCTTCCCAAAAGCTTTGAAGGGAACTGCCTTACCTTCTTTTAACACAACAGTGACATCCCTCCATTTTTTCCTTGTAACTGATACCAAAAGAACTCCTTTGTCCCTCCCCAGACTATATCCATTCACCCTCCACTTTCTCCAACCAAAACACACTCACTTTTGATCGAATCAGCCACCCATAGACTTGCATCCCTTTCACCTGACTTGCCTCTTTCAAGGCTTCCTCCAAAGACCCATACCAGATTAAAGTGAAATCCCACCTCGTAGCATTGACATTTGAAGAGAAACACCCATCTCTCACCTTCCCAAAAGCTTTGAATAAACCCCATAAACCCAGCAAACCCACATATGGATTCAAGTTAAAAGTATAAATGGGCAAGAAATTGCCCCAGAAAACTCTTCCTACACCTCTCCTCCAACTTGAGCATTTCCCTTTCTTCCAGCAGAACTCTCTCAAAGAATCTCTTTCTACCTTTGTCAAAGACTCTACTCCTTTCTACATGGAGATGAGCCTCAGAGGATTTCTCTCTAACACTCATTCTCTGGATGCGTTTTTCAGAATCCGAGAGAGTGAGAGGAATCTTTCAGACCCTTAAACCTATTTTCTCCTTGAGAGTATCAACTGAATATAGCTAGCTATTGCAAAAAAAATTTTAAGAAGTTGCATTATTGGAAATTTGCTTGTTTGAAATCCCATCAATTTTTGATTGAAATTTTGAGATATTACTGATAGGGACTACAATTCCGTCTCTATTATTTTTCTTTAAGGAGTGCTGTTGATGAAACTGTTCCATACTGATGAGATACCTAGAACCTTGGATATGATCACTCACCAAGGATGATAAAAGCTACAAAGAAAGATTGAAACAACTCATAACTGAAATCAGCACACTCGGTAGAAACATACATGTCAGCCTTTCTTGGCTGAGTATTTCCGTTTATTCCTTAATTAATTCGCTATCTCTCATCTCTATGACGGATGCATGTTATCTAGGGATGAGCCTTTGGGGAATGGGGATGGATATAGGTCCCCACTTTCAAAACCTTACCCCCCCCCCAATTTCCCCATTTGGGGAAAATGGGGATGGGGGAGTTTTGGGGGGAGTTCCCCCCATCATCATCCCCATTTCCCCGTTATCCCCGTTTTTCCTAGTTTCCCCGTTTCCCCGTCTTCCCCATTTCACTTGTTTAACTAAAACTTACATACTATAAAAACACAAAATCCATCATAAATTCAAATACAAAATAATATTCATTAGTTTCCCCGTTTCCCCCAGTTTCCCCGTCTTCCCCATTTCACTTGTTTAACTAAAACTTACATACTATAAAAACACAAAATCCATAATAAATTCAAATACAAAATAATATCCATTAGTTTCCCTGTTTCCCCCAGTTTCCCCGTTTTCCCCATTTCACTTGTTTAACTAAAACTTACATACTATAAAAACACAAATCTATCATAAATTCAAATACAAAATAATATCCATTACAAATTCAAATGAAAGCTAATTTTGTTCTTTCATCATAATAATTCATGTTAAAAAGATGTGTATATACTAAGTAAAATAGAAGAATAAAAATATTAATAATTATATTTGGCATTTTTTACCTCCCATAAGTGTGTTTTTTTCGGGCAGTTTTTGCGACATTAGTGACATGCTTCAATTGATTGTCACTCTTTTGCGATGTCCTTTGTAATGACATTTTACTAAATGCTATAAAAAGGTTTTTGTGGCATTTTTTTAAACTTGTAAATCTCAATTTTTCTTGTAGTGCCCGAAAATCTCGTGGATGAGACATCCAAAAACTAGAGGGGGCTGCTCCAATTAACCTTTGGTAATGTGATCTTGCCATCCACATTGAATGAGAGACGTAGATGTCAAAGAAGAAGATAAATTAGCGAAATAATCTGGTACTACAGTAGACATGTCTAAGCTATCAAGATCAAGTTCTTTTAACTTGGTTAGATTTTGAACTAGTCTTTCCACAACAAGGTTTTCAAGTATCACTTCCAAATTAAAAGAGAGGTTGAGATAAACCAAATTAGACAAGTGGGAGAATTTAGATGGAAGTTTAGCAGAAAAGTGAGAGAAAAGTGAGGTTCAGTAGAGTCAAACTAGGGAATTGGACAAAGCCAGACGATATCTATAAGGTCCAGTTTCAGTTAGATTTTCCAGAGCCTAGTATCCGGGTCAAACACATGATCCAAGATCTAGTTAGATAGGCTTAAGCCCAAGCCCAATTAGACTCACACCTTGCTATTAGATAAGTTTTAAAATATATATATAATTTAAGAGCATCTCCAATGCAAATATGCATTTGAGAAAATTGACCGCCACATAGGATAGACAATTAAAAAGTTAGAAAAACTCTCTCCAATGCAATTATCTAACTTTAATATGGAGATGATGTGGCAAAAAAAAGGTAGAGAATATGGAGTTGAGTTTCTAATTCTTGAAACTCTCCTAGAAATGCTGACTAGGATTTCTAACTCTCTCCACTAATAATATTAGATCTCATTTAATTGTAAAATAAAAGAGGAGAGAGAGTGAGATAATTGTTTGATTATAATTGGTCATAAAATGGATGTATATTTGATTTTAAATAATTGCATTGAAGTTTTTTTGTTTTTGTTTTTTTTTTTTTTTTTTTTTTTTTTTTTTTTTTTTTTTTAACAGCTCATTTATAACAACCAAGGCAAAGCCTTGCTCTCGTTCTGTGTTTATGGTGGCTCGGGGTTTTTCACTTCTTCTGTTACCAGGTTTTGTTGTTGTTTGTTTGCTTTTCGTGTGTTTTGGGGCTAGTTCTGTTGGGTGTGCCTGCCTGTTCTTGTTGCCTTTGTTTTGGCTTGGCTTGTTTGTGCCTTAATAAATGTATGCCTTTCAAAAAAAAAAAAAAAAACAAGCCAAGATTGAGACAAAACAAATAGCCACCGCCAAACATTAGAGCGAAAGCCAGAGGTAGCAAAACACAAGGCAATCAGAACATGAGACTATACAAAACAATAAACAAAAGCAAGACAGCTAAAAAGAAAACAACTCAATGAACCTCCTAGATCAAAACCTTCCCTTCCAACCCAGACCCCTTCTTGGCTAACAAGTCAGCAAAAGAATTACCATTTCTCTAATTTTTCTTCAAAAGTGAGTCCATAATGAATTGAAATGCTAATGTGACACTATTTAGAAACTCAAAAAATACATATTTACATTGGAGAGATGCTCTGAGTGAAGAGGCACTACAAGAAAAAGTGTCTTTTCCGACCAACTATTTCCGGCGGAGTGAAATTATGGTCGGTTATTGTTGTTTTTTCCAACGAAAAAAATCAGGTCGTCGAAGAAGTGTAACAATAATGTGTATTTGTTATGACGAAACAGATACCCTTGGAAATAGTGTCTAAAGTCATCAAAAATAATGTGAAAATGGCGCCAATACTATTTTTGACCACATGTATCTAGTTCTCGAAAAAGATGAATCTTTTTCGACCACAACAGTTCATCCTCGGAAATGCCAATACTATTTTTGACCACATGTATCTAGTCCTCGAAAAAGATGAATCTTTTCCGACCACAACAGTTGATTCTCAGAAACGCCAATACTATTTATGACCACATGTATCTAGTCCTCGGAAAAGATGAATCTTTTCCGACCACAACAGTTCATCCTCGGAAACGCCAATACTATTTATGACCACGTGTATCTAATCCTCGGAAAAGAATCTTTTCCGACCATAACAGTTGATCCTCGGAAACGCCAATACTATTTTTGACCACATGTATTTAGTCCTCGGAAAAGATTCATCTTTTCCGACCACAACAGTTGATCCTCGGAAACGCCAATACTATTTATGACCACGTGTATCTAATCCTCGGAAAAGAATCTTTTCCGACCACAACAGTTGATCCTCGGAAACGCCAATACTATTTTTGACCACATGTATTTAGTCCTCGGAAAAGATGAATCTTTTCCGACCACAACAATTGATCCTCAGAAACGCCAATACTATTTTTGACCACATGTATCTAGTCCTCGGAAAGATGAATCTTTTCTGACCACAATAGTTGATCCTCGGAAATGACAATACTGTTTTTGACCACATATACCTAGCCCTCAGAAATGAATAATATTTTCCAACCACAACAGTTGATCATCAAAAATATTATACAATTGCTAACCACATGTTACGTGCCCTTGGAAATACTGCACAGATTTAACCATAATCATTGGCTCTAAGAAATAATATAGCGATTTTTCCTTCCAAAATAATTTTTAATAATATAAAATTATGAAAACATTTTGATAAAATAAAAATATTATTCTAAAATATCATTAAAAAAAATATAAGTATTTGATTATTTTTAGATATCATATATATATTTTTTGAAACTGCACAATTTATTAGAACCAAGAGGCAGGAAAAACCACCAAGATAACAACCAGAATCAAGGGCAAAACCCAACAAGCCCAAAACCCACGACAAGGCACGTAGCAGAGCACAAAACAAGGCACAACACCAGACAAAACAAGGCACGACCTCAGATAGAAAAACAAAATAGCAAAAAGCAAAACAGCACCACCCTAACTGAAAAACCACAACAACAACAAAGAAAAACACCGACAGAACAGGGGGATTAGAGTCAAATTTTATCATATAATTAATTTATTTTTAATGTATTATAATTTTTTATTAAAATATAATGAGTTATAAAATTAATTGAACATTACATAAATTAAGCTCAATGATGAAACACTAAATGCAAAGAAAATATAACATTGGACTCAAAAGAAAACAAAAATATTCAAATCAATAAATAATAGTTATTGCTCAATGTGGCTTTGTGGTAAAAAGCATTCATTCAGTCTGGTATTGTCTTAGGTAATAAAAAAAAAATGTTATTCAACAATCAAAGCATCAGCCTCAACCCTAGACTAATCTATTTCAACTTCTTCATTTTCATTACCTTCCTGGTTGACATTTGTACCATTGAATTGAGTCTCTTCTTGGTATGGTTCTCCATCTACTGGCATCTCATAAAGGTTTCTAGACTTGATTTCATTCACAGCACTCCAAGTATTATCTAACATCCCTTCCGTATAATAAGCTTGATTTGCTTGACATGCAAGCACAAATGTGTCTTGAGTATTCAATTTGCGTTTTATGTTAACTGTAACTATACCATAACGATCTCTCTTGTAGCCTCTTCCTTCTCGACTTGTATCAAACCAATCACAATCAAACAGAACAACTTTATTCCCTTTTGTATAACAAAGTTCAACAATGTCTCTAATTCTTCCATAGTAAGGCACTTCTTCAGTTTCATTTTCCCCTTTAACAACAACTCCATTATTTGTGTTTTTCTTGTTTCATCTCGATTCATTGTATGGAACCTAAATCCATTGACACTGTAACCAGGATAATAAGTTGCTCGCTTTTCAGGACCTCGAGCCAAAGAAAGCATATGCTTGCAAACTTGTCCTTCTTTATATAGTTGTGTTATCTGCAATAAAAATTAATTAGTTAAATTTTAATAAAATAAATCTACAGATATGGAATAAAATGTTAAATTATTTAGTAAATTGTTATCCTCATCCTCTGATTAAACCAATCAACAAATTCAAGTCTATGTATTTCATTTACGTTATGAATACCTGCATTCATAAGGATATTCTTATGCTCTCTGCACTAACATAAATAAAACAGAAATTAAAAGTTATATTTTATATTAAAATACATAATAATTGTTATGATTGATTTCTTACCGCACAAACGGTTGTGATTCTTCACAATTTTGTAGCACATAAAAAGTAGCAATATCATGATATTTAACACTCAACTCCTTTACTTCAGCTTTCCCAAAAGGTTTACCAAGCATTGAAAAGATAGATAATTGAGATGTATCAGTTGATGGTTGAACTCCATCATAGTTTCTTTCTGTTCTATTAAATTTGGTTTCAGTATTGTGCAAGTAGCGAGAACAAAATGTCAAACACTCATCAACTAAGTATTGTTCTGCAATTGATCCTTCTGCTCGAGTCTTATTACGAACATACCTCTTCAATTTGCGTAAATACCTGTGTATAGATAAAATATATATATATATATATATATTAATTTAAAAAGTTGAAAAGTTGAAAGTATGGACAAACTAAATTGTAAACAAACAATTACACATAAACCTTATAAATACCTTTCTACTGGGTACATCCATCGATATTGTACAGGACCCGCTATTTTTGCTTCCCAAGCTAGATGGATAGGCAAGTGCACCATTATATCAAAAAATGCAGGAGGGAAAATTCTTTCCAATTTGCAAAGAGTTAACCCAATTTGTTTTTCAAGGCATTCTAAATCTTCTTCTCTCAAAACTTTAGCACATATATTTTTGAAAAACTCACAAAGTTCAATGACTGCATCAGATACATGTCTAGGCAACATTTCACGCACTATAAGCGGCAATAATCTCTCCAAGAACACGTGACAATCATGAGTCTTCATGCCTAAAATTTTGTTTTCACCAGCATTCACACATCGAGATATATTTGAAGAATGACCATCTGGAACTTTCAAATTCACTGTTATGCAATCTCCTATTGCCTAAAGAAGTGCTGTAGTGATTGCTTTCCTAATTAGATACAACTAAGGTTTCACTAGTTAATATAAATACTCTTGTATTATGTACATGTAAAATCATTTAGAAATACAAATTCTACATGGTATCAAAGCAGCCACTTTTCTAACGAAAACCTAATTTTCTTTTTCGATCCTTTCCTCTACTATTATCATGGCCACCTCTACCGCAGGCGCCTCTTCCTCCTCCTCACATACTCCCTCCCTACCCGGCCCCTCCTTGGCTCACTTCCTCAAGCTTACTGAGTCTAACTACCTCTTATGGTCTACTCAACTTCGACCCTTTCTTATTGGTCATGGTCTATACAAATTCGTTGATGGCTCTGCGCCTGCGCCTGCACCTTCTGTTACCTCTGCTGCACCAGCTGAAACTGAATCCTCCACCCCCAATCCGACTTATCTCTCCTGGTTTCAACAAGATCAACTTGTTGTCAGTTACATAGTTGCCATTCTCACCGAGCCCATGCTCTCTTTGGTCGTCGGAAAATCTACTGCTTTCGAGATGTGGACTAGTCTCAACGAAAGTTTCTCCCAACATTCGGTTGTTAATGCCGTCAATATTCGTTTTCAACTCATGGATATGACAAAAGGTACCAAAACAGTCTCTGCTTATCTCCAACATGCTAAGTCTCTCTCTGATTCTCTCGCAGCAATTAATGAACCGGTCTCTTCCTCTGATCTGGTCACTGCTGTTCTTCGTGGCCTTGGTTCTGATTACGCAATGATTGTTACGGCCATTCTGAACTTCCCGCCACTACCCAGTTTGAGGATCTTCGTGCACGCCTACTATCTTTTGAGTCTCAGTTATCTCGTGTCAAAACTGTTGACAGCGGCAACACCACCGCTCTGGTTTCCCCTCAGTCTCCTTCACAGTTGTCGACTGCCAACATCACCCATGGGCCCTCTTCTGGTTGATGGCAGTCCCGTGGCTCCTCTTTTAATCGTGGTGGCCGGCGTGGAGGAGCACGGGGTCATGGTCGTGGCCGATCACCTTGGCAGTCTCAGCCCGACTTCTTTACGTTTGGGTATGGGCGCGGTAATTCTTGGCAGCAACCTCATCATGGTGGTAGGGGTCTCCTTGGCTCTCATCCACAACAATGGTGTCCTACATGCTCAACTACACAACATTCGCATGCTACCTGTCCCCACCGCTATCATGGTCCTGATTCACTTACTGCTCCATTTGCTGGCATGTATGTCACTCAGAACTCCCAATACCAACCATATTCGGTTCCTTAATTCCTATCGGCTCCTAACTTTACTTGGTATCCTGACACCGGTGCCACCCATCATATGACGAGTACTACACCTCCGGATTCTGTCCCCTTTAATGGTAATACCTCTGTCTTGTTAGGTAATGGGGCAACTCTTCCCATTACTAACACTGGTAATCTTCCTCTTTCTCTTGGTTCTAAACACCTCTCTCTCAATAACGTATTTCATGTTCCGTCTCTTAATAAAAATTTGCTCTCTGTTGCACGTTTTACTAATGATAATTCTGTCAGTTTTACTTTCACTCCTTCTAGATATATTATTTCTGATCTCAATTCTGGTGTTCCATTGTTTCAAGGCCCATGTAAGGATGGTCTCTATCCCCTCTCGCTGTCGCAACCTTCTGCACTGGCCACTTCCGCCTCCAATCTTTGGCAACTTCGTCTAGGTCACCCGTCGTTTGCCGTCATTAACCACCTAGGTTCTCAAAAATTAGGATCCAGTTTTTCTCGTAATTTTTCTTTTTTGTAATGACTGTGCTACTTGCAAGTCTCACAAACTTCCGGTTAATTCAAATAAAATATATGGATCAAGTCCTTTTTATATTATTCACTCTGATGTCTGGATGTCTTCTACTGTCTCTACTTTTGGTTTCAAATATTATGTTCTATTTACTGATGAGTATTCTCGTTATTCATGGATTTATCCTATGCGTCTCAAGTCTGAAGTATTTACTCATTTTCGTAATTTTACTAATATGGTCAGAAATTTGTTTAATTCTTCTGTGAAGATTTTTCAATGTGATGGTGGTATAGAATATGTTAACTCTCATTTTGACAATCTTTATAGTGAATTAGGTATTCATCAACGTCGCTCTTGCCCACACACGCCCCAACAGAACGGTCTTACCGACCATCACTATATTGCTGACATGACTCGCACTCTATTAACTGCAACTCATGCTCCCCTCAGCTTATGGATTAAGGCTGCCCTAACTTCTGTCTACCTCATAAATCTCCTTCCCACACCACTACTCAAATGGTCATCTCTCTATTCAGTTATGTTTCAGAAAGATCCAACCTACAG
The DNA here is from genome assembly GCA_030490815.1 of Acer saccharum. Lineage (NCBI taxonomy): Eukaryota > Viridiplantae > Streptophyta > Magnoliopsida > Sapindales > Sapindaceae > Acer > Acer saccharum. Next base: position 28,539,650 of record CM059867.1, read on the forward strand.
TCATCTTCGTCCTTTCGGGTGTGCCTGCTTTCCTTTTTTAGGGTCCTATGTCACACAAAAACTTTTCCCTCGTTCCACAGAGTGTGTCTTTCTAGGGTATAGTACTCAACATAAAGACTATTGGTGCCTTGATCCGGTGACTCAATGCGTGTATATTCGCGGCATGTTATATTTAACGAATCAAAGTTTCCTTTTGCTAGCTCACAGGTCACAGATTCTTCTTCGCTGCTGGTATCTTTGGAGCTTCACCAACTCATCTCCTCGACCCCAGTCGAACTCGCTCAACAACCTCACATTGAGCCAGCTGCACCACCACATTCGCCACATGCGGACCACATTCCGGTGCTGCATGTAACTCCGGCACTGCCTACGCCTCTACCCCCTCCACCCGAGCATCTTCACCACATGACCACCCGAATTCGTGATGGCATTCGCCAGCCCAAGACATGCACAGATGGCACTGTCTGCTACCCTCTCTCTCAGGCGCATGCCACGGTTCTCTCTCAACCAGCCGAACCCACCTGTTTCACCCAAGCTATCAAGCATCCTAAGTGGCGTGATGCCATGGCTGAAGAATTCAATGCCTTGGTGAAGAATAACACTTGGCTCTTGGTCCCTCCTTCTCCTTCTCAGAATACAGTGGGTTGTAAATGGGTCTTTCGAATCAAACGTCACTTAGATGTCTCTATCGAGCGCTACAAAGCTCGCCTTGTTGCAAAGGGCTTTCACCAGCAACCTGGACTTGATAATGATGATACTTTCAGTCCGGTGGTCAAACCCACCACTATCCGTATGGTTCTGTGTCTTGATATCTCTCAATCTTGGCCACTTCGTCAACTGGATATCAAAACGCCTTCCTGAATGGTGTTCTTCATGAGGATGTTTTTATGTCTCAGCCTCCCGATTTTATCGATCCACAATGGCCGAACTTTCTTTGCAAATTACAAAAGGCGTTATACGGTCTCAAACAAGCCCCTCGTGCTTGGTTCAGTCGCTTTAACGTGTTTCTTCTTCAGTTTGGATTCACTCAGAGCAAGCTGACACTTCTCTTTTTATCTATCGGCGTGAATCTCATACTCTTTTTCTGTTGTTGTATGCTAATGATATTGTCCTAACAAGTAGCACTGCAAACCTTATTGACCAGTTTATACAATCCCTTGGCCGTGAGTTTGATGTGAAGGACCTAGGTTCTCTGCGATACTTCCTCGGTCTTGAAATTCATCATCATTCAAATGGTTTACACATTTCTCAGCTGAAGTATGCCTTGGATCTTCTTAACTGCAGCATGATGACAGACTGAAAACCTACCTCCATGCCTCTTGCTGCCAAAGTCCATCTCACAGCTCATGAGGGTGCTCTTCTTGACGATGCCATTGAATTCCGTCAACTCGTTGGTTCCTTGCAGTACTTAACTCTTACGCAATCTCCTATTGCCTAAAGAAGTGCTGTAGTGATTGCTTTCCTAATTAGATACAACTAGGGTTTCACTAGTTAATATAAATACTCTTGTATTATGTACATGTAAAATCATTGAAATACAAATTCTACATTCACTAACCACTGACACAAGTTTTTCTTCTCATCCTTTGACATAGAGTAGCAAGCAAGGGGCAACACAATTTTTCCATTAGACTCTGTAGGATGAAGATCTCGCCTTATACCCATTTCTTCTAGATCACGACGAGCATTTAAAGAGTCTTTTGTTTTCCCATCAAGATTCATCATTGTCCCACTCAAATTGTCAAAAACATTTTTTTCTATATGCATGACATCCAAATTATGACAAAGCAAAAGTGTTTTCCAATATGGCACCTTGAAAAACATACTATTTTTTCCAGTTGTGAGTTTTTCCAAACCCAACAATCAATTGTTTGTTTTCGTCTTACCATGTGTTATTGTCTCAATCCTTCAAGTTCCTTCGTGTTGAAGTCGGTGCTGCACATTCTAGAAGGTATCTAGAAGTTCAAGATAACTCTAGTATAATCTAACTAATGCAATTAGAGTTCTAGTCTTCTCTAGAATAATCAAGTTCTTGCTGACTTAAGCAATTATTATAATATTTCTTGTTAGTTGTAACTTAGATTCTAGAAATTTCAATTAGTTAAAAAATGTTGTAATGACCGACTTATACAGCCTATAAATAGGCTTCAATGTCTGTAATTTGAATCACTTGAAAAACAAACCCACTTTGTAATACATAAAGCACAACTACTTCAATAAAAAGGAGAAAAAGCTCCTAATTTTCTTAAACCATTTCTCAACTAAATCCTTCTTCTTTGTGTCCATTGTGCCTCAACTATCTTCGAATACTAATAGTGGTATCAGAGCCGCGTTCGATCATTGTCAAGCATTTGTTGTTGGGTGTTCCTTCGTAAGCTATCATCATGGCCGAATCAAGTCACTCATCAGTTTCGATGTCGGTTCCAGTATTCAATGGCGACAACTACGATTTGGAGCATCAAGATGAAGACATTCTTTCAGTCTCAAGATCTTTGGGAGATAGTCAAGATGGGTGTGGAACTTCAAAAGATGAAAAGAAAAAAGGCTCCAAGGCATTGTTCTTTCTTCAACAAGCTTTAGCAGATGAGATGTTTCCGAGGATCATGGGAGCAACCAGTGCCAAGGAAGCGTGGGATATCTTGAAGGAGGAGTTCCACGGTAGTGAGAAGGTACGCATCGTAAAACTACAAACTCTAAGAAGAGAGTTAGAAAATATTAAAATGAAGGATTCTGAGACTGCAAAAAATTATTATGCTAGAATAAAGGAGATAGTTAATCAAATGAGTGCCTATGGTGAAACTATTTCTGATAAAAAAGTTGTAGAAAAATATTAGTTAGTGTCACTGGAAAATATGATCCAATAATAACGCTATAGAAGAGTCGAAAGATATAACTAAACTTTCAGTGACAGAATTAATGGGCTCTCTAGAAGCTTATGAAAATAGGCTTAGTCAAAGAAATGAAGACTCTGTAGAGAGTGCTTTTCAGTCCAAACTGAATATTCAGTCTCAGAAATCCGAATCTAGGTGGAAAAAATCTAAAAGCAATTTTAAAGGAGAAAATTCTAGAAACTATGATAATCAAGATAAAAATACAAAATACCCACCTTGTGGTATTTGTAAGAAGAAAAGCCACCTAGAAAAAGACTGTTGGTCGTGGGAAACCACAATGTAGAAATTGTAAAAAATTCGGACACGTAGAAAAAGTGTGCCGTTTAAAACAAAATCATCAAGCTAATTTTTCTGAAAATAAAGATGAAGATGGAGTTCTCTTCTACGCTTGTCAAGCTGCAAGTGAAGAGAAAAATGATAAATGGTATATAGATAGCGGCTGCAGTAATCACATGACAGGTGATGCAAGCATCTTTTGTGATATTGATGCATCTAACAAGTCACATGTGAGGCTTGGAAATGGTGCACTGGTGGAGGTAAAAGGAAAAGGTACTATTGCCGTCGAAACCAAGAAGGGAAGAAGATTCATAAAAAATGTTCTCCTAGTACCCAATTTGCAACAAAACTTGCTCAGTGTAGGACAGATGATCCAGAACGGCTACTCTCTTCATTTCGAAGGAGATTCCTCCACAATCTATGACAACAAAATAAAAGCACGGTGATAGCTCGAGTGAAAATGGAGAACCAGAATTTTCCTATTCGGTGGAGCTATGCTACAGTAGCAGCTATGAAGGCGAACTAGATGATTCTTGGTTATGGCAGCGGTTCGGTCACTTCAACTTTCAAGGATTGAAGATACCCCATCAGAAAAAGATGATGAAGGATCTACCATTTATCAGAGATAAAGATGATGTGTGTGAAGGGTGTCTACTTGGGAAGCAACATCGCCAACCATTCCCCATAGGAAAAGCTCAAAGAGCCAAAAGGTTGCTAGAGGTGGTGCACACAGATGTTTGCGGTCCGATGAGAACTCCTACACATGGCCAAAACAAGTACTTCATCCTCTTCATCGATGACTATACAAGAATGACTTGGGTCTATTTTCTTCGAGAAAGATCTCAAGTGTTTGGAATTTTCAAGAAGTTCAAGAACTATGTGGAAAAACAAAGTGGTCACCACATCAAAGTATTAAGAAGTGATCGAGGCAAAGAATAGAACTCTAAAGAATTTGACAAGTTCTGCGAGGATGAAGGCGTAGAGCATCAACTAACTGTCGGCTATGCACCAGAACAAAACGGTGTTTCCGAGAGAAAGAATCGGACGGTAATGGAGATGGCAAGAGCAATGTTAAAAGAGAAGGGTCTTCCAAATACATTCTGGGCTGAAGCAGTCTACACAGCGGTATATTTACTTAACAGGTGTCCGACTAAGGCAGTTCAGAATAAAACTCCAGTTGAAGCATGGAGCGGAAGAAAGCCCTCAGCAAAGCATCTTCGAGTTTTCGGAAGCATATGCTATGTACACATTCCAAAAGAAAAAAGGAGCAAGCTGGATGACAAAACTGGAAAGGAATATTTGTGGGTATAGCTCTCAGTCAAAAGGCTACCGCATCTACAATTTAAAATCTAATAAAATCATCATTAGCAGAGACATGGAGTTTGATGAAAATGCAGCATGGAATTGGGATGAAAAGAAGATTGAAGAAAAATTCATCTAATCGGTAATACCACGACAACCAGAAGAAGAAGCGGCAGCTGAACCAGAAGAATTAGAGAGTCCAGCACAAACAACAACTACCCAGCTCGAAGTGTCCTCACCAGAAACAACACCGGGAAAAGTAAGATCTTTAACAGAAATTTATGAGAGTTGCAATTTTGTAACTCTTGAACCAGAAAATTATGAAGCAGCATCCAAACAAGAAGTTTGGATCAAAGCTATGCAGGAAGAAATAAAGATGATCGAGAAGAATAAAACCTGGGAGTTGGTGGACTATCCAAATGAAAGAAATCATTGGAGTCAAGTGGGTTTACAAGACAAAGCTCAACTCCGATGGTTCTATAGAGAAACATAAAGCAAGGCTAGTCGCAAAAGGATACTCTCAACAATACGGAGTCGACTACAATGAAACATTTGCTCCTGTTGCTCGCCTGGATACGATTAGAGCTCTTGTTGCCCTCGCTGCACAAAAGAAATGGCAAATCCATCAACTAGATGTGAAGTCAGCATTCTTGAATGGGTATCTTGAGAAAAGATATTGTAGAGCACCTCAAGGGTCGTGATTCCAGGAAAGAAGACAAGTTCTCAATTAAAGAAAGCGTTGTACGGGGTTTTAAGCAAGCACCAAGAGCCTGGTACAGCAGAATTGATGAATA
>CM059867.1:28545412-28612457 GCA_030490815.1 Acer saccharum
GGGAGAATATGTCCAAATATCCCTTTGAATGATAGCGATTCAAAACCAACTTTAGAACGAAGGTTCATTTGGTGGATGAATATATCCACATACATCCCTTTCTGATCATCAATAGATCGAACCTGGTAATGGGTCATGTTATTGCGAATTATATCATTTTGTGTTTGGGTTGTTGAAAATTGCTCTACTTGAACTCGACCCGTTAGCTTAATGGGTTGAAATATACAAACCTGAAAACCATTTGTTAAATTAATGAGTAACCGACCCGGCCCGTTACAAATATTATATTTGAGATTTGTTAAAATGTTGAAAATAAATAGCACTGAAGCATGATCAAACTCATGCAATTAAGTTAACTAGCTACTTTTAGAGTTTTAAGGTCAGGGTTAGGGTTATAATATTGTGAAATAATTGATTTAGAGTTTTAGAGTTTTTAATTTAGAAATTTCTCATCTTTCAAAAAAAGATAAAAATTAGAAATTTTTAAAAAATTAATTAGTAAAATATATTCTAACCATAATTATAGAGAATTTTTTTTTTAATATAAATTCCAATATGACTATACAAAGATTTTTTTTAATAACTTTCTTAAACATATTAAAAAGAAAATTATATTAATGGGTTATCAAATTAAAGTTTTTTTAGGGGTGAACCAAAACCGACCCATTATATTTGGTCTTAATGGGTTGACCCCATTAACAACCCGATCCGATAAACTTGACCACCAACCGCTATTTTCGAATAGGTTTGAGTCGTGTTAATGGGTCGTTTAAAATTTTGCCAAGTCTAAATCCAGCAATATAATTTGGATGATAAAGAACGCAGCTTTTCTATAATTAGCTTCTAGCCTGAATCATGCACAAATATTCAACATTTTATTTCAAGTCTCAATATGACATTAATAAAGTTATATGTCTTTGATCTAAATAGAGTCATTATGTTCTGCTTGAATGATATAAAGTATCATTGATATACATTGAATACCTCTAGTAATAAGATGTGGCTCTTCTAGAGCCTTTAATTAGATCCATCAAAATCCATTAGATTCGATCCAGTATTAACTTAAATGCCCTTGAATTAAGCATATTTCTTTATGTTGTTCTCTGAATAATATATAGTATCATTGATACATAATTGAGTATGTTTGAAACAATATCGTGGCTCTTCCAGAGCTTTCTATCAGATCGTTGGACCTAATACATTATAACATTTGCTCTCAGTAAAGTCAAATTCATAAAATATTTCTGACTATAGAATTATATGAGTCGTGCACTCTCGGCAAGAATAATTCTCCCTTTTGGGAATTTTTTGGACATTATTTGTAATGTCATTCTATATCTTCATCTGAAATGATAATAATTTCCCTCCTTTTTTTTTTTTTTTGGAATTTTTTTAAGAGAATTACAAAACTACCCTTGATTTTGTAAAATTATGGAAAGGCCTTCAAAATTTTTTTAATTATAAATCACCCTAAAAACTCTTTGAAAATTGCTGACCGGACCAAAATATTTTGGTAATTATAGATTGATCCAAAAATTTTTGTCAATTTAAAATGGCCCAAAATAATTGCAAAATAGCCCATCAAGAATATCGAATTCTCCAAAAAGTGTCCAGAGAAAAAACGAGCTCTATGACTGATTTGGACCAGATCGTGGGCATGACGATGATCTCCGATCGTCCCCGTAAAACGCACGAGGCTGGTGCAAAAAACCGACGAAGCCCACTAACGAGGGTGGCATTGACCGAGGGGCAATGGGTCTGGGTGAAACCCCACAACCCAGAAGTAACCCAGATTGGGGTTTGTTGATACCAAAACAGATGATCTGATGATCAACACCCATCACATTCACATGTTCATCAAGTTCATCTACTGTCAAGTAGACTACTTGAAAATGACTACAAGGTTATACTAAACAACTAGGAGGGGGGGGGGGGGGGTGGGGGGGGGGGGGGGGGGGGGGGGGGGGGCGGGGGGTGAATAGGTTGACAACTAGTTTAAAAACTTTTTCGTGACTTATGTCAAAACCTTGGTGAGCATACATATTAACCTTAAACATGATTGTTATGAGAAAACAATTATCACAAGTTTGCTCAATTCACCACCCTTAGTCTACAAAACATATATCAATAAATAATGTATCTCTTATATAAGTATATCAATAATGAGCAAATTTAAATTCCACAAATTGTACTTTGAATATTACAATGCAAACTCACTAAGTTGAGCTTTACAACTTGATATAGAATCAAGATACAATGTTCAAGCACTTACAAGATACAAGAAACAAATGTTGATTCAACCAACAATGTGTACAACTCTTCTCTTATCAATAACTTGTTTACAAGGATGTGAGAAATGAAGAGCTTAAACAAAGTATATAGATTACATACAAATATAAAGAGATAGAGATAGAGACATTTGACACATGATTTTACGTGGTAAACCTCAAGGAGGAAACATTCAGGGTTGAATCCACAACCACCGGCAAAGCAATTCACTATGACGAAAAGGACTTACACACTCAAGCTACCAACTCATGATATCCGCTCAAGCTATCAACTCCTAATCTACCTCAGGCCTAGTGAACCTCCTAGCCTACTTCCTATCTGAGATGTGTCCTACACCTCTAGGATGCAACTTCCTATCCAAGACGCTCACGTCTAGGAAGATTTCTTGTTAGCTATCCGGAGTTTCCTACTCCTAGCTAAGTTTTCTGGCTTGATTATCCGAGTCCTCCCGACTCTAATCAAGACTTCTTTGCTCTATCCACAAAGCTACTCTCACTTTGCTAGAGACTTCTACCTTTTGCAAGGCAAAATGATCTAAGTGATGCAAATGATGCAAACACATGCAACATAGAATATATGATCAATACATCCTATGGAAACTAGAAATAATCAATGAGCACACAATGTACATTTTTCTAGTTTATGATCAAAACATGACACCACACAAAATGATGCATGAGCATATGTGTAAGTGCCTCACTTTTGATGGCGTATTTCGTTGGCAAAATAACAATGGGGGTCTATATGTAAGGGTAGCTTAGAATGAAAGAAAATGTCATGTGGAATCAAGAGCTTCAAGGAAGGTAGATTCTTGACTTAACTCTTTGAAGAGATGTAGTTGCCACACACACAACACCTGCATAATTCTTACTTGTGTTTGTGTGTGTATTCCTTGTGTGCATCTTTGATTATTTAAGCTTTCCTCTTGCATGCTTATTGATTGCATCTAGCCTATTATTTGCCATAACTTGTTTTGCATAAGAATGCATTTGTCACCTCACACTCTTGCCGTTTACTTATTGGTTCTTTGTGAGGAGCTGCTGAGAAGGCCAAAGTCCTTCTCTGCCGCGGTTATGGTGCGCGGTGGCCCAACCGCGGCATGCAAGCGACAGAGATTTTCCTGTCTCTGCCGTGTGCACCTGCCGCGGTGGCCCAACCGCGGCAGTTGAGCGACAGCAATATTTTTGCTTGCCGCTGTTATGTTGCCGCGGTGGTGGAACCGCGGCAGTCGAGCCACAGAAATATTTGACCTTTGCCGCGGTACATCTGCCGCGGTTCAAACCGCGGCAGTCGAGACCGCGGCAGTCGAGACCGCGGCAGTGAGTCAGCGAGAAGCTGAAAGGTTTTTGCCAAAACGACCTCACTTCACTTGGATCTAATATATATATGTCATGTTTGCCTTGGCTCGTGAATAACAACAAAAATTACACTTTTGAGAGACTCTTGAGCATCTTCATCTCCAAGGTATCAAGACTTCACCTTTAAGCTTCAAAATCAAAAACCTTCATCTTGCATCTTTCATTCATCATCTAGTATGATTCTAGGATGATTTCATTTAGGGTTTTTAGTTTTGCTCACATGACTTGTATCTAGAACATCATTCTCATATCTACATGTTCTTGCTTTACAAGATAGCTTTTTTATGATTTGAATTGTTTCAAGATTGCATCTTTATGACTTGACTTAGCTTCAAGATTGTTTATTGTGGTTTGTGAGTTGTTTTGTGATAGATTATGCATATAGGTCTTTGGTTGCTTATTTGGTGTTGATTTATGCATGTCATCTAGTAATATGATATCTAGGAATGTTAACATGTTCATCCATGCCTAGATAAGCTTAAATGTCTAACCTTGCATTTTTAGCTTCTTGAGTATTTCACATATTCACCTTAGGTTGTGCTATCTCTTCACTTTAGAGACAAGTCTTGTATTTACCTCTTAGGTAGTTTGCAAGCAAGGAACTAGAGTCACTATTAAAGGCCCGAGGGTAGCAAAGACGGATTAGTAAATTTAGGTGTGATGTGGTCAACCTAATTTGTAATCGTATTTGCAAATAGTGGATTCGAGGTTCTCATGTGGCGCACATAACAGCCCGTGGTTTTTCCCCATGTGGGTTTCCACGTAAAAATTGTGTGTCCTTTAATTTCCGCACTTGTATGCTTATTTTTGTATATTGACTTGTTTGGGGCTTTTTCGTAATTTGGACTAATATCGAAAAATTGGGTAAAAATGTTTAAAATCTATTCACCCCCCTCTAGATTACTTTAGGACACGTTTATATTTATTTTCAATATGAAATGTATGGATAAGGTACACTTCATGAAGATCTAGACATAGGCAACAAAGTTCATAAAACAAGGTTGTCTAGACCTTAAACATGAACAAAAAATCTAGAGCATGCAAAACACCAAAAAACATGCCAAATCCTAGATTCTATTCATGTTTCTAAAGCTTGAAAACAAAACATGTTCATTAAGCATATAATCAAGACTTTAGAACATAAACAACAAAAATACTAGAATCACAAAATGTATTCAAAGAATATTCTAGCAAGTATTTAGAGAAAGGATATAATGAATAATCAATTAAATCCTATTTAACTCTAAATACCAAATCAAATGTGCTAATCCTAGAATTTATTCAATTAAAGGATCCAAGCACATGCTAAGGTTATCAATCATAAAATGAATCAATCAAGTCACAAATAACACTAGATATCAAGCTAAGCACAATACAACTCTCAATCATGTGAAAAACTAGATAATAGAAAACTAGATCACACTTGTCTCTAATTAGACTTGATTAGCTTTGATTATGAAGCTATCTTTTCAAATAGCATTCATCATACATAAACATACATAGAAGAAGAAACCCCAAGCAAATTGAAGGTTAAAAAGAAAGAAACCCCAAAGATAAGACCAATACCTTGGATTCACGAGTTGGTTCGAATTTCTGTGTGGAACCACCAGAAATATCGATCAACAGCCACCAAACCACTTGGAATGGGTAGAGGACTCGATTGCAAACGTTCTCCAACTTGAATCGCTCAAATCCGACTTCGTATGAGAAAGTTATAGTGTTTGGAAGTTGGGAAAATTTGGGAGAAAAAATCTAACGGGATTTCAAAACTTTTCTTCTTAAAAAATCAAAGAGAGAGAGGAGGGAAATAAAAGGAGGAGAGAGAAGAGATTCCAGGCCAATCAGGTGAGGCCACATCACCCCAGGCCATGGGGGGCGCGTGGGCCTCACGGGGGCAGAGAGCCCCACGGCTCCCTCACGGCCAATGATCTCTCTCGCGCACTCCCTCGGTTCTTCAGCCGTATCTTGGGCATCCGAACTCCGATTTTGAATCCATTTTTGGATTACGAACTGTGACTCCCTCATGCATGACAACGACTATACAAATTTAAAAAATGGTTGAGAAATCATCTCGGAAAATGATGATGAAGTCAACTCAACGAATGAGAACGAAAAGTAATAGCTACATCGTTTGGACTCGAAACTAAATGAATGAGTAACCGAAACGACCGGAACTCAATAAGGATCATAATAGAGCATATTCAAGTCCAAATACAAAAATATGGAAACATACAAACATAAAGACACAACATATGCTATTTCCTAGACATAGTCCTAGAACATGCAAAGTTTGTCAAGATAGTATAAATGCATGAGCATATATTATCAAGTGTGTGAAAGTGATATATCAATGATGTTTAACCATGAAGGAACACACAAGGATGCCATGTGTGTGTGTGTGTGCCTAGCCTTGTAAGAGATATGAGGTCTTATATTACCTTTGATGATCAATGAGGCACATATCTCTTTGAAGCCGGCATTTTGCATCAATTGTGGCCAAGACTTTCTTCGTCTTCATAAATCTTCAACATATGGACTACTAAACATTACAAAAGAAACATGTTTTGATATGGAATATATGCCAACACAAACTATAAACCTAACACTACTGATCTCAGAATTCCCTTTTTTTAGCAACTCTAAATTTTGCTCTCTATGAGCATCAAACACTGAATGAAATGGATAATATATTACATCCAGTTTCAGTATACGTTAGGATCTTAAATCCTTTTATGTGATACTCACATCATCCTATTGGATGTGTATGAAATGGATAAAATATTATTTCCAATTTCATTATACGTTAGGATTTTAAATCTCTTTTATGATACTCACAGCATCCTATTGGATGTGAATGAAATGGATAAAATATTATTTTCAATTTCATTATGCGTTAGGATCTTAAATCATTTTTATAATACTCACGTCATCCTGTTGGATGTGTATGAAATGGATAAAATATTAATTCCAATTTAATTATACATTTAGGATCTTAAATCCCTTTTACGATACTTATAACATCCTGTTGGATGTGTAAATCATTTTTCTCAAATGACTGATATGTAAACATATCATTTTATATATATGAGATAAATAAAATTATGGATCATAATGATTTTTTGAACTTCCAGTTAGACCATGAACTATAAGTTCATATATAAAATCTAGAAAACTTCATATTATGATTGGATTTGAAACCCCAGGTTTCAAATAATGAAATATGTCATTCATGAATATAAAACTGGAACAAGAATTCTAGGTTCTCATCGGTTTTCAATACCGTGCCATATGGCATTGAAAGTATACAAACGTAGTTAAATTGCTTAAATCATACCTAGAGGGGGGGGGGGGGGGGGGGGGGGGTGAATAGGTTTTTACACCTTTTTTCAATCCCTTGAACAAACTTTCGTTTGTCCCTCAAGGTAGCCTTACACACAACAAAATAAGCCAAGGAAGACATACATAGACAATATAAGAATACAATCATAAGGACAAGGTCTAAGCATATCATCTAGTTGTGTGAGGTATAAGAACAAATAAACACAACAACAAAGTAAGCTTGTATTTCAATAGATGTTCAATGAGTTACAAGAGTGATCAAAATATCACTATACAAAAATTACAATATATAAAAGAATCATAGATACAACAATGATCAAAAGAATGAATCCACAAATCACACTATACAAAGTCTTGCTTCACAATACATCACATGTGAATATTATGAACCAAGATAATAAAATATACAATTAAAATATAAGAGAAAGAGATAGGAAGAATTAACACAAGAGATTTTTTAACGTGGTAAAACCTCCAAGGAGGAAACATCCACGGGTTGAACTACAACCATTGGGTACTATATTATTGGAAAGTAAACATAGAACATTCACAAAGTGACCAATCTTTAGCTCACCCAACCTAGTGAAGTGTAAGCCTACCCAACCCTATTGGAAAGTGTGAAATCCCTCAATGATGCGAAACCACCATATATTGGACACCACACACAACCAACATCGATGGTAGATTAGAAATTCCTCAAGAGTGCATACACCTCCCGTGTACCCCGCTCTATCGAAGTCTATGTCTAACCATACGCCTAGGCCTACCAATACAATAGCCAACTCCCTATCCAAGGCACTCTTGCCTCTAGGGAGCCTCCCATGCATGACTATCCGAGTCCTCCCGACTCTAGCCATGACTCCTTGCTTACCTATCCGAGTCATCCCGACTCTAGGTAAGACTTCTTGCTTGGCTATCCGAGTCACCCCGACTCTAACCAAGACTTCATGCCTTTTACAAGGACTTCCTAGTGTGATCATGTGAAGGCAAATGATGCAAACAATCAATACAACATAGAACATGTGATCAATACATTCTATGGCACAAATAGACCTAAACATGTGATATCACAAGTAATCAAGTCTATATGCAAAATACGAGAATAAAAACCTAAGCATGTGAAACACCAAACACATACGCTCAAAGTCTCATTCACATATAGAACACTTGAATCAAAATATATTCATGAAGTACAAATTCAAGATGCTATCAATATACAATTAAATGCTAGATATATGAGATTAAAATCAATCAATATTCTAGTCAAAAATATAGAGCAAGGATTTGAGATTTTCATCAATCAAAACCTAGATTCTCTAAATCACAAACAAATACACAAATCCTAGATTTCATCAATCAAAGGATCAAATCAAATCTCAAGGTCATTTAACACAAAATTAATTCAATTAAGTTCCAAACAACCTAAGATGCCATTCTAATCACAATACAACTCACAAGCATATGTAAAACCTAGAATCATAGAAACTAGTCAACATTAGTCCACAAATTGACTTTCAATTAGAATGATAATCAAGCTATCTTTCTCAATAGCTTTTACCAAACATAAATATAGATATAGATGAAGAAACCCCAAGCAAATGGAAGGTCAAAAAGAAAGAAATCCCAAAGTTAAGTCGAATACCTTGGATTCTATAGCTGGTTCGGAAATCAGTGTGTGACCAAAAGAAATCTCGATCAAACAGCCACCAAACCACTTGGAGATGATGGAGGACTCAAATACGAACACTCTCCAACTTGAATCACTCAAATCCGACTCCGGATGAGGAAGATATGGTGTTTTGAAAATCTGAAAAACTGGAGAGAATTCCTTACGGGAAAACCAAACTTTTCTTCTTAAAAATTTCAAATGGAGAGAGAGAGGGAAGATATAGGAAGAGAGAGAAGACCAAACCGACCAATTGTATGAGGCCACATCACCCCCTGGCCATGGGGGGCACGTGGCCCACACGGGGGCAGAGGCCCCTCAAGGCCGTGGGGCCCACGGCCAGCCCAAGTGGCCTCACGGCCTGGGCTGTCTTCTCGCGCGCTCCCTCGGTTCTTCAGCCCGTATCTTGGGCATCCGAACTCTGATTTTGAATTCATTTCTGGATTATGAACCATGACTCTCTCACGCATGATGAAAAGTACAGAACTTTGAAAAACGGTTGAGAAATCATCTCGGAAAATGTCGATGAAGTCAACTCAACGAATGAGAATGAAAAGTAGCGTAGCTACATCGTTTGGACTCGAAACTACATGAATGAGTAACCGAAATGACCGGAACTCAATAAGGAATCATAATAGAGCATGTTTAAGTCCAAATACAAAAATACGAAAATATACAAACACAAAGACACACACATATGCTAGTTTCCGGACATAGTCCTAGAAAATGCAAAACACAAAGTTTATCAACATAATATGAATGCATGAGCATATTTTGCCAAGTGTGTGAAAGTGATATATAAATGAAATTAAATCATGAAGGAACACACAAGAATGCTATGTGTGTGTGTGTGCCTAGCCTTGTAAGAGATATGAGGTCCTTTAATACCTTTGTTGACCAATGATGCACGAATCTCTTAAAAGCCGGCTTCTTGAATGAATTGTGGTTGAGACGTCCTTCGTCTTCTTAATTCTTCAATATACTAACCACTAAACATTACAAGATAAACACGTTTTGATATGGAATTGATGCCAACATTAACTATAAACCTTACAGGCATTCATGAATATAACACTGAACTAGAACTCCAGGTTTTCATCGGTTTTCAAAACCGTGCCAACTTAAATATCTTAATTCCAGAAACTTTAAGTTCTGGTTAGTCAGTCTAGCTAATCTCATATATTGCATATAAATAAATATTGATTTTTTTTTAAACAATTTATTTGGAGACACATCATAAGCCAGTCTGGAGACACATCATAAGCCAGTCCTGAGACACAACATAAGCTAGTCTCATATATTTCATATGTTCCGTAAATAAACAGTTCAAAACAGTATATATGTTTCATAAATAACAATTCCAGAAAGGTACATATGTTTCGTAAAAATCAATTCCAGAACGGTATATATGTTCCGTAAAAAACAATTTCAGGAGGCTGAGCTCACCTGCTATGTGCATAAATAATAAATCCATAACTATATATAGAGAATTCGTTGATAGCATGTAAGTGCCTCACTTTTGATTGGCATATTTCATTGACAAAATCACAATAGGGTTTAATGATGTAAGGGTAGCTTAGGATTGAAGATATCCTCATTAAATTGTCAAAGGACCTCTTTGTGGGCATCAAGTGCTTTATGGAGGGTAGCTTACTTGATCTTGACTCTAAACTGAAGAGATTTAGATTGCACACACACACATCTCTTGCATTTACATTTTGTATACTATGATGTGTGTTTATTGTTGTTGCATATGCTATTTTCATGCATGATCTCTCTTTAGTATTCAATTTGTGTTTTGCCATGACTATTGGCCTTGAAAATTGCATGAAACTTTTCTAGAGGTTGTTTTTTTTTACCTCTGACCGCTCCCATGACCGCTGTGAATTTCTCACAGTGGTAGGACAGTGTTTCCTGAACAGTGGCGACCACTCCAACTACCGCTGCCGTGACCGCTATCAATTTTCCGCAGCGGTTGGCTTCACAGAGGTCACCGCTGCTGTGATCACTGTGGCTTTCACAGCGGTACCGACAGCAGTCGATGGGCTGATGGTTTTTTTAAAGGCGTGACCTTTCACATTCTCACACACATCTCTAAAAATACATCCTATTCTCTAGTCTCTTTTAAGGTTTTGAGTTTCAAATCAACTAGAGAGAGTTTTAGAGTGACTTCAAAGAAAAGCAACCAAGATTTGATCTTTCCAAATCAAAACCAAAAACCCATCATCCTTTCATGGTTCATTCATCATCTAGCTTCATCTAGGTATGATTTCTCATGGTTTTCTTCATTCTCACATGACTTGTAGTTAGAACATCATTTACATCTTTTTATATGTTCTTGCTCTACAAGATTGCTTATTTATGACTTGACTAGCTTCAAGATTGCTTCTTTATGACTTGACTTAGTTTCAAGATAGTTTTGATTGTGATTTGTGAGTTGTATTGTGGTAAATATTTCATATAGAACTTTGGTTGCCTATTTTGTTAAGTTATATGCATGTCACTTAGCAAATTGATATCTAGGAATGTCTAACATGTTCATCCATACCTAGATAAGCTTAAATGTCTAACCTTGCATTTTTAGCTTCTTGAATATTGCATATATTCACATTAGGTTGTTTTATCTCTTCTTTTAGAGTTAAGTCTTGTGTTGACGGTGAAATTTGGATTGCCACGCACTCAACAATTATATCAATTTAATATGAAACAAGAAAATTAAGAACACATGCAAAAGACAAGTTTTACGTGGAAAACCCTTGAATGGGAAAAAACCACGGCCCCCCTGAGGGTAGAAGAATAATACTAGGTTTTCGTTGCTTTGTTACATGCTCTGATCTCTCTCACAATTGCTCTCTTTTCTCTCTCTAGATTTCTGAACCCCCTCCTCATGGGATAGGTGGTTCTATTTATACATGTTTATTTAGGGTTTCCCTCTTTGGTTCGTACTAGGATCCTTTCTGTCACGGATCAGGTCTGCTTTCTTTTTATGATTTCTCGTTGTTGGGTCTTCTAGAAGTTTAGGGTTTATTTCTGCGTTTCTGCCAAGTCGGTTCGGGCCCAGTGTATTGGTCCGGCGAGTATCTTTACTTTCTGGGTATCGTATATTTGGCGAGCACTTTGTTGCATTCGGCGAGTAGGTCTCTAGCTTCGGCGACCATATCTTTGACTCCCTTTGGCTTTGAGCTATCTTAGCATTCTGACTTGTCAAACTTCCTCCCTTGACCCGGTCAATGAGTGACGTGGCAGTCTTTCATTGGCTCTTTGTTGACGTGTCAGGTTGGCGAATTTATACATACAACAATACCCCCATAAATACTTCGAGCTGAGCGAATGACCTTTTCTTCCCACTTCGTTTGCTTCTGCGAGCAGTATTTATATTTATGCTTACAAGATTTTTGGAACACTTTGTAATTACTCCTCCTTTTCTTTTTACCACGCGCTGTATTTATTAATTGATTCTTCTGGTGCAAGCTTTCAATTTGAGCCACACAACTTCTGGCGTTTCCACTTGTTTAACAGGTGAAAAGACATTATGACTGCTTGGTTGTCCCCGAAACGCCACATGTCATTTGTTTGGCGTGACTATTGCGGTTTTGGTGACTGGCCGTCATTCTCATTAATTGTGCATCATTGCACTTGATTTTTTTTTTTGAATTTCAAGTTCCCTTTTTTAAAGCCCGATCGTTTCCTTTTCTCCACTTCACTTTCATTCATTTCCCCATCGTTTTTTCAGAGCAGAAAAGAACAGTTTGATTTCTCGTTTTTATCTGCCTCATTTCTTCGAGTACTTGCTACAGTCCTTTCCCTGTGTTTTTTATTGCCGGACGGTTTCACCGAAGTCGACTATTCCCGCTTCTCTGCGTATCCTTCGTGAATCTAGGGTTTTCTGGTGAGTTCCCATGGACCCTTCTTTACGTTCTTCTCTTTTTAATCGGATGATGCAAGCCATGGAGCTTGGTGATAAAAGTACTGCGGACAAAATCGAATCTCTGATTCGTAATTTTCGTCCGGGTTCTCCGATGCCAATTTCTGTTTATGTTCTGTCCTTTGAGGATGCTTTTATCCCTAATATCTCTCCTCCGTCTTCTGATAGTGATTTTCCCATGATGCCGAGATCTTCTAAGCCAAGCGGAAGCAAACGACGCGCTTCTAGGGCTCCTCGTGGATCCCTTCTGGATGCCCAACGACCGTTGATTTAGATGTTGATGACCATCAACGGGACAGGCTGAATTTTTCGTTTGATCGCCCGTGCTCCTTTGATACTGAAGTCAACGTGGTCAGCAAGGCGGAGCTCAGCAAGTTCAAGAGTCGCTTTGGGATCCCAGATTCTGTGACTTTGATACTACCTGGTGGCCGAGCGGTATGGAATCCTCCTAAGAACGTAGTCGCCATTTATGGCGCCATGCTTAGCTGCGGGATCACCCTTCCTCTGCAACCTTTTATTGCTCGGTTCCTCGCGGAGGCAAAAATTGCACCTGCTCAACTTGCTCCGAATAGCTATAGGATCCTCATGTGTTTGGGTTTAATGTGGAAGTTGAAAGGCTATGGATCCCCTACGCCCTGCGAGATTCACCATTTCTACACTTTGAGGCAGGCTGGCAATAGTGGGACATATTTTCTACTTTCTTCGCCTGTGGAGAACTGGATTCCAGAGAGTGTGTCGAACCTGGGCAAGTGGAGGTCTCCAGCGATGAGAAGAAGAAAGGCTTTATTTGGGGCTTTCCTTCTTCAAACAAAAGATGGAAAAACAGCTGGTTTTTTATCGACGGCGAATAGGGTAGAAACGTGTCCGCAAGTGGTCGCCTAAGTCTTGCAACGAAGAAAGTTCCTAGGCATTTTACTTCTCCTGATGTCTGGTCAAAAGCTGTCCCTGTTTTGTTGGATGTGGAGGTATCTCACCTCGCTGCTGTAGCCGTCCTCCCTCTGGATGAAAAGGGCCGATCATTTCTTCTGGACGAGGATAAAATGATCGCAAAAGGGCTGTTCCCTCGTCTACCAGCCAGACTTCCTCGCCGTAAGTTTTACTTGCTTTCTTTATAGTTTTCTTGTGTCCATTCGCTAATATTTGGTAGGTTTCTGCAGTATATGATTTTGACAGAGTTTGTGATCTGCAAGCTCGGGCGGTCAAAAATTCAGAGGCTGCCAGCAAGAGACACGCCGCTGGTTTGGCCAAGGAAGCTGTCGCTAGCCCGGATGGCGGTGACCCTTCAGATGGTGAGGACACTGGCGATGTCGATGGGGGGCGGGTCGAGTTAAGGCCATCTCCTGTTCGTCCGGGGGCTGCTGCGAGTACCCCTGCTGCTACTTCTACTACTGCTACTGTGGCTGCGAGTACTACTGCGATAACTCCTAGCCATAAGGGAAAAGAGAAAGTGGGGGTTTCGGGGTGGCTAGTGAGATCCCTATTTTTGATGCGGATGTCCCTGAGACCCCCCCGGATCCTTCAAGCGACCTAAACCCCAGAACTGGTAGAGGTAAGCGTCCGGCAGAGGGCACGCCTGACCACACTGCTCGGCCTGTAAAGCGGGTGTCAAGGGTCGTGCAATATGTGGTTTCTTCAGATGAGGAGGTCGCTGAAGAACCTGTGCTCGCCGAGGTTCCTTCTGTTGAGACAACTGTCCCTGGGGCTTCTATTGAAGGACCAGATTTGGCGGAGTCTCCCTTCCCGGAGGGGGTAAGTAGTTTTGGTGCTTCTGCCATTCCCCCAACCAGTACAACTCCTCCTCCGGTAGCTGCGGACAAACCAAATACCTCTTTTGTTGGTCAGCCTGGGTCACCTGGTCGACAAGGACCAACTGATAAACCGGGGTCATCCAGACAGGATGGGGCTTCTGCATCTGGTTCTGGCGTTGCTCACGGAGCTCCTCCCATTGATCCAGCTGAGGCTGGTGAGGGGGATGAGTTTGTCTCCCTCTCAGATTTTACGACTGCTGAGATTTGTTCTTATATAATGAATAACAATGTCTATGTTGGTGAGAGTTGGGAGCAGATGAAGAAGGGATCCTGCAATAAGAAAATAGAATTCTTTTTCAACTGCCATTCTCTGGTGATCCTCTCGCTGTACTTATGTATTTTTGTTTAGCGCGTTCCTGACTTCTGTTTTTCTCTTCTTTTCTTTTCAGATGCTGTCTGAGTTGACTGATAACTACAGGCGAGGAAATTTTTTGTCGAGGGATTTGAAGCGCCTGCGGGAGCAGGCCTCTCTTTTGGAAGCTGAGAAGCTTTCGATTGAGGAAACCCACGCTCAGCAGCTTGCACAACTAAGAGAATCGGCAGATGGGCACCGTTCAGCCCAATTGGCTGCTGAGGAGAAACTAGGTGTTGCTGAGGAAGAGATTCGTTTACTGCGAGAGCAACTCTCTGTTAGTCAAGAATCGCTCGCTGCACGCTTTGAGGTTGAGCGACTAGCTGAAGATGCGAAGGAGAAAGCCGAACGTGAGGCTGTAGACTTGCGCAACCAGTTAGCCTCGCATGAAGTCATTTTGACTGATCTTAAGGCCGTATTGGAGGTTGAAGCGGTTGCTCGTTTCAAAAGATCCCCTGCCTATGATGCGCTTTTGCTGCGTGAGTTTGAAAAGGGCATGAGGCAGGCGAAAAAGTTTTTTGCCATGAAGGATCATTCAACCGAGAAAGCTCTGCGGCATTTTGACAGGTCTCTTCAACAGCACATGGCCAGTGGTGTGGGCTCGATTAAAGAGCAAATAAAATGATGGCGAGCCCACTGCCGTTATAATAGGACTGACCCTCATCCCATGCATTTGGAGATCCCCAGCAAGCGCGCCTTCAATACATACTACTCGGGTCAGAAAGGCAGTTTTTCTGGTTCGGGTGCTGAGCCAGATTTAGGCCCTGTTGCTGGAAGGGATTATGAGCCATTCATGCCAGAAGAGGATGAGGAAGTCACCTGGCCTTCAGAGGAAGAGATGGAAGATGAGGAGGATAGCGAGGGCCCTCATACAGCTGGTTGAGTTGTTTTTAGGACTGTAAATCTTATTTTTGCTCCATTATTTGTAATTCTTTAATTGTAAATAACTTTTGTTCAAGTTATAAACTCTCCTTCACTTTTTTGTGTTCAGCTGCCTTTGCTGATTTTTCGGCTTTGTTTAGTTTTTTCACCAAGTTCTTTTTAGCATATTTTATAGCTTTATTCAGCTGCCTTTGCTGTATTTTCGGCATACTCAGTGTTTGTCAGGACGTATCCGACCATGCACCAAGTTTTTTAGCATGTCTTATATCTTTTATTCAGCTGCCGTTGCTGTATTTTGGCGTACTTAGTGTTTTGTCAGGATTTGTCCGACCATGCACCGAGTTTTTAACATGCTTTTTGTTTGTACAGCTGCCATTGCTGAGTTTTGGCTTTTTATTTCTCGCCAGTTATCGCTGCAGTGAGCATAAAGCTCGTTTTTATGTGATGATAGCAATGTGTGATGGCGAATGCCTTTTGCGTTTGGCGAGTGAAATCGAGAATCTCTCAGTAATAAATTACTCTATTGAATACTTCCTGCAACTTTGTTAACAGAGTCATAAAGAAAAATGCTAAAACGAATAACTGCTCTAAGAAAAAATAGAAGGCTCACAAAAATTTTAAAGTTGATCCCCGGGTTAAGGATAATATATCTTCAAGTACTGGGCATTGCATGGACGGGGTAGTTCACCAAATCCTTCTCGAGTAATGCGATATGCCCCTTGGCCAGCTATGCCTGTAATCTGATAAGGCCCTTCCCATTTATCTGCGAGTGACCCTGCATCTTTGTCTTTTGTTCCTGGGTTCACCCTTTTCAGCACTAAGTCACCCAGCGAGAACCTTCTTTCACGCACATGTGAGTTATAATATCTGGCTACCCTTTGTTGGTACGCAGCATTCCTTATTTGCGCGCGCTCTCTTTTTTCTTCTAACTCATCTAAGCCGCACTTTAGCATATCAATGTTGATTTCTGGCTGAAAGAGTTGTACCCTTGGTGAAGAGAAAGATGTTTCCACGGGGATGACAGCCTCAGCTCCATATGCCATGGAATATGGAGTCTCGCCTGTTGAACTCCTTTCTGTGGTTCGGTATGCCCAAAGCACCTGTGGTAATTCATCCGCCCAGCTGCCCTTTTTTGCTGCCAATTTAGCCTTTAAGTTATGCTTTATGATTTTGTTCACTGCTTCAGTCTGGCCATTTGTCTGTGGATGTGCTGGAGAGGCGTAGTAGTTGTTGATGCCATATTTATCACATAGCTCCCTGAATTTCCTGCCATCGAATTGGGTCCCATTGTCTGTGATGATGGTATTTGGTATCCCGAATCTGTACAGGATGTTTTTCTTCACAAAGCTTATGGTGTTTGCTTCTGTTATGTGTACTAACGGCTCGGCTTCTACCCATTTTGTAAAATAATCCACTGCTACTATGGCATGCTTCGCTCCTCCAGTTGCTGTTGGCATTGGGCCGATCAAATCAATTCCCCACATAGCGAATGGCCAAGGCGAGGTAATACTTTGCAAGAGTTCAGGTGGCTGTCGGATGTTATTGGTGATTTTCTGACACGCCTCGCATCTCGCTGCCACCCTTTTAGAGTCGGCGAACAGTGTTGGCTAGTAAAAACCTTGCCTTAATGTTTTGTGGGCTAGGCTGGCACCCCCTGTGTGGTTCCCGCAATTTCCACTGTGTATGCTTCTCAGGATACCTTCTGCTTCTTTAGGTCCGACACATCTCTGCAGCGCCCTCGAGTATCCCCTTTTGTACAATTCTCCATTGAGTACTGAGTATCTTGTAGCTTTGTACTTCAGCCGCTTTACTTCTAATGGGTCACTTGGGAGTACATCATTAACGAGATATTCTTTGATTGGTGTGATCCAGCTGTTCCTTTCGCCAAAGACTGCCCCAACTTCCTTTGTTTTAACTATACTCGGCTGCGATAGGCGAATCATATAGAGATTTTTGGGCCAGATGTTGATTGTGGCAGATGCCAACTTGGCTAAGGCATCAACCTTTTCATTTTCTTCTCGGGGGATGTGAACAATCCTGTATTCTTTAAATCTGTCTAAAAGCTCTTTTGCTAATTCCAGGTAGGTGATCATGCTTTCATCTCTCGCCTGGTATTCATCTAACACCTGATTGACCACGACTTGAGAGTCGCTGAATATTTCTACCTCATCTGCTCCTAGGATTGTGCAAACTTTTAAACCTGCTATGAGTGCCTCGTATTCGGCTTGATTGTTAGTAGCTTTGAAGTCAAAACTCAAGGCACATTCGATTGAATTTCCTTCCAGGGTTAACACCACTACCCCTGCCCCGCTGCCGTGCGTGTTTGATGAGCCATCAACGCGAA
This sequence comes from Acer saccharum, assembly GCA_030490815.1. Classification (NCBI taxonomy): domain Eukaryota; kingdom Viridiplantae; phylum Streptophyta; class Magnoliopsida; order Sapindales; family Sapindaceae; genus Acer; species Acer saccharum. The sequence goes on from CM059867.1 coordinate 28,563,376, forward strand.
GTTGCCATTTGAATATTTTCTTATTTTGCTCCACCATCATTCTCGCCACCTCTATACTTGGCTCGGTGAACTCTGCTACAAAGTCTGCCACTGCCTAGGCTTTAATTGCTGTCCTTGGGAGATACTCTACATCGAATTCACTTAATTCGATTGCCCATTTCGTTAATCGCCCGGATACTTCTGGTTTCTGCAGGATTAATTTTAGTGGGCAGTTGGTGTATACCCCGATTTTATGAGCCTGGAAATATGGTCTTAGTTTCCTTGCTGCTGTTATTAGGGCGAGTGCCATTTTTTCAGCCGACGAGTACCTTGTTTCGGCTGGTAACAGTGCTTTGCTGTTGTAGTATATTGGCTTTTGGATTCTATCTTCCTGTCGCACTAGCACGGAACTTGTGGCTACTTCAGAGACGGACAAGTACATGTACAATGTTTCTCCTGTTTCTGGTTTTGATAGCAGTGGTGCCTGTCCAAGGTAATCTTTCAAGGCCTGGAAGGCCTTTTCACAATCCTCATTCCACTCGATTCCCTTTCCCTTTTTTAGAGCTTTGAAAAATGGTAGGCATCGATCTGTTGACTTGGCTATGAATCTGCTCAGCGATGTTAGGCACCCCGTGAGTTTTTGGACGTCCTTCAGAGTCTTTGGCGAGACCATTCTCGCTGGTGCTTGGATTTTTTCAGGGTTCACCTCTATTCCTCTTTAGTGTACTTGATATCCGAGAAACCTCCCAGATGGTACGCCGAATACACATTTTACTGGATTCAACTTCATTCCATACTTGACCAGCACGTCGAACGTTTCCCTCAGGTCATCTGCATGTCTATCTGCGGTGACGCTTTTTGTCAGCATATCGTCAACGTAGACCTCCATATTTCTCCCTATTTGCCTGGCGAACATTTTGTTGACCAAGCGCTGGTAAGTTGCCCCAGCGTTCTTCAGGCCGAATGGCATGACTGTGTAATAATACAACCCCTGATCTGTGGTGAACGCTGTCTTTTCTTCGTCTGGCTTGTGCATCTTTATCTGGTTATATCCTGAATATGCATCCATGAAGCTCAACGTCTCATGTCCGGCTGTTGCATCGACTAACTGGTCGATCCTTGGTAGCGGGAAGCTGTCCTTGGGGCAGGCTTTGTTCAGATCGGTGAAGTCGACGCACATCCTCCATTGATTGTTTTTCTTTTTTACTAAGACCACATTCGCCACCCATTCTGGGTACTTAACTTCTCTAATTGACCCTGCGGCGAGCAACTTTGATACTTCCTCTTTTATCGCTGCACTTCTTTCTGGGTTGAAGCTTCTCCCTTTCTGCACCACCGGTTTGCATTTCTCATTCACAGCCAGATTGTGCGAAATTACGCTTCTATCAATCCCTGGCATGTCTTCGTGGCACCAAGCGAAAATCCCCCTATATTCTTTCAACAAGTTCATCACATCTTTCTTAACTTGTTCAGTCAGCCTTGCTTCGATCTTTACTGTTTTATCTGGTTCTGTTTCATCTAGAATAATCGACTCAGTCGGTTCTTCCTTCTCTCTGCTCATTTTGTCTCTTGGGTCCAGTTCGAAGTTTTCCGGATTATCTTCCTGCTCTTCCCTGTCTACTTCGAATATGTTCAAGGTTTCCATCCCTGCTTTATCTTTGAAGATCGATAGGTTGGCGCGGCGAGCCATCTCCTGTGACCCTCTCAATTCTCTGACACCGAATTCTATAGGGAACTTTATTTTCAACGCATGGGTTGAAGTAACAGCTCAAGCTTTGTTAAGAAACGGTCGGCCAAGTAAAGCATTATACGACCAATTATGGATGTCAACCACGACAAAGTCCAGCAGGATTGTTCGCCGGCATGGTGCTGTACCAAATCTTACCGGCAGCTTCACAGTTCCTAACGACCTAACTTCTGTGCCACCGAATCCCTTTAATGGCACATGGAATGGTTCAAGATCTTTTCTGTCCAGCCGCAACTCATCATATACCCTGGCACTTAGGATATCGGCTGAACTTCCATTGTCAATCATCACCCAAAGGACATCCCTATGGGCTATTCGAACCCCCACAACGATTGCATCGTTGGGTTTTGCATCAATTTCCTCTAAGTCTTCTGCTGTAAATGTTATAGGATCATGTCCTTCTCTTCCCTTCTTGGGGTTTCTCTGCACATAATTGATCTCCATGCTTCTGCTTTCATACATTACTTCTCGAACTTCTAACATCCTTTCTCGATTGCTCCTCCCAGTATGAGGTCCGCCAAAAATGGTGTTTATAGCTGCGTTAGGGCTGTTCCTCCTTGGACTCTTCCTGTCCTGCCCGTTTCCTTGGCGGCCATCCCGGCGACCATCGTGCTTGTCACCTTTCAAAGCAAAATCCTTCAAGTGCCCATCTCTGATTAAGCTCTTAATGCAATCGCGCAACTGAAAACACTTTGAAGTTTCATGTCCATGATCTTTGTGGAATCGACAGTACTTAGTTGTATCTCTCTTGGCATTTGCTGATTGCTGTTGAGGGTATTTGGCGAGTCCTTTGTCTTCTACCACAGACAATATCTCCTCCTGGTCTCCAGTTAAAGGGGTGTAATGGTTGTACCTTCCTCGAAACTTATTGGCTCGAGTGTTTCCTCTGCTTTCTCTTGAATACCCCTTTTGGCCCTTTTCATCTTTCTGGCGATCACGTGATTGCATCTTTTTGTCATCCTTATGGTCTGATTTTGAGTCAGGCTTGTGCCCATGCACGTAGCTACCCTGTAAGGATTCCCGTTGTTTTTAATTGGCTTATTTCGTGATCAAACCATAAATGGGGATACTTTGTAAGGGTAGTTTAAATGTTGTTGTTAGTGCATTAGGCCCTTTGAAGACCTCATTATTGACAAGCACCAAAGGTAATTTTCTAAGTGCTTTCTTGTCTTGAAGAGATAGTTGCACACACTCACAACTCATGCATATGTTTAATCTTTGTATGTTGTGTTTCTTTTGTTGTGCATAAATGATTATTTACATCTCTTCTTGCTTGATTTTATGAGTGCATCTTATGTTGAAAACATCATAGCTTTTAGGCTTTTAGGATGCATCTTGTTTGACTTTGTACCCCTTGCATGATTGCATGTGGGATGCAAATTTTGGGGCTGTGCGCTGGTCCACCAGCGCCGGTCGACCAGCGCCGCTCACCGGCGCAAATCGCCCAGTGGCGCGCCGCTGGTCGTGCGCTGGTGTGGACCAGCGCCGGCCACCAGCGCCGATCGCCCAGTATGGCGCCGCTGGACTGGCGCTGGTGGTAGCGCCTGACGTCCAGCGCTCAAGCCAAAATTGGCTTGTGCGCTGGTCCTGCGCTGGTCCACCAGCGCAGGTCCACCAGCGCACAGAGTGATTTTCTGGCGAGTTTTCAAAACGACCTCACTTCACTTATGGCCTCTATATATATGCTAACTTGATTTTAGGTCATTTACAAGAGTTCTTATTCATGCTTCATACTTAGGATATTTTTCAAGAGAAGAAAAATACACAAAGAACTCATTTTTATTTACTCAAACACAATTTCATGATCATCAATCATCATCTAGCATCATCTTAGATCATCTAGATGTCATCTAGCATGGAATCTTCATCATACTTTGCTTGGTAAGCTTTTCACTAATATCTTACATATTTTGTGTTTAATTTATCTAGCAAATCTCAATTAATTACTTGATTGTTATTTTGTATGTTCTAGATACAAAATTGAGATTAGTATGATGTATGTTTGAGAAGTTGTATTGTGCTAGCATATTAGGTTTTCTACTTGATATTGATTAGCTTAACTATTTGACATGTCATTTAGTTTTGATATCTAGGATTGCACTTAATTGCATATTAATCATCTTAGATAAGCATATAGGGTTTCCCTTGCTCTATGTTGCATTTTGGATATTTTCATATATTCACTTAGGGTTGTATTCTCTTCAAGAGAAGCTAAGTCTTGTGTGTAGCAATCGGGATTAGGTTGCTTAGATCACAAGCAAATTGGACTAGGTTCACTCATACCGGGATTAGGTAGGTGTGTGATTACTTCCGGGATTAGGTTGTAATCGTTTACACATTTAGTGGATTCGAGGTTCGAGTGTGGCTTACTTACTAGCCCGTGGTTTTTCCCGTGAGGGTTTCCACGTAAAAATCAAGTGTTATTTATTTTCCGCATATTTTACTTGATTTATTGCTTTATCTATTTAGGGGTAATTTCGTAATTTTGACTAACACGAAAAATTGGGTAAAAAGCGTAAAATCTATTCACCCCCCCTCTAGATAGTTTTATACACACCGTGATATATTTAGTTTCATACCCCCTTGCGCTACTTCTTCTTCCTCTGCCAGTGCATAGTCGCCAGCTATTTCCATCATCTCCTCGTAAGTTTTCGGTCTATCTCTTCGCAGGTCAAAGGATAATCGTCCACTTTGTAGCCCATTGGTGAAAGCGGCGATTACAGCTACATCACTGGCATCCTCAATTTGAGCTACTTCCTTCCCGAACCTGGCTAGATACTTCTTGATTGACTCATTACGTTCCTACTTCAAGTTTGACAGATGAGCGAGTGACTTTCTTCTTTGGACACTCCCCATGAATTGCCTTATGAATGCCTTACTGAGGTTTGAGAAGCTGCTTATGGTTCCGGGCGGGAGTCTTCCAAACCATCTGGAGGCGAGGGTCGCTGAATGTTTGTGGGAAGGTGAGGCACAACAGCCCATCATTGGATGAATACTGGGCCATAATATTGCGGAATCGGCGAACATGTTCCTTTGGGTCCCTGTTCTCCTTATATTGTTCAATGGTGGGCATCCTAAATCTGTCTGGAAATTGGGTGCGAGCAATAGTTTCGATGAATGGGCTGTCTGACTCATCATCTGAAGATACATTACGACCGTACCTTCGTGCCATTGCTGAAACTTTTCTTGATAGCTCTTGTAGGATTACATCTCGATGACCAGTTGGCTCCCCTGCTGGATCGAGTCTACTCTTGATTGTCATCCTACCATGACTGCCTCTCTCATCCGGGCTTCTTCGATCTTCTATGCTCTCGGATCTTCTTCGCTTCGCTCTTTTGGACCGCAGTTCCCTTCGTGGACGAGGACTCTTATCTTCAGATGAGATGGAACGGTGTCTCCACCGGTTCCGCTGATGTGTGTCACTGGAATTGACCCCATGTGTTCGCGCCTGGTCTCGCTCCTCCCTGGATTCTTCATTCATCACGCCTTTTCCCTTCCTTTGTTTTCTCCCCTCGAAATCCTCAGTATGGTCCTGGGGAGTCTCCTCAGTGGATTGTTGTGCTTGAGTATCGGGGATTGCAATGTGAACTTCTGATTGTAACCTTCCGGGCGGATGAATTCCAGGAGTGGTTAACTCGTAAGGAGATGAAACTCCCAACCCTATGGGAAGCGAAAGCCCTATTTTGCTGGCTTCGCTGACCAAGTTTATCAGTGTAGCTTGGAAGTGCTGCAGAATCCCAGGGTCAGCTGCCCTAGTTCCTAGCGTTGCCGCTGATTGTTCCCCGATCGCCACCGCCCTGTCTCCTGTCGGCACGGTTGGCTCAACAACTATATCTCCGCTGGAGTTACCATCTCTGTCGCTGTCGTTGTTCATGTTGTTTGATTCGCAAGGGTCCCTCGAAGTTTCTATTCAAAGATACCCCCTTCTTCTAGCGCCAATTGTTGACGGTGAAATTTGGATTGCCACGCACTCAACAATTATATCAATTTAATATGAAATAAGAAAATTAAGAACACATGCAAAAGACAAGTTTTACGTGGAAAACCCTTGAATGGGAAAAAACCACGGCGCCCCTGAGGGCAGAAGAATAATACTAGGTTTTCGTTGCTTTGTTACACGCTCTGATCTCTCTCACAATTGCTCTCTTTTCTCTCTCTAGATTTCTGAACCCCCTCCTCATGGGATAGGTGGTTCTATTTATACATGTTTATTTAGGGTTTCCCTCTTTGGTTCGTACTAGGATCCTTTTCTGTCACGGATCAGGTCTGCTTTCTTTTTATGATTTCTCGTTATCCTAGGTCTTCTAGAAGTTTAGGGTTTATTTCTGCATTTCAGCCGAGTCGGTTCGGGCCCAGTGTATTGGTCCGGCGAGTATCTTTACTTTCTGGGTATCGTATATTTGGCGAGCACTTTGTTGCATTCGGCGAGTAGGTCTCTAGCTTCGGCGACCATATCTTTGACTCCCTTTGGCTTTGAGCTATCTTAGCATTCTGAATTGTCAAACTTTCTCCCTTGACCCGGTCAATGAGTGACGTGGCAGTCTTTCATTGGCTCTTTTGTTGACGTGTCAGGTTGGCGAATTTATACATACAACATCTTGTATTTGCCTTTTGGTAGTTTGTAAGCAATGGACTAGATTCACTCTTAAAGGCCTACGGGTAGTAGTGATAGATTAGTAATCATGTGAGGTTTGACATGGTCAACCTAGGTTGTAATTGCCATTACAATTAGTGGATTGAGGTTCGAGTGTGGCGCATATAACAGCCTGTGGTTTTTCCCATGAGGGTTTCCACGTAAAAATCAAGTGTCGTTTATTTTCTGCTTTATTGCACTTGATTTTATCTCATGACTAGTTAGGGGTTTTTCGTAATATTGATTAATTGAAAAAGTTGGTAATAATCCTATTAAAATCTATTCAACCCCCCCCCCCCCCCCCCCCCCCCCCCCCCCCCCCCTCTCGATTATTAAACACGTTTTATATATATTTTCAATTGGTATCAGAGCGGGTTCCTTAACATAATTAGAAGATCCATTGCTTTTGATAGTGTCTCTTGCATTTGTTTGTTTGTTTGTTTTTTTTTTTTTTTTTTGTGTCTTGTGTGTTTAGCTTGTTTGTGTGCATTCATATCATTTTCATCCAAACAAAATGATTGGAAATGGAATTGAAGGCGAGGGTGCTTTTAGCACAAGACCCCCTTTGCTCATCGGGGTAAATTACGCATCATGGAAGGGCAAAATGGAAGCATATGTATGCCAAATTCATGACCAGGCTTGGATGGCAATTAAAGATGGGTGCACACCACCTATGATGACTTCTATGGGAGGTGGAGAGGATGTTCCCAAGCCGAAGGCACAATGGACCCCCCAAGAGTTTGAGGCTTCAAAATAGAACAACAAAACCATGCACGCAATCCTATGTACCATGGATGACAACCAATACAAAATCATTCAAACTACAAGTATAGCAAAGGAAGTTTGGGACATATTGGAGACGACTCATGAAGGAACCGAGGTGGTTAAAGACTCCAAGCTCTAAGTCCTCCAAACACAATTTAAGACCATAAGGATGGAGGAGGATGAGTGCTTCAATGACTTCCAAGTGAAGCTTATGGATATAGTGAATCAAAGTCACCAACTTGGTGATCCCTACTAGGATAGAAGAATTAAGCAAAAGATCATGAGATCGCTTCCCGAGAGGTTTAAATCCAAAGTGACGACTGAAATTTCCCTTAAGTAGTAGTGCAAAATATACCTAGAGGGAGGGTGAATAGGTATTTACTCAAATTCTTCCAATATTAAAAATGATGCGGAATATAACAAAGAAAATGCACACTTGATTAGATTTAGCAAATGAATTGATTTCACTAATACAAGAGTTAATCAATTTACAAGATATGCAATCAATGTAAGATATGGAAGATAAAGAAAAGTAAAAACAAAAATGAACACAAGTGTTTTTACGTGGTAAAACCTCAAAGAGGAAACATCCACGGGTTGATACCACAACCACCGGCAAAGCAATCCACTATGTGAAAAAGGACTTACACACTCAAGCTATCAACTCATGATATCCACTCAAGCTATCAACTCCTAATCTACCATCGGGCTAGTGAATCACCAAGCCTACTTCCTATCCGAGATGTATCCTACACCTCTAGAAAGCAACTTCCTATCCAAGACGCTCACGTCTCTAGGAAGATTTCTTGCTTGCCTATCCGGATCATCCCGACCCTAGACAAGTCTTCCTTGCTTGATTATCCGAGTCCTCCCGACTCAAATCAAGACTTCCTTGCTCTATCCACAAAGCTTCACTCACTTTGCTAGAGACTTCAACTTAATGCAAGGCTATGATCTACGTGATGCAAGTGATGCAAACACAATCAAATTAAGCTAGATGATTAATCAAGCTAAATGTACATGTTCAATGATAATCTATAATATGCTTTTATCAATCAAAACACAAAAGTATCTAGAAATCAAAACATGCAAATCAACAAGAACAAGGTATGAATATTCAATATATCACACTAAAAAACCTAGTTCTTAGATCATGAAATAAAACCTAGAAAATAATATGAGACACATCATATATACATTTTCTGGAATCAATTTCAAACAAAATCAAGTTTAGCACATATATGTTCAAGAAAAATCACAAAGCTAAAACTCAATTGAAAAATGATCAAACACCCCTAGCATATGATCTAACAGCCTTCTCAACATATTTCATCAATCAAATAGTAAGAATCAAAGAGATGATCAAAGATGGAATGAAAAAGAAGAAGTTGAACAAAGCAACCTTGACCACGTACTGAAGATCAGTCAACTGGGAAGAATGGCAAAGTTAGCTACCTCTAGAAATGCTTGGAGTTTGTAGCTCTCATCAAGACCAACAATTTTGGCTTTTGGATCAATCGATTTCGAGTTCGTATGATAAAGTTATGATCAAAATACTAAAACTAAAACTTGAAGAATTTCTGTAGAATTTTTGAAAGTGTTCTTGGAAATCTTCAAAATGTTTGGAGAGAAGGAGAGAGGATTAAATGGAGGAGAGAGAAGGCAAAAATGAGCCAATCAAGCATAGCCACATCACCCAGCCCGTGGGGGACGCGTGGGCCACATGAGAGCAGAGAGCCCCTTTGGCCATGGGGCCCACGGCTCACCCACGGCTTGGGCCACACGTGGCCTCTTGGCCACCTTTGCCTCTCGCGCGCTCCCTCACGTTCTTCAACTGTATCTTGGACATCTGAACTCCGATTTCGAATCTTTTTTTGGATTACTAACTGTGACGGCTCACCCACGGCGCCCACGGCTCACCCACGGCTTGGGCACACGTGGCCTCTTGGCCACCTTCGCCTCTTCCGCGCTCCCTCACGTTCTTCAACCGTATCTTGGACATCTGAACTCCGATTTCGAATCTTTTTGTGGATTACTAACTGTGACTCCCTTACGCACGACGAAGACTAACAACTTTGAAAAATGATTGAGAAATCATCTCGGAAAATGATGATGAAGTCAACTCAATGAATGAGAACGAAAAGTAGAGTAGCTACATCGTTTGGACTCGAAACCTTATGAATGAGTAATCGAAACAACTGGAACTCAATAAGGAATCATAATAGAGTATATTCAAGTCCACATACAAAAATATGAAAACATACAAACACTAATTCACACAATCATGCCATATCAAAGAGATAGTCACAAAGCATGCAATTCTACAATGTTTATCTATTAGAGATCAATGCATGTGCATACTAAGAAGTGTGTGAATGTGTTATACCAAATGTTTGAACTATGATACAGGGACACACATGTATGAATTGTGTGTGTGTGCGCTTATGCCTTGAAAGAGGAAGAAGTATCTCAATACCTTAGCATCCAAATAAGCATATTTCCTCTTGAAGACGAACTTTGCATGCGACGTTGCTTTCCTTCTTTGAAGCTTGATCTAATCACGAAACACCTAAGCAACTAAGCAATACAAACAAAAAGTGTTTTGCAATGGAATTAAGCCAACACAAATCTAAGATCTTACAATCTCCCCCTTTGGCTATTCCATTGGCAAAACCTCAACCTCACCATACAATGTTTCACTCTAATAAACTCAAGTTGATAGCATACTCTCATCCTCACATTACAAAGAGATTCCTTGACTAAAAAGTCTTCAAGTCTTCAAGAGTTCCTCTTTTAGTCTTCAAAGTACCTATGAGAGAAAATAGCAAAACAAACAAGAGATCTTCTCTAAAGAAGAATGGTGAGTTATTAACCAAAAACAAATATAGAAGACATCCCTTATCCCATACAAAAATGCATTATCTCAAGTGAATAAAATGTTTTCATAATAAAGCATTCCCTTAATTTCTTAATTCCTAAGGACCAACCATCCTTAACATTATCAAGAAAGAATTCTTTCTCCCCCTTAAGACAAGAATTCTCCCCCTTAAGACAAAGTCACAATTAAGCACAAAGAGGAATATGATTCACACAATTGGAACATTTTTCCACACAAGGTGTGAAGTATACAAAATCTCCCCAATATCAAACATGGTGAGGTATACATTTTCTCCCCCTTTTTGTTAAGGAATAGACAAGAGATACAAGAGATAAAGAACGAGATACAAAGCAAACAAATCGTATAGAGAGCGAAGTTGAATAAACTAAAGCTCCCCCTTAACATATGCTCCACATATTATCACCAAGTAGATTTGTTCACAAGGGACATCACACAATCACACAATCAAACAATAAGAGAAAATATTTCATAACTTTTCAAAGTCCAAGAGAGAATCATAGATTTTCATTAATCTCTCAAAAATATTCTCACATTGCTAATGAATCAAGCACATAAGCAAAATGTGTGTGTGTGAATGCTTCTCACATATATAGTAGGAGTAATTGTGATATCAACATGCAAACTCTATCCACACCTATCCATCTAAAGCCTTTCCAAAAATAGGTCAAACCGATATTCATCCGGATTTTTGCTTTTAAAATGAATAGATATCAACATATGAGCGTGTGTGTGCATGTGGCTCGTTTTCCCGTTTCTATTTGTCAACCCGAGCTTTTTCACAATTCTCAACTATACACCATAAGCCTTTTTGTTTTGTTTTAGGCTTGAATCAAAGAATTTTTTATTTTTTTTATGATTCATTTCAACACTTCTTTGATTTTACTAACAAAAACATATACTCCTCATGGCGGCTTTCACTCATCACAATGGCGTAGCCTTTCCTACATTGGGTGGTTGCACAACCAAGGTGTGTAGCCCTTTCCATGAGGGTGCTAGTTGATTACTATGTAGTGCCGAAGCAAAATGGATACATACTATAGGTCATCTATTATGTACTTAACAATAAACTTCTAGATGCATCCATTATCTACACATATTCAACCACAAAAACTCAAAACTAAAACATATAAGAGAAGCATTAGTGCACTTTTCAAAAATAAGATTTTCAAGCTCAAGTGCATGATCTAGAAACAATAAAAAGATATTTGTTTAAGATCACTACTTCTCAAGTGAGTAGCTCTCAAAGATAATGATATTCAATTAAAGTTTTGCTCATCAAGCCACTCACAATCACACAAAGACATCAATCAACACAAATCATGCCAATGGACATTCTAAGAGTTTTAAACCTCTCTTTGTCCAAGGGCTTAGTGAACAAGTCCGCAAGTTGATTTTTAGTAGGCAAATGCTTTAGAGTAACAATAGAATGTTCAACTAGGTCTCTAATGAAATGATGCCTAATGTCTATGTGTTTTGTGCGGGAGTGTTGAACCGGATTTTTAGAGATATTAATGGCACTTAAGTTATCACGAATAAAGTGTCATTTTTCCTTGTTCTATCTCATAATCCTTAAGGATTTGTTTCATCCAAAGTAATTGTGTGCAAGCACTTCTGGCCGCAATGTATTCGTGTTCCGAAGAGGAAAGGGAAACCGAATTTTGTTTCTTACTTGACCAAGAAACCAAGTTATTACCAACATAAAAACAACCGCTCGATGTGCTTTTACGGTCATCTATGTTTCCCGCCCAATCCGCATCACAATAGCCTACAAGGATATCATTGGTATCAAATGAATAGAATAGACCAAGACTATGAGTTCCTTTGATGTACCTAATGATTCTCTTGATGGCTTTTAAGTGAGATTCCTTGGGATTTGCTTGGAATCTAGCACACAAGCCTACACTAAAGCAAATGTCGGGTCTACTAGCCGTTAGGTAAAGTAGACTACCTATCATGCTTCTATAAAGACTTTGGTCAGCACTTTTCCCTTTTTCATCTTTGTCAAGTTTTAAAATGGTGCTCATGGGAGTTTCAAAATCTTTTCTATTTTCTAGGCCAAATCTCTTAACTAGATTTTTAGCATATTTAGATTGATTCAACATTATGCCTATGCTAGTTTGCTTTACTTGCATTCCTAGAAAATAATTCAACTCACCCATCATACTCATTTCAAATTCACTTGACATAGCACTTACAAATTCATCAACCTTGGTTTTATTAGTAGACCCAAAAACAATGTCATCAACATATATTTGTGCAACAAAAATATCATGATCATGATGTTTGATAAACAAAGTTCTATCAATGCCACCTCTCCTATATTCGTTGTCAATAAGATATTGAGTCAACCTATCATACCAAGCTCTTAGAGCTTGTTTAAGGCCATAGAGAGCCTTTTTCAATTTAAACACATGATTAGGAGAGTGTGGGTCTACAAAACCCTTAGGTTGTTCAACATACACTTCTTCTTTAAGGTATCCATTGAGGAAAGCACTTTTGACATCCATTTGAAATAATTTGAACTTTTTAATGCATGCAATGGACAACAAAAGTCTAATGGACTCGAGATGAGCAACCGGGGTAAACGTCTCTGAAACTAATTATAGCACGGTGTGTATAAAACTATCTAGAGGGGGGGTGAATAGATTTTACGCTTTTTACCCAATTTTTTGTGTTAGTCAAAATTACGAAATTACCCTCAAGATAAAATAAACAAGCAAGTGTAATATGGTGCGGAAATTAAATTAACACTTGATTTTTACGTGGAAACCCTCACGGGAAAAACCACGGGCTATGTAAGTAAGCCACACTCGAACCTCGAATCCACTAAATGTGCAAACGATTACAACCTAATCCCGGAAGTAATCACACACCTACCTAATCCTGGTATGAGTGAACCTAGTCCAATTTTGCTTGCGATCTAAGCAACCTAATCCCGATTGCTACACACAAGACTTAGCTTCTCTTTAAGAGAATACAACCCTAAGTGAATATGTGAAAATATCCAAAATGCAACATAGAGCAAGGGAAACCTTATATGCTTATCTAAGATGATTAATATGCAATTAAGAACAATCCTAGATATCAAAACTAAATGACATGTCAATTAGTTTAGCTAATCAATATCAAGCATAAAACCTAATATGCTAGCACAATACAACTTCTCAAACATACATCATACTAATCTCAATCTTGTATTCAACAAATATAAAATCACATACAAGTAAATAAATTGAGATTGCTAGATAAGAGAAACACAAAATATGTAAGATATTAGTGAAAAGCTTACCAAGCAAAGTATGATGAAGATTCCATGCAAGATGACATCTAGATGATCTATGATGATGCTAGATGATGATTGATGATCATGAAATTGTGTTTGAGTAATTAAAAATGAGTTCTTGGAATTTTTCTTCTCTTTGAAAAATATCCTAAGTATGAAATCTGAATATGAACTCTCTTAATTGACCTAAAGACAAAATGGCATATATAGAGTGCCAAGCCAAAGTGAGGTCGTTTAAGTAAGTTTCAAAGAAACTGCGCCAATCGGCGGTTTCAATCGGCGGTCGGTGGTCGTCGATTTCAACCGCCGAATTGCTCCCGGAGAAACAGGGGAGAAACGGCAGTTCCATTCGGTGGTTTCGTGACCACCGTTCCCACCGTCGAATTAAACCCGAGAATAAAATCAATCAGGTCTGAAACGGCGATTCAGATCGGCGGCCACCCAACCGCCGATTCAACCGCCGAATTAAAACGGCGGTTTCATTAGGTGGCCAGGCCGCCGATCACGACCGTTGATCACCAACAGAGGTGAAAACCAAGGAGATGCCAAGTGCATCTCCATAGGCGGTCTTCGCGCAAAACCAAGCACATTCTAGTGCGTGCGCGGACGTTTCCGAACATTATCGGGAAACGAATTACAAGACACAAAAAACACACAATAAGATACAACATCAAAGTGCTAGTGTGTAAAGTGACATGTGAAGAGAATGCACACATGAACAAGTATGCTAAGTGAGTGTGTGCAACTATCTCTTCAAGATAAGTAAGCACATAAAATTTACCTTCGGTGCTTATCAAGACGAGGTCTTTGAAAGGGCTTCGAATAGTAAACCAACTCCTAAGCTACCCTTACAAGGATCCCCACATATGGTTTGATCACGAAATAAGCCAATTAGAAACAACGGGAATCCTTACAGTCTCATCAAAGTCAACACCCTCCACTTGAGTATAATCTTGAGCCACTAGTCTAGCTTTATTCCTCACAATCTTGCCACTTTTATTGGTCTTATTCCTAAACACCCATTTAGTGCCAATTACATTTATATCTTTGGGTCTAGGAACCAAGGACCACACTTCATTCCTCTCAAATTGATTAAGTTCATCTTGCATAGCCCCAACCCAATATTCATCAACAATTGCTTTATTAATATTTTTGGGTTCAATTTGAGAAGTGTAGCAAGCATAAGAAATTTGGTTAGCAATTTGATTTCTTGTTCTAACCCCTTCATTTAAATCACCTATGATGTCTTCTTGATAGTGTAAGTTTCTAAGTCTTGGGTGAGAATGTTCAACAACTTGGTCATTTTGTTGATTATCATTTAAAGCATTTTTGTTAGGTTTATAGTTTGTGTTGGCATTAATTTCATATCAAAACGTGTTTCTCTTGTAATGTTTAGTGGTTCTCATATTAAAGATTTAAGAAGACGAAGAATGTCTCGACCACAAATCATGCAAGAAGACGGCTTTAAAGAGATTTGTACATCATTGATCACCAAAGGTAATATAAGACCTCATATCTCTTACAAGGCTAGGCACACACTAACACATGGCATTCTTGTGTGTTCCTTCATGATTAAACATCACTTATGAATCACTTTCACACACTTGACAATATATGCTCATGCATTCATACTATATTGGTAAAACTTTGTTTATTGCATTTTCTAGGACTATGTTTGGAAATTAGCATATGTGTGTGTCTTTGTGATTGTATGTTTCCATATTTTTGTATTTGGACTTGAATATGTTCTATTATGATTCCTTATTGAGTTCCGGTCATTTCGGTTACTCATTCTTAAGGTTTCGAGTCCAAACAATGTAGCTACGCTACTTTTCGTTCTCATTCGTTGAGTTGACTTCATCGTCGTTTTCCGAGATGATTTCTCAACCATTTTTCAAAGTTGTGTAGTCTTTGTCCTGCGTAAGAGAGTCATGGTTTGTAATCCAAAAATAGATTCAAAATCAGAGTTCGGATGCCCAAGATATGGTTGAAGAACCGAGGGAGCGCGTGAGAAAGCATGGTGGCCGTGAGGCCACTTGGCCAAGGCCATGGGCCCCATGGCCAGAGGACCTCTCTGCCCCCATGAGGCCCATGTGTCCCCCACGGCTAGGGGCAACGTGGCCTCACCTGATTGTCCCGGATTCCTTCTCTCTCCTCCTTTTATTTCCCTCCTCTCTCTCCATTTGATTTTCAACAAGAAAATTTTGCAAGAATCCCCGTCAGTTTTTCTCCTCTCATTTTCTCATCTTCCAAACATCATATCTCCCTCATCCGGAGTCGGATTTGAGTGATTCGAATTGGAGAATGTTCATAATTGAGTCCTCTATCATTTCCAAGTGGTTGGTAGCTGATTGGTTGAGGTTTCTAGTGGTTGCACACTGAAATCTGAACCTGCTATTGAATCAAAGGTATTGGACTAATCTTTGGGATTTCTTTCTTTTTAACCATCAATTTGCTTGGGGTTTCTTCTTCTATATGTATGTTTATGTTTGGTAAAAGCTATTGAGAAAGATAGCTTGATTATCATTCTAATTGAAAGTCAATTTATAGACAAATGTGGACCAGTTTCTATGATTCTAGGTTTATCATATGTTTGTGAGTTGTATTGTGATTAGAATGGCATCTTAGGTTGTTTGGAACTTGATTGAATCAATTTTGTGATAAATGACCTTGAGATTTGATTTGATCCTTTGATTAATGAAATCTAGGATTATTGAATTTTATTTGTATTTTAGAGCAATTTAGGATTTGATTGATTTATATCTTGAATCCTTGCTCTATATTTTTGGCTAGAATATTGATTGATTAAATCTCATATTTCTAGCATTTTATTGTATGTTGTTTGCATCTTGAACTTGTACTTCATGAATATATTTTGATTCAAGTGTTGTATGTGTGAATGAGACTTTGAGCTTATGTGTTTGATGTTTCACATGCTTTAGGTTTTATTCTTGTATTTTGCATCTAGACTTTATTACTTGTGATATCACATGTTTAGGTCTATTTGTACCATAGAATGTATTGATCACATGTTCTATGTTGATTTGATTGTTTGCATCATTTGCATTCACATGATCACACTAGGAAGTCCTTGTAAAAGGCATGAAGTCTTGGTTAGAATCGGGGTGACTCGGATAGCCAAGCAAGAAGACTTGCCTAGAGTCGGGATGACTTGGATAGGTAAGCAAGAAATCATGGCTAGAGTTGAGAGGACTCGTATAGTCATGCATGAGAGGCTCCCTAGAGGCATGAGTGTCTCGGATAGGGAGTTGGCTATTGTATTGGTAGGCCTAGGCATATGGTTAGACATAGACTCCGATAGAGCGGGGTACACGGGAGGTGTATGCACTCTTGAGGAATTTCTAATCTACCATTGATGTTGGTTTTGTGTGGTGTCCAATATATGGTGGTTTTGCATCATTGAGGGATTTCACACTTTCCAATAGGGTTGGGTAGGCTTAGACTTCACTAGGTTGGGTGAGCTAAAGATTGGTCACTTTGTGAATGTTCTATGTTTACTTTCCAATAATATAGTACCCAATTGAAAGTATACAAACGTAGTTAAATTGCTTAAAGCATACCTAGAGGGGGGGGGGGGGGGGGGGGGTGAATAGGTTTTTACACCTTTTTTCAATCCCTTGAACAAACTTTCGTTTGTCCCTCAAGGTAGCCTTACACACAACAAAATAAGCCAAGGAAGACATACATAGACAATATAAGAATACAATCATAAGGACAAGGTCTAAGTATATCATCTAGTTGTGTGAGGTATAAGAACAAATAAACACAACAACAAAGTAAGTTTGTATTTCAATAGATGTTCAATAAGTTACAAGAGTGATCAAAATATCACTATACAAAATTACACTATACAAAGAATCATAGATACAACAATGATCAAAAGAATGAATCCACAAACCACACTATACAAAGTCTTGCTTCACAATACATCACATGTGAATATTATGAACCAAGATAATAAAATATACAATTAAAATATAAGAGAAAGAGATAGGAAGAATTAACACAATAGATTTTTAACATGGTAAAACCTTCAAAGAGGAAACATCCATAGGTTGAACTACAACCATTGAGTAAACATAGAACATTCACAAAGTGACCAATCTTTAGCTCACCCAACCTAGTGAAGTCTAAGCCTACCCAACCCTATTGGAAAGTGTGAAATCCCTCAATGATGCGAAACCACCATATATTGGACACCACACAAAACCAACATTGATGATAGATTAGAAATTCCTCAAGAGTGCATACATCTCCCGTGTACCCCACTCTATCGTAGTCTATGTCTAACCATACGCCTAGGCCTACCAATACAATAGCCAACTCCCTATCCAAGGCACTCTTGCCTCTAGGGAGCCTCCCATGCATGACTATCCGAGTCCTCCCGACTCTAGCCATGACTCCTTGCTTACCTATCCGAGTCATCCCGACTCTAGGCAAGACTTCTTGCTTGGCTATCCGAGTCACCCCGACTCTAACCAAGACTTCATGCCTTTTACAAGGACTTCCTAGTGTGATCATGTGAATGCAAATGATGCAAACAATAAAATCAACATAGAACATGTGATCAATACATTCTATGGAACAAATAGACCTAAACATGTGATATCACAAGTAATCAAGTCTAGATGAAAAATACACGAATAAAACCTAAAGCATGTGAAACACCAAACACATAAGCTCAAAGTCTCATTCATATATACAACACTTGAATCAAAATATATTCATGAAGTACAAGTTCAAGATGCAATCAATATACAACAAAATGCTAGATACATGAGATTTAATCAATCAATATTCTAGCTAAAAACATAGAGCAAGGACTTGAGATTTACATCAATCAAAACCTAGATTCTCTAAATCACAAACAAATACACAAATCCTAGATTTCATCAATCAAAGGATCAAATCAAATCTCAAGGTCATTTATCACAAAATTAATTCAATCAAGTTTCAAACAACCTAAGATGCCATTCTAATCACAATACAACTCACAAACATATGTAAAACCTAGAATCATAGAAACTAGTCAACATTAGTCCACAAATTGACTTTCAATTAGAATGATAATCAAGCTATCTTTCTCAATAGCTTTTACCAAACATAAAAATAGATATAGAAGAAGAAACCCCAAGCAAATGGAAGGTTAAAAAGAAAGAAATCCCAAAGTTAAGTCCAATACCTTGGTTTCACGAGCTGGTTTGGAAATCAATGTGGAACCACCAGAAATCTAGATCAAACAGCCACGAAACCACTTGGAGATGATAGAGGACTCAAATACAAACACTCTCCAACTTGAATCACTCAAATCTGACTCCGGATGAGGAAGATATGGTGTTTTCAAGTTCTTAAAAACTAAAGAGGAATTCTGACGGGAAACTCAATTTTTTCTTCTTAAAATTTCAAATGGAGAGAGAGAGGGAAGAAAAGGAGGAGAGAGAAGAGCCAAAACGGCCAATGGTGTGAGGCCACGTCACCCCCTAGCCATGGGGGGCACGTGGGCCTCACGGGGGCAGAGAGCTCCCTTGGCTGTGGGGCCCACGGCCTCCCTCACGGCCAGGTCAAGTGGCCTCACGGCCTGGGCTGTTTTCACGCGTGCTCCCTCGGTTCTTCAACTCGTATCTTGGGCATCCAAACTCTGATTTTATATCCGTTTTTGGATTACGAACCATGACTCTCTCACGCACGATGTCAACTAACAACTTTAAAAAACGGTTGAGAAATCATCTCGGAAAATGTCGATGAAGTCAACTCAACGAATGAGAATGAAAAGTAGCGTAGCTACATTGTTTGGACTCGAAACTACATGAATGAGTAACCGAAACGACCGGAACTCAATAAGGAATCATAATAAAGCATATTCAAGTCCAAATACAAAAATATGGAAACATACAAACACAAAGACACACACATATGCTAGTTTCCGGACATAATCCTAGAAAATGCAAAGCACAAAGTTTACCAACATAATATGAATGCATGAGCATATTTTGCCAAGTGTGTGAAAGTGATATATAAATGAAATTAAATCATGAAGGAACACACAAGAATGCTATGTGAGTGTGTGTGCCTAGCCTTGTAAGAGATATAAGGTCCTTTAATACCTTTGTTGACCAATGATGCACGAATCTCTTAAAAGCAGGCCTTCTTGAATGAATTGTGGTTGAGACGTCCTTCGTCTTCTTAATTCTTCAATATACTAACCACTAAACATTACAAGAGAAACACGTTTTGATATGGAATTGATGCCAACACAAACTATAAACCTTACACCAATGGTTGTAGTTCAACCTGTGGATGTTTCCTCCTTGGAGGTTTTACCACGTTAAAAAATCTCTTATGTTAATTCTTCCTATCTCTATCTCTTATATTTTATTTGTATATTTTTACTATCTTGTTTCATAGTATTCACTTATGATGTATTGTGAAGCAATACGTTGTATAGTGTGATTAGTGAACTCATTTTATTGATCAATTTTATTTCTATGATTCTTTTGTATATTGTATTTGTGTATAGTGATATTTGATCACTCTTGTAAGTCATTGAACATATAGTGAAATACAAGTATTCTTTGTTGTTATACTTATTTGTTTGTTTACCTCATACAACTTGGTGATGTATGTAGACCATGCTTATATGATTACCTATTCATATTGTCTATGTATGTTGTCTTTTCTTAGTGTATTTGTTGTATGTAAGGCAACCTTGAGGGACAAACGATAGTTTGTTCAAGGGATTGAAAAAGGCGTAAAAACCTATTCATCCCCCCTCTAGGTATGCCTTAAGCAATTTAACTACATTTGTATACTTTCAATTGGTATCAGAGCAGGTCATCGGACAGCACTCCACGAGATCCGGTTTATACTTACGTGTAGATTGCTTAGGTTTTTGCAAGTATGGTTTTCCAAGATGACGTGATGACCGAAGGGGCTTCGAATTCTAGACCTCCTCTTCTCAAGGGTCACAACTATGGGTTTTGGAAATTGAGGATGAAGGCGTACATTTGATCTATTGATGAGAGAGCTTGGATGACCGTTGAAGAAGGTTATCTTGCTCCTAACAAAATTGAGAATGTAAGGATTCCCATACATTATTGGCTTATTTCGTGAACAAATCACACGTTGGGGTTGTTGGTTGTAAGGGTAGTCTAGGTGTTTAAGGTTGAAGATCAAAGACCCTTTCCAAGACCTCAAGAGGACAAGCACTAAAGGTATATATCTAGTGCTTACTTTGCCTTGAAGAGATATAGTTGCACACACACACAACATGCATAACTCTTATTCTTGAATGTTGTGTTTATATTTTGTGTGCATTGTGCTTTATTGATTATTCAATATCTATTCTTGCATTAAATTAATTGCATCTAGTTTATTGAAATGCCATGACATGTTTAGGCATTAGAATGCAAAGTCATGAATTTTATTCATGCATGTTTGATTTGAGTGCATCTTGTTCTATGATAATGCCATGACATGTTAGGCATTAGGATGCATTCAATACCCACACGTGCACTTCATGTATGTTAGCTTTAATTGTGGTATAATTCGTTTCCCGAAGGATGTTCGGAAACGTCCATGCTTGCACGATGGTGTGCATGTCTTAGCACGATGGTTGACCACTTGAGAAGGTCTCATTCTTCTCTTGGATAAGTGGTAGTTTTGGTTTGGTTGTTTGGAGTAATGTGTCTAGTTTCAAAAGACTGAATTTCAATGTTTTTTCAAAACTGACCTTTGTATGGTCTTGTGACCATAACTTTTTATAAAAAGATTTAAATTGAGTTTTGTAAAATTCTGGACAAACTAGACACCCATACCTTTCCAACGGTATATTATTCGTAATATGTCATGACCGTTTGGATTGGTTTTGAAATCTCCAAAGTGACCACCAAAACAGGGCAACTATGTTGTTGTCCGTTTCTGACCTTTGGTCACTCTATTGACCATAACTGTTTCTACAAACATCGAAATGTCATTCCATAATTTCTACGTAGACATCCATACCTTTCCAACGATATATCATATGAAAGGTTTCGATGTCGTTTGGTCATGTTTGCAGGCACTTGAAGTTGAAGCTGATGCTCTGTCGCGCCCATTCCGCTGTTCACCCGCCCTACGTAGAGCGGGCACCTGATTGATTTTTCAATCCGCCCTACACCCGCCCAAAATCCGCCCTACGTAGAGCGATTTGCGCAGGAAACTTTTTGGAAAATTTCCAAAACGACATAGCTTCAATTGGACATCATATATATATGCCTCTTTGATCTTCGGTCACTTTCATAACTCAAAAAATCATATTTTTAATTGAGAGCATTTTCAAAGAGAGCTTTTTCATCAAGAACTCATCTTTGATCATCTTTGATCACTCAAAACCATTCTCATATGCATCAAAATATCATCTAGCATTTTCTAGCATAGTTAGGATGCTTGCTTGCATGGGTTTTGGTCAACACATATTCTTTGGTAAGTTCTTCACTATTATCATATATAATTAGTGTTTTATTTATCATTGACATCTCTTATATTATTTGTATCTTCTTAGATTATATTCTAGATACAAAATAGAGATTGTTGTGTTGACATGATTGAGTGTTGTATTTTGATAGCTATCTAGGTTTTCATAATCTATGTTTAGTTAAGCTATTTGACATGTCATCTAGCTTTTAATATCTAGGATTGAATTTATTGCAAAATCATTATCCTAGATAAGCATATAGAGTAACCTAGCTCTAATTGCATTTTTGGATATTTCATAATATTCACTTAGGTTGTATTATCTCTTCTTAGAGAATTAAGTCTTGTGTTGTGACCGGGATTAGGTTACTTAATTCGCAAGCAATTGGACTAGGTCCACTTATACCGGGATTAGGTAGTTGTGATGATTATTGATCAGGATTAGATCATTAAACTGGGATTAGGTTGTAATCATCTCAATTAGTGGATTCGAGGTTCGAGTGTGGCTTACTTACATAGCCCGTGGTTTTTCCCGTGAGGGTTTCCACGTAAAAATCAAGTGTTGTTTTAATTTCTGCACCATATTACACTTGCTTGTTTATATTATCTTGAGGGTATTTTCGTAATTTTGACTAACACGAAAATTTGGGTAAAAAGCGTAAAATCTATTCATCCCCCCCCCCCCCCCCCTCTAGATAGTTTTATACACACCGTGCAATAATTAGTTTCAATTGGTATCAGAGCGGGTTCCTAGACATACATAGGTGATCCTTGCTCATTTTGGTGTGTTTTGCATTTTGTGTGATTTTTTGATTTATTCATACATTTTGCATTAATCTCATTTGCATTCATCCAAACACTATGAGTGATTTCGGGATGAGCAAAGAGGGAGCGTCGAGCGTGAGGCCACCGTTGCTCACCGGCGATAATTACTCCTCATGGAAGGGGAAGATGGAAGCATACATATGCCAAATCCATGATAGGGCATGGATGGCGGTTGAAGATGGATATGCTCCACCTATGATGACTCCTACGGATGGAGGAGAAGAAGTTCTCAAGCCTAAGGCACAGTGGAGTCCTCAAGAATTTATTGACTCCATGTGGAACAACAAGGCTATTCATGCCATCCGATGTGCAGTGAGTGAAAATCAGTACAAACTGATTCAAATTACTAGGATTGCTAAAGAGGCATGGGACATCCTAGAAGTTGCACATGAAGGCACTAAGGTTGTCAAGGACTTAAAGCTTCAAGTCCTTCAAACTCGGTTTGAGACCATTAGGATGGAAGAGCACGAGCATTTCAATGACTTCCAAGTGAGACTAATGGACATTGTGAACCAAAGTCACCAACTTGGTGATCCTTACTCAGATAGAAGAATCAAGCAAAAGATCATGCGATCACTTCCCGAGAGGTTCGAACCTAAAGTGACGGCTTTAGAAGAAAATGACACCTACAAGGAAATGAAGCCGAGTGAAGTCATTGGAAGACTTCTAGCCTATGAATCAAGAAAGGCTACCACATCTCCTCCTAAGAAGAAAAAGGATATTGCCTTGAAGACATCCAAGATGGAAGAGGAGGAGGATGACTCATATGAAGACATGGCACTCATTGCCAAGGGATTCAAGAAGTTCTTGAATCTACAAAAGAGTGGTTATGGCTCAAAAGGGAATGACTTCAAGAAGAAGAAGACCACAATCAAGAATGTTAAGCCATATAATGAGATGTCTTCAAGAGAGAAGATTCAATGCTAAGAATGTGGAGGATTCGGGCATATCTCCAAGGATTGTGCTAACTTGGAAGATGAAAGAGAGGAGGTCGCCACTTCAAGTGATAGTGATGAAGAGGTTGTGGCAAAATTCTTGGCATTAGGTTGCTCTCACAAGCGGGACAACAAAGTGAAAGTTGTTGAAGGAAGTCCCTCAAGCTTGAATGATTGTGAGAACAACTATTTTGCCTTTCCTATCTCCTACAATGAAGAAGAGAATGAGAGTCAAGAAGAAAGTGACTCTAATGAAGATGACTCTTCATCTAACTCCACAAATGGATATGTGGAGAAAAAGGTTCTAGATGAATACCTCACTGAGTTTAAAAGCTTAGCAATGAAGACCAAGAAAAAGATACGAAGATTGAGAGAAGAGAATCTAGACCTTTTGGCTCATGTTGACCACTTAAATGAACAAGTGGATAGATCTAAGAATATTGAAGATAAGCTAAGAAAGGAGTTAGACTTATCTAAGAGGAATGAAGAGGATCTAAAAAGAGAGCTTGAAGAGGCCAAAGGGTCAAGGACTAGGATAGTTTCTAGCATCGAAAAACTTGACCACATGTTAAGTGCTGGAAAGAGTCCTTGTGACAAGAGAGGTCTTGGATTTGAAGATGGCAAGGAGTCCTCCACTCCTAACAAGACTGTGTTTGTCAAGAGCTTGAGCTACAAAAAAGCTTCACCGATGCAAACTCCTAGGAAGAAGATTGATCTAGGACAATGCTCTCATAGTGCACAAGTGAAGGTAGCCCCAAGAAGACAACCTCAAGCTCAACCTACAAGAGTTCCTCATACTAACTTCCCTCAAATTCAACTCCATCAAAGGAAGAGACCGATCATGCAAACTCAACCAAGGAAGCAACCAAGGAAGCAACCAAGTCTTAGTCAACAACAAAGAAGGAGAGATCTTATCCAACAACCAAGACAACCACAACGACATGGGAAGGCTCTTATGCATGCATAAGGACATGGTATGATTCCTAACTTTGTCCCTACATGTCATTTTTGTGGTGTTAATGGTCATATTAGACCAAAGTGCTTTCATTACATTAAAATGTGTAGAGTTAAAAGCATGATTGAGAAGAAGAAAGCTAGAGCTAGTATGCTTGCTCATAGGAAGGAAGAAATTCATTTACATGATCCTATGACATCTAGATCTCTAGAACTTTTGACCACTAGGAAGAAAATTGTTTCACCTAAGTGGATAAGAAAAGATGAACCCACTTGCTACGAGACAAACTTGTCTCCAATAGGTTCAACTAAGTCCAATGGACTTAGTAGGTCCATAGGACCTCATGACCTTCAATGATGAAGGTTGGTGATTGACCCCATATGGGGAACTCAAGCAAAGAGAGCTATTTTGCATTCTTGTAAATAGCAAAAAATTTGAAATATCTTATGCCTCTTCTTTTGATTGCTTGAGTAAGCTTGGTTGTACATATGTATATATGTTTTCTATTATATAAGTGTGAACCTTGCTTGTTTACAATCCATGTCATATTTATGTTCAAACATGCATTTTTGGACTAGGAGATTTACATAGGAAGTATGATGTGAATGACCTATAGTTATCTCCATGACATGATGTTTCTTAATGACATGCTAATGAATATTGAAAAGCATGAAATTCATATGACATGCTCAAATGAAAAAGCATGAATTGATGATTGCAATTTTTAAATGCAAATATTATGTGAAAAAGCTTATGAGACTCAAAATGAATAAAGGATCTTGTATCCGTTCAAAGGAATTTAAATTCCAAATGTCTCTCCTTCTTTATTAGTTGAACATGGCTACTATCATACGGGTTTCTCACCCGGAAAAATCAAATAGGGTGCAAAGTCGCTCATGCCTTGTTTCGCTTATAAAGTTGGATATAGTTGTTCCTAAATTGAAATCAATATATTCTATATCCTTGCTTTACTCATGACATTGGTGAAATTGGTTTGAATTCTTATTAGAAACCTTTGTCATTTGCTTTGCCAAATACCATTATATTTTGGACTTGAATGCTACATGTCTTGTATGCAAAGCATGTTTAATTCACACATTTTCTTTTAAATAAATCTCCTTGTTTCTCTCCAATTAATTGAGATGCATAAAGTGACTTATATTGATTATGCAAATATCTTGTATGCTACTATCTCTCGTTGCTATGAGTGACCCAGTTGGGGACTACTCCTTTGCCTATATCATGACAAAAAGGGGGAGTAGGATATAGTAAGGGGAGTTGCAAATTGTAGTGGCAATTGTGCATATTGGGGAGAATATTAATTGAGGGGGAGTAGGTAACCCGTTGAGGGGGAGCATTGCATACACATACATTGCATGATGTTGTGCTTAAATTCTTAAATGCAAATACTTGTTTTATCCTCACTTGATCATCTCACATACTCTTGCTCTGGAAAGTATAATCTTTTGTTTTGAAGGGTTGATAGTTCTACAAGAGATTGAAGACTTGAAGTTTGTTTTTATATTTTTATATCTCTTTGTAATGTAGAATATCTTTGTTAATCCCGTAGATTCAAGTATGTTGTGAGGATCAATGTGAGTGGTGGTTTTGTCACGAAATAGCCAAAGGGGGAGATTGTAAGGATTCCCATACATTTATTGGCTTATTTCGTGAACAAATCACACGTTGGGGTTGTTGGTTGTAAGGGTAGTCTAGGTGTTTAAGGTTGAAGATCAAAGACCCTTTCCAAGACCTCAAGAGGACAAGCACCAAAGGTATATATCTAGTGCTTACTTTGCCTTGAAGAGATATAGTTGCACACACACACAACATGCATAACTCTTATTCTTGAATGTTGTGTTTATATTTTGTATGCATTGTGCTTTATTGATTATTCAATATCTCTTCTTGCATTAAATTAATTGCATCTAGTTTATTGAAATGCCATGACATGTTTAGGCATTAGAATGCAAAGTCATGAATTTTATTCATGCATGTTTGATTTGAGTGCATCTTGTTCTATGATAATGCCATGACATGTTAGGCATTAGGATGCATTCAATACCCACACGTGCACTTCATGTATGTTAGCTTTAATTGTGGTATAATTCGTTTCCCGAAGGATGTTCGGAAACGTCCATGCTTGCACGATGGTGTGCATGTCTTAGCACGATGGTTGACCACTTGAGAAGGTCTCATTCTTCTCTTGGATAAGTGGTAGTTTTGGTTTGGTTGTTTGGAGTAATGTGTCTAGTTTCAAAAGATTGAATTTCAATGTTTTTTCAAAACTGACCTTTGTATGGTCTTGTGACCATAACTTTTTATAAAAAGATTTAAATTGAGTTTTGTAAAATTCTGGATAAACTAGACACCCATACCTTTCCAACGGTATATTATTCGTAATATTTCATGACCGTTTGGATTGGTTTTGAAATCTCCAAAGTGACCACCAAAACAGGGCAACTATGTTGTTGTCCGTTTCTGACCTTTGGTCACTCTATTGACCATAACTGTTTCTACAAACATCGAAATGTCATTCCATAAATTGGAGTAGAAAGTAGACATCCATACCTTTCCAACGATATACATATGAAAGGTTTTGATGTCGTTTGGTCATGTCTTGAGGCACTTGAAGTTGAAGCTGATGCTCTGTCGCGCCCATTCCGCTGTTCACCCGCCCTACGTAGAGCGGGCACCTGATTGATTTTTCAATCCGCCCTACACCCGCCCAAAATCAGCCCTACGTAGAGCGGTTTGTGCGGAAACTTTTTGGAAAATTTCCAAAACGACATAGCTTCAATTGGACATCATATATATATGCCTCTTTGATCTTAGGTCACTTTCATAACTCAAAAAATCATATTTTTAATTAAGAGCATTTTCAAAGAGAGCTTTTTCATCAAGAACTCATCTTTGATCATCTTTGATCACTCAAAACCATTCTCATATGCATCAAAATATCATCTAGCATTTTCTAGCATAGTTAGGATGCTTGCTTGCATGGGTTTTGGTCAACACATATTCTTTGGTAAGTTCTTCACTATTATCATATATAATTAGTGTTTTATTTATCATTGACATCTCTTATATTATTTGTATCTTCTTAGATTATATTCTAGATACAAAATAGAGATTGTTGTGTTGACATGATTGAGTGTTGTATTTTGATAGCTATCTAGGTTTTCATAATCTATGTTTAGCTAAGCTATTTGACATGTCATCTAGCTTTTAATATCTAGGATTGAATTTATTGCAAAATCATTATCCTAGATAAGCATATAGAGTAACCTAGCTCTAATTGCATTTTTGGATATTTCATAATATTCACTTAGGTTGTATTATCTCTTCTTAGAGAATTAAGTCTTGTGTTGTGACCGGGATTAGGTTACTTAATTCGCAAGCAATTGGACTAGGTCCACTTATACCGGGATTAGGTAGTTGTGATGATTATTGATCGGGATTAGATCATTAAACTGGGATTAGGTTGTAATCATCTCAATTAGTGGATTCGAGGTTCGAGTGTGGCTTACTTACATAGCCCGTGGTTTTTCCCGTGAGGGTTTCCACGTAAAAATCAAGTGTTGTTTTAATTTCCGCACCATATTACACTTGCTTGTTTATATTATCTTGAGGGCATTTTCGTAATTTTGACTAACACGAAAATTTGGGTAAAAAGCGTAAAATCTATTCACCCCCCCCCCCCCCCCTCTAGATAGTTTTATACACACCGTGCAATAATTAGTTTCAGAGAATGGAGTGACCATTTCCAAGCCTAGGAGTGAGTGGTCTATTAATGAGTTTGAGTTAGCGAAATGGCATCATCGGGCGGTGAATGCTATTTTTGGAGGTGTTGATAGTAGGCAATTTTCCTACATTCAAAATCTAGAAACCGTAAAGGAGGCATGGGAAGCTCTCCAAGTCACCAATGAGGGGACTAAAGCGGTGAAGAAGTCTTGTCTTCAATTGCTCACTTCCCAATTTGAGGTTTTGCAAATGGGTGAGGAAGACAAATTTGTTGACTTCTAAGATAAGCTACTAGACATCGCCAACAAATGTCAAGCACTTGGTACTCCTATCTCCGGTGAGAGGCTAAATTGGAAGATTCTAAAATCACTTCCAAAGAGGTTCAAAGCCAAGGTTACCGCCATTGAAGAGAGCAAAGACGTTGACGTCATGAGCTTAGATGAGTTGCTAGGATCTCTTCAAACTTTTGAGGCGTGCATGAAACCTAAGGCTAAGAACAAGGGTTTAGCTCTCAAGGTTGTCAAGGAAGCTAGTAGTAGCGATGATGATGAGGAGATGACATTATTGGTTAGGAAGTTTAGGAAGTTCATGAGGAAAGGTGCCAAGCCAAGTGGCAAGTACTCAAGGGACAAGGAAGTCAAGAAGTCCTTTACTCCACCTCATGAGAGGAGTGGCCACGCTAAGAGCAATAGGAAGGTTCAATGCTTCAACTACAAGAAGTTTGGACATTATGCTTCGGAATGTCCTAGTGGTGATTCTAAGAAGGACAAGAGGGGAAAAGCTATGGCGGCTACATGGAGTGAAGATGATGACTCTAGTGTTGAGAAGAGCTCAAGTGATGAGTCTTTTAGTGAAGAAGAGCTAGTGAGCAACTTTGTTGCATTCATGGCTTCTCATTCTACTCTAGAGGATGTAAATCAAGATTCGTTGGATAAGGAGATTAATCAAAGTCATCAAGAGTGTTTAAATGATAATCCAACCTACATTGATCTTTTGGCTAAGGTGGAGTTTCTTGAGGAGAAGTTGAAAATAGCCTTAAGTGAGATTGATGAGAAGGAGGACTTGATCAAGATTCAAGTGGATGAGTTTGTTGCTACAACTCGTAGGCTCTTGCATGAAAAGAATGCTCTTGACAAGAAGCTTTGTGAAGTTGAGGGTATTGTGCTTAAAAAGGATAGGATCATCTCTAATATGAACTTAGGTAGCTCATGTTAGGATTATGCTCAATAGCAAGAGTGTAATGTTGTAATTAACAATCTTTTTCATATTAATAAAGTGATTTCTGGTTTAACAAATCGTATAGCATTATAGTTGTCAAAGTAAATAATCATAAGGTCTAAAGACTATGGGAAAAGAAGAATTGTTCGTACATCTGGATATGTATGTGGTAGACACAATTCTTTAGTTAGTCTTGAATATTGTTCACAACTTAAGTTAAAGGTTGGGCACCTTTATCTTGTTAAAGTTGTAGAATTCTTTTGCTAGCATTTGAGTGGGATCAAATGAGATATGATGAGTCTAAAATCATCGGAGTGTCTTCGAGCAAAAGGATCTAGTGCACTGGGTGCATTGAACTGGATCACAATGAAAAGCTTTATCTATAACCGTCAATAGATAATAGTTTTTTCATTATCAGGACAATCGGAGAGTCTATCTTAATCCTGAGATAAATGATGGACTTATGGTTGCAAGTGATATCATTTGAGTTATCAATGAGTACGATTATATCGCATAGTCTATCCTCGATAATTTGGTGATATTCATTTGTTAATCGATAGAGGACTTCATTTATAGATATGGACATCGTGGCTCCATTTAATTAAATGAGAGTATAATATCATCATATGGATGTTTTGAGGTAATTGGATATTAAATCTCAACGTTGAGTTTTCAATAGTGTCTATTGAAAACATGGCTTCTGGACAAGTCAAAATATCCAAGTTCAAAACGTGGTCATATGAGTAAATATGGTAACTTGGAGAGTTATAGGCGGTCTATGAACTCTTGGCGATTACTGATATTAATCACGAGGATACACTATCTCCAATATGATTGTCTAGGGTATGAATGAGGAGCATCTTCCTTTTCTATCTTTATTTAAGAGTTCAGTTTTAGCTCTTTAGTGGAATGAGTTAAAATTAATGGATCGGACCTAAGTGAATCATTTGTTGATTGTGATTAGGTTATGTCTATTGAAGCTTAAATTTAGATGGCCCGCCAAGATCCCCAATCCACACGGACTTGCATGGATCACTTGATATATTCTACCGGACCAATTTAAGGGTCCATCTAGAATTGCATTTAATATATTAAGAATATAATTTGCACATTATTTAAGTAATGGGCTGCTCAATTATATTAATATATTAATGAAAGACATGTGGGCTTGTTTCTTTTAGTAAGAATGGGTCTGGTTCACATGTGGGCTTTTTATTTAAAGTCCAATGGATTAAATGAAATAAGAAAATAATGTTAGGCCCAACCTTATACAAGTGGGGCGGCTAGGTTAAGGTTTTAACCTAAAAATATTATTTTGTTTCATTTGTTTTAATTAAATAAGAATTAATTGATTTATTGATTAATTGTTTAATTAAAGAAACAAATCTTTCCTAAAAGTAAAGACTTGTTTGATAAGTAAATAAATAAATTAGTTTTATTTATTTAATCAAATAAGGAGTCTTTTTTATTTAGTCAAATAAAAGAATAAAAATAAAAGAGTTGGATTAGGGTTTGAAGTCTATAAAGTTAAAAAGAATTAGGGTTGAATTTTAGTCACCCTATATAAGTGACATGATGAAATTCGGCCAACCCGAATCTTAGACTACATAGAATTCGGCAACCCTAAAGGAAAAAGAAGAAAATTCGGCCAACCTATATATATATTCTTATAGGGTTCGGCCACATGAGGCTTGGTGCTTGAGTTTTTTTATTTCTTTCTTCTTCTTCTTAATTCTAAGAGAGTTTTTATTCTAGAAAGACAAAAAGGAGTGAAAAATTATTCTTTGATAGTATACAATTGCTTAATCATCAATAAGCTTGTGTATACGATATCGATCTAGGTTCACGCGAGTTTCGATCATAAGATTGAGAACTCAAAAGTGACCGGAATAATTTTGACATTCTTTTGATTGTTTTGTGACTAACAAGAAAGAAAGTATTTGTTTGGTCCATTCACAGGTTTGCAATTCAAAGGAAAGGGAGACCACGCTCCTAGGTGATCTACGTTCGTGCTCGGATTGAAGGTCTTGCGGATTACCATCGACGTAAGTCAATCGGATCACGCGACAAAAGGTAATTTACTTTTGTTGATATATATGCATGTTTATTGATTAAAAGGGTTTAAGGTTCATAAAGGAAAAATTTTAAAAGTCACTAAATCGTATTTAGTATCGCTTCCGCTGCGTTGTATACTTTTGTTATTATTTTTTCCCTACAATTGGTATCAGAGCCTAGGTTGAACCCTTTTAATTAATTAACGTATATATACGTGGATCTATTTCTTTTTATTGTGATTATGCATGTTTAGAAAGAGATGGCACTCTAGGTATTCAAATATATAATTACATGTGATGTATGGATTTATATATATTTTATGTGGTTTGTTATTGCTCGATTTTGGCCCTAGATTTTCAATGTAATTTTTGTTTCGGAGTTGTAACAAGAAGGGTGGTCTATTATCGCCATAATTCCTTCTTGGTAGTTGTTAGGTTTTATTTTTTTTAATATGTGCAGTATTTTTTTTAGGTTTACTGCTGCAGTTTTTTTTTTTAGTTTGTGTGCAGTTTTTATTTTGTAAGAATACTGCAGTGAATAAAAAAAAAAAAAAAATTAATACTGCAGTATTTATTATATATATACTGCCGTAATATGTTTAGGTCTTGAAGATTTGAAGACACGAAGCAAAACGAAGCAACGGAACCATGAACGAGCACCGTGCGCACCCTAGGAGTGGATTGGGCTGCGCATGGCAAGCCCAAGCTTGGTGGGCTGCGCACGGCAGCCCTGGAGTCCTCATGGGCTGCGCACGGCAGCCCCTTAGTGGGGTTGTGAGTTGTGCTCGCCCGTGGGTTGGGCCGAAGGATGAGCGTATGGTTGATGGGCCACCTGAAGATCTTGTATTCCTGACAAATTGTAATTTACTTGTTTTTCTAGGATGGGCCAAAGTTGTTGCTATTTAATTTATGCTTAAATATTACAATATTTGTTATTGTATGATAACATGACATATAGAATAGGAGTGCACGCATATATCTCTTTTGGTATGAACATGCATTGAATGATTTAGGTATCTAAATTGGCATCTAGATAACTCGGTAAATCATTCTATGGGATTTAATCACACGCCTTAAATAATTGAGTGGGAGAAGGTGTTTTGGTAACACCTATGGCCTCCAAGGTTAGTTGAGCTTTATTATTTATTGGTAATCCCCCCAAGGGGCGTCCATGAATGGAATTTAGCAACATACTTCCTTACAAGGATAGACTAGACAATGGACTCAAATGAGATCTACTCCCCAAGGAGGGATTTTCGTGAGAGAAATTGAGGGTCAATATCTTGGTAACACACTCAATGTAATTTTATTGATATCCTCCCAAGAGTTCTTGTCAGTAAATTGCAAGGCTAAAATTGAAAACGCAGGTTGTTATGTTAACAATTAGGTGGGACCTAGTCTAACTAGTAAATGGTGCGAACTCCCAAAGGAGGCGTAACATTTATGGGTGTTAGATCACCGTTGAATTTTATGATTGAGTTATTTATTTAATTCAAGATAAATATTTAAAAGTGCTTTATCATGATTATTTACTTATATGTTTTTTTTATTCAGAAATCATGACCCCATCACTTATGAACATCCTGAAAGATAACACTTTAACTGGAGATAATTATGTCACATGGAAAAGGAAAATTGGGTTGTTGCTGCAAAGTGAAAAACATAAGTTTGTTCTAACTACTCCTAAACCACCTGCTCCTAATAATGAATCTAGCATAATGTGTAGAGATGAGTATGAGCAGTGGAAGACTTCAGATGATATGGCAAAATGTTACATTATGGCCACTATCTCCGACGTGTTGCAACAGCATGAAGGAATGGAGTCCGCTGCTGATATAATGATGTCTCTAGAGGAGATGTTTGCTATGAAGTCTAGGACGACTAAGAGAGAGGCAGTGACTGCTTTTATGAATCTTAGGATGAAACCTGGACAGGCTGTGAAAGATCACATGATGAAAGTCATAGCACATCTCAACATTGCTGAACTGCATGGCGCTGAGATAGATGGTGAGACAAAGATTGATATGGTTGTCAATTCATTGTCAGATTCCTTTGATCAGTTCAAATTGGACTACACTTTGAACAAAAAGGAATACACCTTACAAGGCCTGATGCAAGATGTTCAAAGTGCTGAAAAGATCCTTGTGAAAGGCAAAGGTCAAGAGATTCATATGGTTGGTAAAGTTGCTACTGTTAAGGCCCGTCAAAAGGTCAAGAAACAACAGAAGAAAAAGCAACTTGGGCCTATCAAGAAGGAGACCAAGAAAGTAACCAAGATCAAAGGGAAATGCTTCCTTTGTGGTGAAAAGGGACATTGGAAGAGAAATTGCCCAAAGTCCCAGAACAAGAAGGAAGAAGGTAATTTGAATTATCTAGAAACATGTTTTTTGGCTGATTCTACAGATTCTTGGATCATAGACTCAGGAGCCACTAATCATGTTTGTTATTCCTTGCAGGGGTTTCAAGAAAGGAGAAAGCTGAGTAAGAATGAAATCAATTTGCGCTTGGGCAACGGAACGTTAGTGTCTGCAAGTGCAGTGGGAGATATTAGAGTTTATTTGGATTCTAGAAGGCATTTAGATTTAATAGACGTTTATTATGTACCTCAATTCAAGAGGAATTTAATTTCAGTTTCTTGTTTGAATAAATTTGGATATTCGGTTACTTTTAATAAAGTTTTTATTATGTAAGAATGACAAAATTATTTGCCAAGGTACATTGGAAAACGGTCTATACTTTTTGCATAGAAATATCTCTCACTCGTTAGACACAGAAATAACGGAACCTAATCATAAAAGAGTAAAATTATCAACAGATGAAACCTACCTTTGGCATTTACGCTTAGGTCATATTAACCTTAATAGGATTAAAAGATTGGTATGTGACGGACCTTTGAGTGACTTAAAGGTTGATGATCTACCAACTTGTGAATCTTGTTTGGAAGGTAAAATGACCAAAAGGACGTTCTCTGCCAAAGGTGCAAGAGCCACTGAATGTTTAGGATTGATACACACTGATGTATGTGGACCTATGAGCATTCAAGCTAGAGGTGGATATGAGTACTTCATCACCTTCACGGATGATTACTCGAGATTTGGTTATGTGTATCTCATGAGACATAAGTCGGATGCTTTTGACATGTTCAAAGCATTCAAAGCTGAAGTGGAAAATCAGCTTGAGAAACACATAAAAATCTTGAGATCTGATCGTGGTGGAGAATATCTATCTGGTGAGTTTCAGCAATATCTTATTGATAATGGGATAGTTTCTCAGTTTTCTGCACCAGGTACACCTCAACAAATGGGGTAGCAGAAAGGAGAAATAGAACTCTTTTGGATATGGTTAGGTCTATGTTGAGTTATTCAACGCTTCCTATTTCTTTTTGGGGATATGCTTTACAAACTGCTATATACATTCTAAACGATGTACCATCTAAGTCTGTTCCTAAAACACCGCATGAGTTGTGGACTGGGCGCAAGCCTAGTTTACAACACTTAAGGATATTTGGTTGTCCTGCGCATGTGTTAAAAGGAAAGACAGAAAAGATGGAGTCCCGTTCAGAAACATGTATATTTGTAGGGTATCCAAAAGAAACTAAAGGATATTATTTCTATAGTCCTTCAGATCTTAAAGTATTTGTTTCGACAAATGCTAAATTTCTGGAAAAGGACTATATGAATGATTTTGTGCCTAGAAGTAGAATTGTCCTGAATGAGATGTCAGGAGATACAATTCCACGAGAGGTTACACAACCTAACCCAATTGTAAGTTCCGATCCAACACAAGATCAACAACCTACCATTCCTCGTCGTAGTGGGAGGGTTAGAACACAACCCGAAAGATACATCGGTCTGGGAGAATCAGTGGAGAATCTCCCGGACGACGATGATCCCTATACGTACAAGGAAGCTATGGAGGATGTTGATAGTCGCCATTGGCAAAAGGCAATGCAATCCGAGATTGAATCTATGTTCGATAACAAAGTCTGGTCCCTTGTAGACTTGCCTAAAGGGATAAAACCCATTGGGTGCAAGTGGGTATACAAGAGGAAAAGAGGTATGGATGGAAAGGTGGAAACCTTTAAAGCTAGATTGGTAGCTAAAGGGTATACACAGAAAGAAGGTATCGATTACGAGGAAACCTTCTCTCCTGTGGCCATGCTTAAATCCATTAGGATACTCTTATCCATTGCAGCATCTTTAGATCTAGAGATTTGGCAAATGGACGTCAAGACAGCTTTCCTAAATGGAAGTCTTGACGAAAGCATCTACATGATGCAACCAGAGGGATTCATTGAAAAGGGCCAAGTGGATAAGGTATGCAAGTTGCAGAAATCCATATATGGATTAAAGCAAGCATCCAGATCCTGGAACATAAGGTTTGATCAAGCTGTCAAAGGTTTTGGATTTATTCAGAATCCTGACGAACCTTGTGTATACAAAAGGATTAAAGGCGACAAGTTGGTTTTCCTGATTCTTTATGTTGATGATATACTACTCATTGGAAACGATGTAGGTGTATTGACATCAGTAAAAGAATGGTTAGCAAAACAATTTGATATGAAGGACTTAGGAGAAGCAAGTTTTATTCTAGGTATCCAAGTAATAAGGGATAGAAAGAATAGAACGATTGCATTATCCCAAGCTTCATACATAGACAAAATCTTGTCTAGGTTTTCCATGCAGGATTCCAAGAAAGGTATGTTACCTTTCAGACATGGAATCAAGCTTTCTAAGGAACAAGTTCCTAAGAATGAGCATGAAGAGCAATTCATGAGTAGAGTTCCATATGCCTCGGCAGTTGGAAGTCTCATGTATGCAATGCTCTGTACTAGACCAGATATTTGTTTTGCTGTTGGCATAGTTAGCAGGTTTCAATCGAAACCTGGTCCTGATCACTGGACGGCAGTCAAGCATATTTTCAAGTATCTAGAGAACGAGAGATAATATGCTTGTATACTCTGGAGGGGATTTGGTTCCCGTTGGGTATACAGATTCTGATTTCCAATCAGATTCTGACTCCAGAAAATCCACATCAGGGGCTGTGTTTACTATTGGAGGAGGAGCAGTTATATGGAGGAGTATCAAGCAATCTTGTATTGCTGATTCCACCATGGAAGCTGAGTATGTTGCTGCATGCGAAGCTGCCAAAGAGGCTGTTTGGCTCCGCCAATTCTTGATTGACTTAGAAGTGGTTCCTAGTGCGAATAAGCAGATCACTATCTACTGTGACAACAGTGGAGCAGTGGCTAATTCGAAAGAACCAAGAAGTCACAAGAGAGGTAAACACATTGAAAGAAAGTATCATCTTTTAAGGGAGATTGTTCAAAGAGGTGACGTGACGATTACCAAAATCGCGTCAGCAGAAAATCTAGCGGATCCCTTCACAAAGGCTCTACCTCAGAAGAGTTTCGATGGGCATCTAGAGAATATGGGCTTGAGAGATATGACACATTTGCTATAGCGCAAGTGGGAGATTGTTAGGATTATGCTCAATAGCAAGAGTGTAATGTTGTAATTAACAATCTTTTTCATATTAATAAAGTGATTTCTGGTTTAACAAATCGTATAGCATTTATAGTTGTCAAAGTAAATAATCATAAGGTCTAAAGACTATGGGAAAAGAAGAATTGTTCGTACATCTGGATATGTATGTGGTAGACACAATTCTTTAGTTAGTCTTGAATATGTTCACAACTTAAGTTAAAGGTTGGGCACCTTTATCTTGTTAAAGTTGTAGAATTCTTTTGCTAGCATTTGAGTGGGATCAAATGAGATATGATGAGTCTAAAATCATCGGAGTGTCTTCGAGCAAAAGGATCTAGTGCACTGGGTGCATTGAACTGGATCACAATGAAAAGCTTTATCTAAACCGTCAATAGATAATAGTTTTTCATTATCAGGACAATCGGAGAGTCTATCTTAATCCTGAGATAAATGATGGACTTATGGTTGCAAGTGATATCATTTGAGTTATCAATGAGTACGATTATATCGCATAGTCTATCCTCGATAGTTTGGTGATATTCATTTGTTAATCGATAGAGGACTTCATTTATAGATATGGACATCGTGGCTCCATTTAATTAAATGAGAGTATAATATCATCATATGGATGTTTTGAGGTAATTGGATATTAAATCTCAACGTTGAGTTTTCAATAGTGTCTATTGAAAACATGGCTTCTGGACAAGTCAAAATATCCAAGTTCAAAACGTGGTCATATGAGTAAATATGGTAACTTGGAGAGTTATAGGCGGTCTATGAACTCTTGGCGATTACTGATATTAATCACGAGGATACACTATCTCCAATATGATTGTCTAGGGTATGAATGAGGAGCATCTTCCTTTTCTATCTTTATTTAAGAGTTCAGTTTTAGCTCTTTAGTGGAATGAGTTAAAATTAATGGATCGGACCTAAGTGAATCATTTGTTGATTGTGATTAGGTTATGTCTATTGAAGCTTAAATTTAGATGGCCCGCCAAGATCCCCAATCCACACGGACTTGCATGGATCACTTGATATATTCTACCGGACCAATTTAAGGGTCCATCTAGAATTGCATTTAATATATTAAGAATATAATTTGCACATTATTTAAGTAATGGGCTGCTCAATTATATTAATATATTAATGAAAGACATGTGGGCTTGTTTCTTTTAGTAAGAATGGGTCTGGTTCACATGTGGGCTTTTTATTTAAAGTCCAATGGATTAAATGAAATAAGAAAATAATGTTAGGCCCAACTTATACAAGTGGGGCGGCTAGGTTAAGGTTTTAACCTAAAATATTATTTTGTTTCATTTGTTTTAATTAAATAAGAATTAATTGATTTATTGATTAATTGTTTAATTAAAGAAACAAATCTTTCCTAAAAGTAAAAGACTTGTTTGATAAGTAAATAAATAAATTAGTTTTATTTATTTAATCAAATAAGGAGTCTTTTTATTTAGTCAAATAAAAGAATAAAAATAAAAGAGTTGGATTAGGGTTTGAAGTCTATAAAGTTAAAAGAATTAGGGTTGAATTTTAGTCACCCTATATAAGTGACATGATGAAATTCGGCCAACCCTAATCTTGACTACATAGAATTCGGCAACCCTAAAGGAAAAAGAAGAAAAATTCGGCCAACCTATATATATTCTTATAGGGTTCGGCCACATCAATTGGTGCTTGAGTTTTTATTTCTTTCTTCTTCTTCTTAATTCTAAGAGAGTTTTTATTCTAGAAGACAAAAAGGAGTGAAAATTATTCTTTGATAGTATACATTGCTTAACATCAATAAGCTTGTGTATACGATATCGATCTAGGTTCACGCGAGTTTCGATCATAAGATTGAGAACTCAAAAGTGACCGGAATAATTTTGACATTCTTTTGATTGTTTTGTGACTAACAAAGAAAAGAAAGTATTTGTTTGGTCCATTCACAGGTTTGCAATTCAAAGGAAAGGGAGACCACGCTCCTAGGTGATCCACGTTCGTGCTCGGATTGAAGGTCTTGCGGATTACCATCGACGTAAGTCAATCGGATCACGCGACAAAGGTAATTTACTTTTGTTGATATATATGCATGTTTATTGATTAAAAGGGTTTAAGGTTCATAAAGGAAAAATTTTAAAAGTCACTAAATCGTTTAGTATCGCTTCCGCTGCGTTGTATACTTTTGTTATTATTTTTTCCCTACAGCTCAAGTGTCGCGGTGGTCGAAGAGAAGCTCATAGAAGCTCATAGAAGCATCACTTCCTACTAGCGAGCTATCATTGAAGAGAAAGCTCCTAAAAGAGACGTTCCAAGAAAAGAACAATTGAAGAATAAGGTACCCCTTGAAACTCCCATTTGTGCTTCTCCAACTCCGGATGGTAAAATCTCTCCTTTTGTTCCCATATGTCATTTTTGCAATACCTTAGGCCATATCAAGCCCAAGTGCTATAAATTCATTGAATATTGCAACATAGAAAATTTATCTAGGAATAGAGCGATTGGACCTCATTCTATGCATGCTAAAGCTTTTGAATATGGAAAGCATGATAATTTCACAAAGCATGTTAAGAATGTCCGGAAGGTGAAGAATGTATATCCTTCAAAATTTGACCATCCATGTGTTGCTAACAATGTTGAGAAAAAGAGTATTAATGATATTATTGTGAATTAAGTTGTGGAAGAACTTTACTCTAGGTTTAACATTGTGGTCAAAGAGAATCTTGATGATGTTCGTGTATGTCCACCTAAGACAAAATTTGTCAAGGGTGAGTGCTCTTACCATTAGTGTAAGTTGCACATGTGAGTTAGCTTTAAGACTAGTGTTGTTGTTAAGAAGCTTAACTTGTTTGCTTTGTATCTTTACAACTTGACATGAACTTAGCTATCTCACATTGTTTGTTATGATAGTCAAAATTTGTTGATTAACTTTTGAGAAGTTTTTTTTTGGTATCTATATGGTGACAATCATGTTAAGGCTTTTAGAGAAAGTCATTTTTTTGTTTGTTTGAGTTGGATTACATTGTCTTTAGTCTCTTGGAATCGACACACCTATAACTTGTAGTCATGAGGACTTACAAGCCAAGAGGACTCATAAAAAGGGTGAAGGCATTGTATTTGGTGAAAATAGCTTGCGAAGGTATCTCTATATCACATTGCTTGCTTACTTGATTTTTCATCTATCAACTCATTGTTTGTATCACATTCATGAAGCATGTCATAATTGAGAACTAGTATAGTGTTTATATGGTCCTCTTTGACATTTGCTAGTTTAAGATCTTTTGATGATAAGTGTTCACATTGATCTTATTCATAAAGTGTGTTGTTATTTGTATGATTGTTGAGTGGCTAATTTTTGAATAATATGAGCTTCATATTCTTTGATAGCTACTCTTTTGAGAAGTAGAGATCTTAAGTAAGTCTCTTTACTTGCTTCTTGGTCATGTGCTTTTAAGCCTTAAATTTTGGTTTCAAAAATGCACTTTGCTTCTCTTGTATGTTTTGTTAAGTATGTTGAGCTTGATTGATGTTAGCTTTGGATACACCTTGAAGTCCTAAGGACTAGTACATTTAAAAATGACCAATGGTTGGTATCCATTTGCTTCGGCAACATAGAACTCAACGAGCACCCTCATGGAAAGGGCTACACACCTTGGTTGTGAAGCCGCTCAATGTAGGAAAGGGCTACGCCATTGTGATGAGTGAAAGCCGCCATGAGGAGTATATGTTTTTTGTTAGAAAAATCAAAGAAGTGTTGAATTGAATCATTAAAAAAAAAAAAATCTTTGATTCAAGCCTAAATAAAAAAAAAGGCTTATGGAGTTTAGTTGAATAATAAAATGAGCTCGGGTTGACAAATAGAAATGGGTTGACGAGCCACATGCACACACACGCTCACATGTTGATATCTATTCTCTTTATAAGCAAAATTTCTGATGATAACCGGTTTGACCTTTTTATGGAAAGGCTTAAGATGAATAGATGTTGAAAGTGTTTGCATGCTTGATTATCAAACTACTTCTTTTCATATACTTGAAGCAAAATCTTCGTACACTCACTTTTGCTTAATTAGTATTTTGATACTTTAGCAATTTTCGATGACATATGAGAGTGATTGAAAATCTTGATGTAACTCTCTTAGATATATGAAGCTTATTTGCAAATCTAATAAAATTGCTTGTGATGTGATTGTGTGGTGATTTTTGTGAACATTTGTCTATCTTGATTTTAGATGAGGCACTTGTCAAGGGGGAGCATAATATGCTAAATTCTTGTTCTCTTTTATGACATGTTCACATGTTCTTCAAGGTTGTTGTTTGTTGGCATTATTCTTATTTTTGATAAATCATGAAGATGCTATGATAAATTCTTATATGCATGATGATTTGTTGAATATAATGTTTTGCCTTTGTATATGTTTATTGGTTACTAATTTGTTTCTATGTTTCCTCTCACTTTTTGTTTTTAGTGTTTTGTATTACAAGATCATGGGCAAGGCGAAGAAGGTTGGT
Source organism: Acer saccharum (assembly GCA_030490815.1). Taxonomy (NCBI): domain Eukaryota; kingdom Viridiplantae; phylum Streptophyta; class Magnoliopsida; order Sapindales; family Sapindaceae; genus Acer; species Acer saccharum. The sequence continues at coordinate 28,604,876 of CM059867.1, forward strand.
GGTAACACTTCTTCTATTCCCGTTGACAAGTCTAAACCTTCAATTTCTTCTAAGGTTTCCAAAGCCAAAAATGTGAAGGATTTGGGAATATTTGGTATCAAAAAGATCATTCAAGAAAGAGGCATTGACTTGAACTCTTGTGTTGGGTCCTATGTTTATGATGTGCTTATGAGTAGAAAATGGGGTCCTTGGATTGACATGTTAGGAGTTTCTAATGAGACCATGGTTAGAGATTTTTATCATGCTTACAAAGGAAGTTCTACTGTGACTAATGCTATTTTGGACATAAGGAAAGTTGTCTTTAGAGTTTGTGTTAGGAAGGTGAATGAATTTCTAGACTTGCCCGATGACATTGAATTGGAATTCTTTGATGTTGATATCTTGGAAAACCTTGATTTAATGGGTAGAACTATATGTAATGATATTAATTTTGTGTGGGGGAAACGTGCTTATATTAGACAAGGTGAGTTGACAAAAATTAGTACATTTTGGTATTTATTTGTGTGTTCCAATCTTGTTGGCTCTACTAATGCTTCGAAGCTTAATAGAGACAAAATCAAGATTGTATATGCCTTGGTGACTAACAAACCTATAAATCTTGGTGAATTGCTTGTGGAAAAAATTGAGATTGTGGCTTGTACTAGTCGTTTGGATAAGAAATTGGCATTTCCGGGATTTATTACTCAATTATGCTTAGCTAAAGGAGTGAGGAATCTTGATGATGATGTTATGCTTCCTTCCTTAGAGAAGTTGAGTGAGAAACGTGTGGCAACCATGTCATACAAGGACAAGGGAAAGTCTAGTGATGTGTTTAGGCTTTTTGGTGAATCTCTTGATTCGAGCCATGTCCCTAGCTCACCTGCTCTTCCTAGTTGGGCTTTAAAATTAAGGAATGAGGTTGAAGAGTCTCGTAGGTTGATTGAGGCGTCACAAAGGAAGATTGAAGACCTTAGTGCTAAGCTTGTTGTTCAAGATGAAAGGATCAAAGAGTTGGAAGGAAAATCAACTACAACAAGGCAATATGTGAGATCCTTACACCGCACTTCTTTCCTTGGTGGCACAAGTGGCTAGAGAGCTTCATGAGGTATATTTTCTTACTCTTTCCCTTTGGCTTCATATCATGTCAAAAAGGGGGAGAAATATAAGAAACACATGGGAGAAATCTAGCTTACTTAGTCTCATTTTAGTTTTTGTGTTGTTTTATATGTTTGTATATTTGGTATCTAGCTTGAACTATATGGCATGTAATATTTTTGTTGTTGTTGAATCTTGGCTTAGAATATTTTGATGGATAGTATGTATTAAGGGGGAGCATACTTGATCCACTTGAACTTATATGTTATTATTTTCTTGCCTAAGATTGGATATTGCCATTTTTGTTGTCTCTTGGATATTCTTGTGCTTTCAAGTTCATTTTAGGTAATATCAAGAGAAGACCAAGTTGAAGTTCAAGACTTGTTTTGGTTGTTAATTTGTGTTATATGTGTAACTCATTGTACTCATTGTGACCAAATTTTCTTTGTAATTGTTTTAGTGTTTGTTTAGGGGTTTTGACATGGAATTTGCCAAATGGGGAGATTGTTAGGTTTATAGTTTGTGTTGACATTAATTCCATATCAAAACGTGTTTATCTTGTAATGTTTAGTGGTTCTTATATTGAAGATTTAAGAAGACGAAGAATGTCTCGACCACAAATCATGCAAGAAGCCGGCTTTAAAGAGATTTGTACATCATTGATCACCAAAGGTAATATAAGACCTCATATCTCTTACAAGGCTAGGCACACACTCACACATAACATTCTTGTGTGTTCCTTCATGATTAAACATCACTTATGTATCACTTTCACACACTTGACAATATATGCTCATGCATTCATACTATACTGGTAAAACTTTGTTTATTGCATTTTCTAGGACTATGTCTGGAAATTAGCATATGTGTGTGTCTTTGTGATTGTATGTTTCCGTATTTTTGTATTTGGACTTGAATATGTTCTATTATGATTCCTTATTGAGTTCCGGTCATTTCGGTTACTCATTCATAAGGTTTCGAGTCCAAACGATGTAGCTACACTACTTTTCGTTCTCATTCATTGAGTTGACTTTATCGTCGTTTTCTGAGATGATTTCTCAACCATTTTTCAAAGTTGTATAGTCTTCGTCGTGCGTAAGAGAGTCACGGTTTGTAATCTGAAAACGGATTCAAAATCGAAGTTCGGATACCCAAGATATGGCTGAAGAACCGAGGGAGCGTGCGAGAAAGCATGGTGGCCGTGAGGCCACTTGGCCAAGGCCGTGAGGGAGGCCGTGGGCCCCACGGCCAGAGGGGCTCTCTGTCCCCATGAGGCTCACGCGCCCCCCACGGCCTGGGGTGACGTGGCCTTACCTGATTGGCCCGGATTCCTTCTCTCTCCTCCTTTTATTTCCCTCATCTCTCTCCAAATGTTTTTCAACAAGAAAATTTTGCAAGAATCCCGTCAGTTTTTCTCCTCTCATTTTCTCATCTTCCAAACATCATATCTCCCTCATTCGGAGTCAGATTTGAGTGATTCGAATTGAAGAACGTTTGTACGTAATTGAGTCCTCTATCATTTCCAAGTAGTTTGGTAGCTGATTGGTCGAGTTTTCTGGTGGTTGCACACTGAAATCCGAACCAGCTGTTGAATCAAAGGTATTGGACTAATCTTTGGGATTTCTTTCTTTTTAACCTTCAATTTGCTTGGGGTTTCTTCTTCTATATGTATGTTTATGTTTGGTAAAAGCTATTGAGAAAGATAGCTTGATTATCATTCTAAATTAAAGTTAATTTATAGACAAATGTGGACTAGTTTCTATGATTCTAGGTTTATCATATGTTTGTGAGTTGTATTGTGATTAGAATGGCATCTTAGGTTGTTTGGAACTTGATTGAATCAATTTTGTGATAAATGACCTTGAGATTTGATTTGATCCTTTGATTAATGAAATCTAGGATTATTGAATTTTATTTGTATTTAGAGCAATTTAGGATTTGATTGATTTATATCTTGAATCCTTGCTCTATATTTTTGTCTAGAATATTGATTGATTAAATCTCATATTTCTAGCATTTTATTGTATATTGTTTGCATCTTGAACTTGTACTTCATGAATATATTTTGATTCAAGTGTTGTATGTGTGAATGAGACTTTGAGCTTATGTGTTTGATGTTTCACATGCTTTAAGTTTTATTCTTGTATTTTGCATCTAGACTTTATTACTTGTGATATCACATGTTTAGGTCTATTTGTACCATAGAATGTATTGATCACATGTTCTATGTTGATTTGATTGTTTGCATCATTTGCATTCACATGATCACACTAGGAAGTCCTTGTAAAAGGCATGAAGTCTTGGTTAGAGTCGGGGTGACTCGGATAGCCAAGTAAGAAGACTTGCCTAGAGTCGGGTTGACTTGGATAGGTAAGCAAGAAGTCATAGCTAGAGTCGGGAGGACTCGGATAGTCATGCATGGGAGGCTCCCTAGCGGCATGAGTGTCTCAGATAAGGAGTTGGCTATTATATTGATAGGCCTAGGCGTATGGTTAGACATAGACTCCGATAGAGCGGGGTACATAGGAGGTGTATGCACTCTTGATGAATTTCTAATCTACCATCGATGTTGGTTTTGTGTGGTGTCCAATATGTGGTGGTTTCGCATCATTGAGGGATTTCACACTTTCCAATAGGGTTGGGTAGGCTTAGACTTCACTAGGTTGGGTGAGCTAAAGATTGGTCACTTTGTGAATGTTCTATGTTTACTTTCCAATAATATAGTACCCAATGGTTGTAGTTCAACCTATGGATGTTTCCTCCTTGGAGGTTTTACCACGTTAAAAAATCTCGTGTTAATTCTTCCTATCTCTATCTCTTATATTTTATTTGTATATTTTTACTATCTTGTTTCATAGTATTCGCTTATGATGTATTGTGAAGCAAGACTTTGTATAGTGTGATTAGTGAACTCATTTTATTGATCAATTTTATTTCTATGATTTTTTTGTATATTGTATTTGTATATAGTGATATTTGATCACTCTTGTAAGTCATTGAACATATAGTGAAATACAAGTATTCTTTGTTGTTATAATTATTTGTTTGTTTACCTCATACAACTTGGTGATGTATGTAGACCATGCTTATATGATTACCTATTCATATTGTCTATGTATGTTGTCTTTTCTTAGTGTATTTGTTGTATGAAAGGCAACCTTAAGGGACAAACGATAGTTTGTTCAAGGGATTGAAAAAGGCGTAAAAACCTATTAACCTCCTAATGCGACATAGTTTGTGGTAAAACCTATGGATGTTTCCTCCTTGGAGTTTTACCACGTTAAAAATCTCGTGTTAATTCTTCCTATCTCTATCTCTTATTTATTTGTATATTTTACTATCTTGTTTCATAGTATTCGCTTATGATGTATTGTGAAGCAAGACTTTGTATAGTTGATTAGTGAACTCATTTTATTGATCAATTTTATTTCTATGATTTTTTTGTATATTGTATTTGTATAGTGATATTTGATCACTCTTGTAAGTCAGTGAACATATAGTGAAATACAAGTATTCTTTGTTGTTATAATTATTTGTTTGTTTACCTCATACAACTTGGTGATGTATGTAGACCATGCTTATATGATTACCTATTCATATTGTCTATGTATGTCTTTTCTTAGTGTAGTTGTTTGTATGAAAGGCAACCTTAAGGGACAACGATAGTTTGTTCAAGGGATTGAAAAAGGCGTAAAACCTATTCACCACCCCCCCCCCCCCCCCTCTAGGTATGCCTTAAGCAATTTAACTACATTTGTATACTTTCAATTTTCCAACCCTTGACTTTCAACTTCAACATGACTATCATTTTCATCATCTTGACTAGAACACTACTAGCCACATCAATAGGTGTTTTAGTGTCATTCAAATGTTTTCTTTAGGTTCATTGACACCATTATCATCACACAAATTAAGCATGCTAAGATCATCTATCTTCACATTGATAGACTCCATGATAATCTTAGTAGTCAAATTAAAGACTCTATATGCACGACTATTAATAGTATACCCAAGAAAGAGACCAACATCACTTTTAGCATCAAACTTTCCTAAGTGATCTCTATCATTCAAAATATAACATTTACTCCCAAAAATGTGGAAGTAACTCACATTGGGCTTCTTGCCCTTCCATAGCTCATAGGACATTTGTTTTGTGCCGGGCCTCTTAAAAACACGATTAGACACATAACAAGCAGTATTGACCGCCTTGGCCCATAGGTTTCTAGGGACATTCTTTGCTATTGAGCATGACCCTAGCCATCTCTTGCAAGACACGGTTTTTCCTCTCAACAACACCATTTTGTTGAGGAGTTCTAGGTGTGGAGAACTCATGAGAAATCCCTAACCATCACAAAACTCACTAAATTTTGCATTTTCAAATTCCGTCTCATGATCACTCCTAATGCGACATATTTTCTTGATATCAAGACCTTTTTCATTTTGAACTTGATTACAAACTTTTTAAAGTAATCAAAAGCCTCGGTCTTGTTTCTAAGAAAATAAACCCAAGTAAACCTAGAGAAGTCATCAACACATACAAAAATGTACTTTTTTGCCATTATGCTCTCGGTTTGAATTGGCCCCATTAGGTCCATGTGCACAAGTTCTAAAGTCTCTTGGTAGCTATGTAAGAATTTTTTCTTATGAGACACTTTGGTTTGCTTACCTAATTGGCAAGGTTCACAAACCATCTCAAGCTTTTTACCAGATTAGGAAGACCTCTAACACTGCCATGTTTTTCAAGCTTTTTCAAATCTTAAAATTCATGTGACCCAAACGTTGATGCCACAAATCAAGTTTGTTGCACTCATGTGCCATGTGCAAGTTAGAGGATCTATCTCAAGACAATAGCAATTGTTCATAGACCTTTTGACTCTTAGGACAACAGTGCTCTTTTTATCAATTATAGTGCACACATCTTTGTTAAAGCTAACTTCTTTAACATTTCACACAAGTGAGTAATACTTATCAAGTTAGCTTGTAACCCATCAACATACAAGTATTGTGAAGTTTAGGCAATTCGGGATACAAATTGTTCCCTGCCAAAACTTGCTTTTTGGTACCATCACCAAAAGTAACCCAACCTCCATCCTTTAAAACAAGATTCTTAAGACTCTTTGTTCCCGATCATGTTCCTAGAGCAATCGCTATCTAGTACCAAGAATAGGAGGAGTTGGCACGTAAAGCATATTGTGCAACATGACATTTAGATATGTCTTTTCTAATCCACACATTTTTCACACATGCCTCTCACTCTTACTTCTAACATGCTTTGACTCAATGTTAGGCTTTTTAACATGCACCTTGACCTCATTGGTCACTTTCAAAAATATCAAACAAAGCATTATCAACTTTCTATGCATAGTAGAGTGAGGCACAACACAAGATTTAGCAAGCAAGTCATCAACAACTTTTTCCACAACATGCTTTTCCAAGGTCTTCCTAGGTCTATTTCTATATCCATACATGGATAATTACCTAGGTCCATTCAAAGACATATCATAAAAGCATTATCAAGTTTGCATTTCCGAATATACTCAAAGCCTCAGGGTCGATATTCCTATCATATTACAATGATGACAAATAGGATAAATTTGAGAAATTTACCATTTGCATTTGCTTCTACTCCTTTGGACTTCTCATAATTTTTCCTCTTTGATGTGCACCTTGATGCTCCACCTCTTGCATTTGAGGTTAATGCTCCTTGATGTTTTATGTTGTTGTGTTCTTCCCATTGAACATCCTTGTTGATGAAGAGGCCCCTCCGGTAGCTTTCATAGCTTTACCTTGAGTGAGTGTACCTACATTTGTTTCAATGCTTGCTTTGACAAAGTAGATTTGTTAGATGAAGGAGTCTCCTTCTCATTAATATAACTCAAAACTCTTTTGTCACATGGATGCTTTCTTCTTTTAATGAGGGTTTCAACTTTGTTAGAGCTAGATGACATCTTGCCAATCATATTATTAGCCTCATCAAGTTTCTCACAAAGCATCCTAATTTTAATGGCATATTTTTCCGCTAGTCATCACTAAACATAACATCTTACGTGATTTATCTAGCCATTGTTCATACTTTTTCTCTTGAGTTAAGTGCTCACTAATTTTGGCTTTAAGCATTTTCTAGCCTTTTAGCACTAACAGAGAAATATCCCTTTTGCTCAATTTCTTCTTCAAGAGGCTAAGTCTATCATTGCTATCTTTTAGATTCAATTCTAACTTAAGATCTTGTCTTTAAGTTCATTGAATTCTTTTGATCCAAGAGCATGATTCTTTTCTTCTTGTTAAGGACATATTGACTTTAGATAAACGTTCATTTTCAAAAATAAGATCATCGATCTTTTTCTCATCTAAGTCAATTGTTCAACAAAAGAAGCCACATAGGAAACACTTCCTTAATCATGATTATTACAAACAAAAACACAAACACTACAAAGAAAGGATCTATCTAAGTGGCGTCATAGACACCCTGCTCTAATACAAAGTGAAATTTCCCTTAAGTAGTAGTGCA